>VXBZ01002998.1:771729-784293 GCA_013399135.1 Heliornis fulica
AAAAAAAAAAAAGAGGCATGATATTGGGACTGGAACGTGATAACAGTGTGTTACCAACAAATAACATCACACAGAATCACAGAATGGTCTGGGTTGGACAGGACCCCATCGAGTTCCAACCCCCTTGGCCACAGGCAGGGCCACCAACCTCCAGGCCTGCATCTAGACAAGGTTGCCCAGGGCCCCATCCAATCTGGCCTTGAACACCTCCAGGGATGGGGCATCCACCACCTCTCTGGGCAGGTGTTCCAGCACCTCACCACTTCTTCCATGAAGAACTCCCCCCCTGATATCTAACCCAAACCTTCCCTCCTCTAGCTTCAATCCATTTCCCCTTGTCCTGCCACTATCTACCCTCGTAAAACTCCGATTCCTCTCCTGTCTATCTGCTCCCTTTAAGTACTGGAAGGCTGCAGTGAGGTTCCCCCCCCAGCCTTCTCTTCTCCTGGCTGAACAAGCCCAGCTCTCTTGGCCTCTCCTCATAGGGGAGATCTTCCAGCCCCCTGATCATCTTCATGGCCTCCTCTGAACCCTCTCCAACAGCTCCACATCTTTCTTGAATTGGGGACCCCAGATCTTGAAGCAGGACACCAAATCAGGCCTCATGAGGACAGAGTAGGGACAATCACCTCCTTGTCCTTGTCCAGTGAAGACATTTTCCATGTTTGGTGGCTAGCCAGTTGACAGGCACGGTCAGCTGCACTCTGCCTGCTTTCTTATTGGCTGCTGCTAATGATTGGGATTCCTCGAACTAATATAAATGCTTTGACAAGTGGACTAGGAGAGGTTGGAATACATGCTGCAGAGGTGAGTGGTCAGTCAAGATTTACTTTTGCCTGAAATTAGATATTGAGGGTCCACCTGAAGCAAGGAAATGGTAGCTCAGCCCCAGAGTCCTGTCAGTCATTGGCCTAACTGCTCAGCCTGCAAACAAAGATGTAGAGTTATTCTGGCTTCACTGATCCTTTGAACCATGCAAGTGTGTTCTTTGACCTGCTGTGAAGCTGCCAAAGTCAGTGGTTACTCAGCAGATTTAAAATGGTAAAGAATCTGTCACTGCTCATTCTAGCTGAATTTTTGTTGCATCTCCAATGTGTCTTTCTTTAAAAAAAAAAAAATTTTTTTTGAAATTTAATTTTCATTTTCTAAAGGCATTTGACTGGTTCTATAATTGAAAGTTATATAGTGAACTGTGGTGCTGCTGCTAGAAAAAATGTGGAGGGGTGTTAGAGGTGGGAGGAGAGAGAGATATTCAGGGCTTAAAATAATTTCTGGGTCTTGAGAAACAACTTAAAAAAAAACCTTAGTCTTTGGAAAAACATTGCAGATGTAAAAGAGGCAGCAAGTTACTGACAGCCAGGAAACATACATAGCCATAGGTAAGTTTTCACACAGACACCCAAGTCAGAAGTACATATTTAAGAACAGTTACACTATGAGAACATAAATGTAATGAGGCCAGAAAAAATAATGAAGGACAAAAGGGGTAAATCAACTTCTGTTATTTTTATCTCTGAAAGAGAAGTTGTCACTTTTTCAGAGAAGAATCTTTGAGGAACAAGTAGCCACTACAACAGTCAAACAGTGAGCACCATTTTCAGTTGAAGCAACCCATCATGAATTCAGGACAGTCTGCTAGCATCTAAGAATTAGTTTCTATATAAATTCTGAAGAAAAAAATTAAAATAAAATCAAGACTGGTTTTATGCTAATACCGGTGAACTAGATTGAAACAGGTCATTGTATGAATCAGAGATTTAATAGTCAAGGCAAAACTATCAATACAAATCAGAAAACTTAAATAATTTTCCTCCCTCTGAATGTAATTCTGCACAGTTTCACTGCTGATAGAGATATGAGATTATAAAGGACATCTATACTGGACATCTGTACTACTGAAGTAGTAGGAATAAACATAAAGAGTTGAGCTAAAGCACTGAGCAAACCTCCAAATTTAATAAATCCTGGAATAAGTGTCCCATGTAACACAAATCTGGATGCACGGTTGGATTTGCAGTTGGTGATCTCTTTAGACTTTAAAATTTGCAGACATTTTCCTCTTTGCACTGAAATATTACTGTACACAACTTGCAGAAAATTACTGAGGGCGCAAAATGAGGGACCAAGGCACAACAAAAGTGTCTCAGGGTGCTCTAAAGACTCTCAGAGTGGCAGTAAATTAAAATTTCACATGTATATCCATATTTAGCAACTTAAATGGAAGGCTAGAAGTACATTAGATGTTACACTCTACTTATAAGCAGTCATTGTGGAGAGAGGCCAGGAAAAATAGCTCCCATCTCTCAGAAGTGATAAACTCTGCAGTACTGTTGGGTGTTTTTCCAGTCTTTGCAGTCCAATGAAGATTCATGGACTCAGAAGCCATTTCTCTCACCTGTCTCTACACACCTTAGCAAGTTACCTAAGGCTCAAATCCCATTACTAGTCTTTCACTGCCTTCATAGGCAAGTAAGAGCTACATGAGAGACGCCGAGGGGTGAAGCATTCCTTTTCCTCTAGGACAGCAAGAACTAGGTGTTGCTCTACAGAGGAAACGTTAGCAGCAATCAGTGCCTACAGGTTACCAGCTGTGGTCCACACTATACTCCCTTCAGAGGAAAGTTTTTGCTTCTTCATACAAACACCTTTACAAGAAATGGAGCAGGAGAGGGAAGGAGAGAGCAGGTAAGCATATGCAAAGCAAAACCATTCAATGAGAACAGATTACGAGGACACCCAGCTATTTTGGGGCCTTCAGAAGAAGCACCTGAATGGTAGGAGAAATGAATCTTAATTGTAGGTGACCTTGCACAGATGCCAGCTGCTGCCAATGTGAAAAATAAGAGTGAGCTGTCATGGGCCACCTCCACAAGATTTTGTGTACAAGCTAGTGTGTGTTATTTTATTTTATATATCACATTAAAACGAGAAGAGGAAATGAAAGGAATGAGATTGCTCTGCACAGGAGCTGCCTCAAATGCCAAGTGCACAAGGCTACTGAAACATGCTGGGAGCTTCCGTAGCACTAGAAAAAAGAATCAGTAAAACGAGTAAGTTCCCTGTCTGAAATTTGTTGCAATCACAGATTCACAGAATGGTCTGGGTTGGACAGGACCCCACCGAGTTCCAACCCCCCTGCCACAGGCAGGGCCACCAACCTCCAGGCCTGCATCAAGACAAGGTTGCCCAGGGCCCCATCCAACCTGTCCTTGAACACCTCCAGGGATGGGGCATCCACCACCTCTCTGGGCAGCCTGTTCCAGCACCTCACCACTCTTCTTTGAAGCACTTCCCCCCGACATCCAGTCTAAACCTTCCACCCCTCTAGCCTCAATCCATTCCTCCTTGGCTACCACTATCTACCCTTGTAAAAATCAGATTCCCCCTTGTCTATCTGCTCCCTTTAAGTACTGGAAGGCTGCAGTGAGGTTCCGCCCCNCCTATATTTGTCTAGTTCTCCCTTGGAACTGCTCAGTTTTCTGCACAGTAGGAAGTTGGATAGAATCATAGAATCATAGAATGATTAGAGTTGGAAGGGACTCCCAGAGGTCATCTAGTCTTGCAGGGATACCCCCAACTAGATCAGGTTGCTCAGGGCCTCATCCAACCTGGCCTTGAACGTCTCCAGGGATGGATGGGGCATCCACCACCTCCCTGGGCAACCTGTTCCAGTGCTCCACCACTCTTACAGAAAAGAACTTTTTGAAATGTTCCATTTTACCTAAAATCCTCCAAAAGCACAATTTGGAAGGAGCAATCCTAAGTATTTTTATTACATTGTTTGGAAGATTGATAATTTGCATTATGCCTCTTGGAGTTCCACCTTTGGCAAGGTGGTTGGTTTCTTACTGTCCCCATATCTCATGCTTGTGAAAGCAGGCAGGAGAGCATTACTTGAACAACCCTTACACACCATGGGAAAATTTAGAAAATGTCTGAAATGCATCATTGAAGACCTGCTATACTGAGCTGATGTTCTATGCTGAATTACCCATTCCTGGTAGTAAAGTTTTATTTGCAACTAAGGCAAGAAATGTGTCACAAGCAGGCCCCCACCAGACAAGCAACATTCCCCCCAAGTCCTAAACTCTCACACGGAAAGGAGAAGTAGCAGTGTATATTTGAGGACATTTTGGATTATCTTTTAAGTGTGGAGAACATAGCTAAGTCACAAATCTTAACTACTGTCAGTACTGTTAAAACAGAAGCATGATCCATTTCAAGAGTCATATTGCCTTTCTGTTCTGCTTAGCATTTTTGCCAGCTAATTTCCAGACTCTGTGGCAGCTTATTGAGATGCTATGCCATCACTGTCAAAGAGTCGTCGTTACGTGTGTTGAATGATGGAGGTGATGGCATTGTCTCTTTCGTACCTAAATGCTGACCTGGAATTTCTGTTCCCTGAGAGAGCGAGAAGGCTGCTGTTTGCAGTAGGTAGAGCCACCTTAAGTAGGATGCAATGCCATGGTGACAGCTGAAAGATGACTAGCAGGTAGCAAGAACTACATACTTTTCTGAGACAAGATGCACATCGTAACAAACTTTCTGAAAAGAATGGAAGCTGAGCATAATTCATTATGCTGTTGCAGAAAAAAAATGTGGTTGCTGAGCAGCTTCTAAACTATTGTGGTGGTGGTTATTAGGAAATTATGATAATTTTTTGGTCTCAGTGCTTCCCAAAGATGACACATTTGATGTTCTACTGTTAGGGACTCGTGTGCCGTATACTACGCTCAGTGTGGATGGTTTTAATCGGGCATTTGCATGGCATGATTTGTTTCAAATGCTCTCTGTTGTGCATGTGAGAAATTTATTTTAGCAGATGGAAAATGCACTTGAGTCTGTGGTATATGTTGGAATGTAATTTTCTATTTTCTTGCATGCTGATGCCATTTAAAGGCTTTGAATTGTTCACAGCAGTAGATGTTCCTTCTAGGGGAGGTAGAGCAACATTCTTCTTGTAGGCTCAGTTGGATCTCTTTAGTGCACCCTACTGGTTTGGCACGTATTTGAATAAATGGATAGATAAAGACAATGCAGACTCACACAAACTCACAATTATCTGCACTACGTGAGACATCGTAAACAGTAATGTCTCAGAACCCCATTGTCAGGCGCTGTAGCACATGGGAATAAGGATAAAACTGCAGTACAGAGAGGATTGTCTTTGGCCAACTGGGAAAAAGAGAATAGGACATTGCATCGGAGAGGGCGGGGGGAAGCCTGAGTGGAAATATAATCATCTGTCAATCAAAATGACTGCTATAAAGAGGGACTCTAACACGAGTCATTTGTGCGGTCTTTGTGTTTCTTTGGCACGTGTAGTCTGTCTTCCGCAGTGCCCTTCATAGTCTTTCCCATCTGGCAAAACTAGAGAAGGCAAGAGGAACTGCTGCCTCCTTTTACACTGGTAGTATCCCATTTCCACTTTTTGGAAGGCTTTATTTTTGTAAGTAGCTGTGTTTGGCAGTGTTTACCTCTGAGAGAATGGCAAATGTGCTGTTACCTCACACACTGAATACAAGTATCTCATTTTGCCCCTTGCCTGCAGTTTGTCCTGGGTCCCGTAGGAGCATATGATCCCTTTGAGAGCAAAGGGGAAAACAGAGATGACCAAGAATTATTTTGTAAAAGCTGATTTGAAGTGATCTCATAAGAAGCTAGTAATACCTCATTATGGAAAGCAACTGGTTCAAGCCCTGACAACTGCAGTATCAGACCTGAAAGAATCACACAATATCAGGAGTTGGAAGAGACCTCAAAAAATCATCTAGTTCAACCCTCTGCATGAGCAGGATCACCTAGATTAGATCACACAGGAACGCATCCAGACTGGTCTTGAATGTCTCCAGAGAAGGAGACTCCATAACCTCTCTGGGCGGCCTGTTCCAGTGCTCCATCACCCTCACAGTGACAAAGTTTTTCCTTACAAGTGTCAAGTGGCTAGGCTGTGCTGTAGGCTGAACTTCTCTGTTACGGTCCTTCTGATCCTGATGCCCTCAAGATGTTCTGGTGTCTTCATATAAAACACTGAGTTATCATAAATCTTTCATATGGGTAGCTTTTTAAAGAGTGTGGTTGCTGCTTTTTAAAATTTACCATTTTCTGAAATGTCAAGACATTTAAATTAGAGTTTCATTTCACATTATTCAACTCTTTTTTTTTGTTTTGGTTTTTTTTTTTTTTTTGTGAAGTGCTTTAAAATTATTAAAGTAATTACTCCCTCACCCATACAAAAGAATAAAGGCATTGTCAAGCAGGTACTTTTTGATATTTTGAAAATCTGTAGTGTATAGAACCATAAGATGTGGGTGGCCAGAATTAAAAAATACTTCGATAAAATTAGATCAAATTGATTAGGGCTTTTGAATAGTTTAACTGTTAAAAACCACCCCAGTAAGATTGATTCTAAGGTGTCTGGCTTTGGGATGGGGAAAAATAGTATGTTATGTATTTATCTGTGTTATATATTTTTTACTTCATTAAAACTCTGATCTCTTCAGACAAATGTTATTGTTTTAGGAGAATCTCCCTGATGAATTAGAAACTTGTTCTCAGTATTGGAATGGGTCTTATTATATGCAAATTGAGTTTCCTTCAGTACTTTTAAGAGGGACTTGGTTTTGGTTTGGAGGGTATTTTTTTGTTTTTTTTTTTTTGGGGGGGGAGAGGCTTTCCCCCCAGTTGCTTCAATTTCTGATAATATTGCTCAGCTTACTTATACCATGAAGACCTACAGAAGCTTTGATTTTTAACAACCAAAACTTCTTGTGAAGTATCAGGAAGAAGCGAAGGTCTGCTTGAAGTCTTTAACAAGACAAACAAAATACAATTGTTGTATTTTAGGACTCAATTTTTTCCAGTGCAAAGCAGAATTTTAGTCTCTAAACCTGCTGTTCTAATTCTGAAAATTTCAATACAATATCTGAGCAGGTTCATTATTTATGTAACATGACTTTTCCCATCCATAATTCTTAAATTATGCTAATTAACAGAACAGAGTAGTTTGCATGTGAAAGATGTTAAGGGGGCACTGATATATCCTTACTTAAGGCAATATAGATTATACTGATGAAGAGCGCAGAAAATGTTCTATAATTTAGTGATTCATGAAAATGAACTGTTAGGTCTCTGAATTCTTGAGTTTATATACTGCACAAAGAGAGAGCTACTTGTTCATGTGCTTGTTTTTATTCTCAGTTGCTAAACAATGCATTTGATCTCATGTGAAGGATGTTTTATAGTCTTCAGAAGAGCTGATATGAAACAGCACAAATAGTGCTTAATGGGATTTAAAAAAACCCAAACAATTGTACTGAAACCTGGCTCTGTGATGCCCTGATACTCGTGGCTTTCCTCCAGAAGTAGGTTGTATAAACAACATGGTCCAGTCACAGCTGATACTATGGAGGCTACAGGTGCTTCCTTTGGACTTATTAGCCAAGATGAATTAATGTAGGGGAGGTGGCAGACAAACTTTACGCTCTCTCAAGAAAAATCTCAGCTTTAATCCGAGAAAAGTGGAAAGAACTATGATTTTACATGGGAAAAATACTATACCTAAGCTTTCTTTGTGTTTTATATACAATCAAAGCAATATACTGTAGTTGCTAATTAAATATTAATTTGCTTGGAATAACCTCTCCTTATAATGAGAGTGTGGTAAATTTTAGTTTTTCCTTAAGAAAAATGTTTGTATGTGGTGTGAGGCTAAGGTCTGTATTGTGAGAGTTTATTTGAAGCTTCTAAATCCTCAAAGGACTGTAGTGTTACAGCAAGTTAAAAGAATTTGGAAAAATGCTGATCTGCTGCAGCATACTGAGCTCCGAGGAGAAGGCTGAACTTAGGGTTATAAACAGGATGAAGCTTTGTTGTAACATGAAATATTTGTCTTATGAATCTGCTTTAGCATTAGGAAGCGGGAGAGCAGGCAGTGAGTTGGAAGCACCTACAGAGATGCTGGTAATAGAGATTTTAAAATGTGAATGGAACAATCATATATCACAGAATCAGAAAACATTAGGAGTTGGAAGGGACCTCAAAAGACTATCCAGTTCGATCCCCCTGCCCAAGCAGGATCAACTAGTTTAGATCACATAGGAACATGTTCAGATTGGTCTTGAATGTCTCCAGAGAAGGAGACTCCACAACCTCTCTGGGCAGCTTGTCCCAGTGCTCTGTCACCCTCATGGTGAAAAAGTTCTTCCTTACATTCACATGGAACTTCCTGTGCTCCAGCTTGGACCCATTGCCCCTTGTCCTATCACTGACCATCACTGAGAAGAGCCTGGCTTCGTCCTTCTGACACTCAGCCTGTACATATTTATAAACATTTAATCCCTCACTTTAATTCACTCCCTTAATCATCTTGGTGGCCCTGTGCTGGACTCTTTCAAGGAGTTCTATGTCCTTGAACTGAGGGGTCTGGAAGTGGAGACAATACTCTAGATGAGATATATGGGTTGGTTTGTGTGCTGTAGCTGTACTAGTTAGTGAAATTCTAATACTTCCTCACAGTTGGAAGTAGTTTTTGAAAGAGAAAAAAATTTCTGCAGGATAAGTTTTTTCTTCTAAAAGATTATTTACAAAAAAAAAAAAAAAAAAAAAGCAAGGCTGTTTTGGAAGTGCAGGAGCATTCTCTTAAGAAGTCTTCGCTTAGAAAGTAAGTGCTCAGCATGTAGCTGCTATGATTGCCTACTGAAGCTAAATGTAAAATAATCAATTAGTGGCCTTGTGTATCCTGAATCACTACCTCCTGCTGCCCTTGTAATGTTCTCACTGCGAGTCCTCGAGCACTGCTCAAATGCAGGAGAACTGCGTGAGGGAAAGGGGTGTGTAAGCAGCCGTACAGCTCAGGGGGTTGGTAGATGGTATAGTGGGACTTGTTTCTGAGGTGGAAGAGCAGTGCAGAAACGCCCTTTATAATGCTGTCATTGAGGCTCTTGCAGTTGCCTTCACCAATAAAACCTGGCTTTGGAAGGGAAGAACTTGGCTTTGGGCTGAGTTTTAGTCTGAGCCTGACCTGATCTTAGAGCCTGTAAACACTTATCGTAGAGCCCATAAATACTTATTTTAAAGCCTGTAATGCTTATTTTCTGCTGGTTTCTGTCAGACTTGCTTAAATTGCATTGCTATTTCATGATTTTATTCCTTTCCTCATCAGTTTGGTTTTTTTTTTCCATCAGCTTGTGTAAACTCGAACTGAAGGGTCTAGTGTATTTTTAAAGTAGTTTAAGGCAAAGATCCTTTATGCGGTATTTCAAATTTCTGATCTTGTAATTGATAAATATTTTGTTCATGCATCAAAATGTTGTATTATACAGTACCTATGGACCGTGTTAGTAATGTAACCTGCCTATTCAGATTATTATACCTGTTAAATTGTGGCAGCAAATGATGTATGTTCCAGTTTAATGGGGCTTCCTTTGAAAACTATTTTGTGTGAGCTCAAGATAACCATGCATTTGCTAGTCAAGAAATAAATGAACTGCCTTTCAGTTGGATTCATTATCCTGCAGATCACTGCAATTGGTAGGGAAATACAAAGTACCAATGCACTTTCTAACTGACAAAAGAAACCTCAGAATAAATTTATTTTTTAAACTCTGCTTTGTTGGTTTTCTCATTATAGGTGGCATTGTAGGTGATGCATTTATTTGTTTAACTGAACATGTAAATTTTACTTGAAGTAGTTTGGGTTCAAATAGTTAAAGGCACAACATTCATCATAGTGAATTCTAGCCAGTCTTTGTTTAGTCTATCTGTAAAGTAAACAGTGCACACCCCTGTGTCCTGAAACCTCTTCTTGAGAGCAGTTGCTGGCTACAAGATCTTTTTTGTTTAAAGCAAATAAATCCCCTACCCTGCAGGCTACAGAGCTGCCTGCTCGCTTACTGATTTGGGGGAAGAAATGGCAATGGAAGAGGTATTAAAATATTTATTGAAACCGTTGTTTACAGAAATATTTTTAATTATTTTTCTTTATCTTTAGAAGACAATTGGTTTAAATGTTTCAAACAAATGTTTTACTTCAAACAGATCAATATTTAACTCAACTGTTTCTTTCTCGGATCACCACTAATGGCATTACACAGCCCTGCTTTTTCCTTGCAAATGATTTGCAATTAAATATGAATTAAAAGGACTTGTATTTTTTTTCTACCTCGGTGTGCTTTTCATCAGAACTTCATTGCTAACTTGAACTACTGTCTTGCCTTATAAATGAAGAAATATTCAGCAATCTTAGAAACTGAATTGACTAATTAGTCCTACAAAGTAGTGAACAAAGTAAGTGTATTTCTCCCGAATGACCCACTTCTGTCTTTGGCCTTGTCACTGTTTGGAAGAGAAGGTAGTTGGCTCTTTGGCCAAGTTCATAGCTTCTTTAGCAAGTTTGCCAGCTATCTGCCAATTAAATCCAAGTTTGATGATGCTATTTGTGATGTTAGTGCTTGTACATAGACGTTTAATTGTAGCAAGTTTAGAAATCAAACGCAGGCCCCATGTACTGTGTGTGATTGCATTCCTGTTTCTGGAATAGCTGGACACCACAAACAGCCTTTTCCACTGAGCACAAAGTTGGCTGAAGCACAAGGTTAGGGAACTGAACAGGCAATCAATGGAAAAAAAGTAGGATACTAAGCTTCACTGAGCATAGAGATGAGTATGGATCAATTGTGCAGAGAACTTGAGGAAACGTAATCCAGTTTTTAGCAGGTTGGGTGTTTACACAGAGCTTAATGAAATGGATAAGCTGTGATGACTTCCTAAAGATTGCGTTAGGCCTTGTATCCATCTAAGTCTTCTTTGCTTTGCTGCAAGGATCAGCGCAAAGGCGTCTATGTCTTCTGTCGTTCTAAACCCAAAACTGGCAGAGTGTGTTTGTGTGTGTGTGTAAGGAGGGGAGCGAGTCTGCTGCTGCCCTTGTACAGGACAGGGCATGCCTGGACTGTCTGGTGCAACTGGATATAGCTACAACAGCACTGTCAATATTTATCCTTTGAGCAACCCAGTTGTTTCTGGTTCTCTGAGAGATGGGGAGGGAAGGTAAGTGTTGCTACTGTTGTAATTCGTTTTGGTGTTTTCGTCAGGCTTGGATTTAGGACAGCAGCGACCTGAGCCTCATATATTGGAAATATCTGATCTGTTGCTGTAAGACGTAATTTACACCTTATAATTTAATTAGCGTGTGATTGTAAACTCATTTAAATCAGAAGTTTATTTCTTCACAACATGTATGCAAAAGCTAAACCCCCTTCCTGGAAATTTATGGAGGATTAGTCTGAATTGCACAATCTTACTGATCCTTTTCAGTGCAGATCCTCTACTACCAACAGCAGCATCAGGTTTCTTGTGCATCACGTTACAGACTGGAAAGACTTTTGGTTTGTTGGTTTTTAAATAGCTGTTGTGTTATAGTTGATTGCTTTTCTCAGTTGTCTTGTGCAATGGCAGCTTTGTTTGGATACATAATTCTTGTGGGATATTTTTGTGTCAAGTTTTCTTATTTCAATTTAATTTTTTGTGCAAGGTACCAGCATACCAGAATAACTCTGTGCTTCTGTTTGAACTGCCAAACTGTTTGGCCTGTCATGAACCCATGACTCTGTGCTACTGGGAATGCCAGAGCATAGGTAACTAAAACCTCCTGAGAAAGTAAAGATAAAACGTCTCCTGAAAACCTTTGTATTAAAAGCCTTTCTCACTGGAAGCAGAAGAGCGCAGAATCATTGTCTTTTCAATATGCATAGGCTTAACGTACAATTTTGGAGTTTTTTGCTCAGCTGGCCTATAAAGGTCTAGGTTTGTATTACTGGTAGCAGCACATAGCTTCATGTTGGTGATCATGGTAATGATGGTCCAGGAAGTTTGTTTCTGAAGAGTGGTTTAGTCCCGCTGTGGATCCAGTACCTTGTGATACACAAATGACTGGCATGATCACCTGGTGTTCCTCCTGGCAGAGCATCCCTGCAGCCCAGCCAGTTTTTCCTTCCACTAGAAGGATCCTGCCTGCATGCTTGACCTTCACCAGCATATCATAAAACAATATGGGTGAGCCTGGAGAATGGCCACATAAAATAATTGTGGGAAACCCTTTTTCAGTACCCAAGGATTTAAACTTATTTTTCCCCGTCAAATTCTGATTGTCATCTAAATCACTGAAGAGTGATTGCCACTGTTTGTTTGAGGGTCTTAAATTTCCAAATGTGTTTCTGGCTTGTTTGTAACATCTAGAGGGGAGCCTCTAAAGAACTGCTTCTGCCTGGATTACAGTAGCTAGTGATATGGAGGACATACATTTGTCCCTGCCCATGACAGGGGGGGTTGGAACTAGATGATCTTTGAGGGTACTTCCAACCCAAACCATTCTGTAATTATTTGATACAGAACACACACACACACACACGCACACAGAGCTCTGCTATAGTAGTTGCTGCTTTTCAGAGAACATTTAACAATCTCATGTGTCTAGTTTATATTGTGAACTATTTTTTCTTTTAGTCATGAAGTTCATGTATAAGATTATTCTTCATATGAGTGAATACCTGTGCTGGTTTAGAGGTA
>VXBZ01003000.1:13391-27563 GCA_013399135.1 Heliornis fulica
GGAGGGAGGGGGAACTGGAAGAAAACCCACCCAAAACCCACCCAAACCATCAGCTGAGATGGAGTCTGAAAGCTCTGGGGTCCCCATTCAGTTGGGGAGGGGTCCTGGCCCAGCACCCCGGGGTGCAGAGTCCTTCCCCACTCCTTGGGTCGAGGTTAGCAGGGGCCGAGACCCCAGGACCTGCGGCAATCCCCAGCGCCACCACCTCTGGCTTCCAAACTTTCCCTCTAAGTGCAGGAGAAGAGTCTGAGGGCGGCAGAGCCCCCACATATCTGCTCACACATCTGTCTCCTCGTCCCCATGGCCCATCCCAGGGGGAACGGGGCAGCTCGGGGGTCCCTGAGCAGCGTTGCCGGGGTCTGCTCGGCGCCGTTGGGCACTAACAGCTTGGATGGACTCGGAACCATCTTGCAAAGAGGGATTTAAGAGTTATTTGCCCCGGGAGAGGCAAATGTGTCACTGCCCAAGAGGGATCTCGGCTCCTCAGAGGCTCCGTGGGACTGTAACTGGTTGCAGTTTGGGGAAGAACCACCGGGATAACCCCGTGCAGCCCTTCTCGACACCAGCCCAGGTGAAGATCCTGGCGGATTGGGGGAACCCAGCCCTGTCCCAAGGAAAGGTTGTGGGAAGGGTGATGCCACTGCCAAGCACCGATGAGGTCAGAAGCACAAGGAACAGGCGTTCACACCCCTCTGGGGACAAGGCAAAGGTGGGAACGAGCTGCTGGGCACACGGCTGTGGGTGCTCCCATGGAAGACAGAGCGAGCGGGAAACTGGCCATGGTGGTTTTTGTGTCCCACTTCTGACAGAAGATGACAGAGATGACATCAGGACGGGTGCTGAGCTGGCAGCCCCGAGCCCCAGAACGGTTGTTACTCCCAGCAGAGCTGGACAAGGAGCCAGCACAGCCGTGACACCGGTAACAGGACGCGAAGGACGAGGCAGAGGAAGGGCTCGGCTCCACCATCTCAGCACGCTGTTTGCCTCTGACCAGCTGTGACTTTTCCCCTCTTTGGATGGACACCATCCAATGTCAGCATGGTCCCGACCTTCACACGCAAGTCTGGTGAAACATTAAAAAAAAAAACCACTTCTGAGTCCCCCCCATCAAAAAAAAAGCCCACGGAGCAAGCGGGAAAGCAGAGCCAGCTGCACCGGGGGGGAGCTGGAGTTCCTCCTGCTGCTGTGTTTTGCTTTGGTTTTCCTGCAGGTGAAAAAATAAAAATCAAATTCCCGTTGTCAGATCGGGAAACAAAGGCCAGGAGATCTGGGGTGGGGGTAGGGATCGGCGCTTTGAGGGCTCACGCTCCCTCAGCCGGGTTTTTGCAACACCGTGCAGAGCCGGCGTGTGTGAGCTGAGGTGAGCAGAGAGCTGGGGCAAGGGCTGCAGCCACCAGGTCACAAACAGGACAGAGAAACTTTAGGGTGGGGAAGAACTGGAGAGACACATGGGATGAGCCTCAGCCTAGGACCGTGTGCTCGACGGCTTCGTATTGCCCTTGAGAGAAGGGAGCAGATCTACTCCGCGTTCGGCCCTTCGGCCCTCGGCTGTGGGTTCACACCTGCCCTCTCTTGCAGAGGGAACTGAGTAGAAGCAGCTCAATGGTTCTCTGAAAGTCACCCATGCTCAAACAGAACCCCCCTGCTGTGACACAGAGGCTGGGTGCACCTCTAGCCACAGGGTGTGCGGGAAGAGCTGCTTCCGGACGCTTTGCGTAGCGATAAAAATGTCGTTTCAAGACAGGAGAGGCCTGAAGAAGCCACACACTCCCCTTTCCAAAGAGGAATCTTAATTTTTTTTTCTAAACAGTTTATGAAATGGGACATTGGAGCCTCCAGCACAACCACTGGTTGCTCTTCCACCGGAGTCGTTCCACGCTACGGCGCTGCTCCGTGTCGGTTGGCTCCTCTCCCTCCGTGGCGCAGGTTTGGGGCCTGTCACTCACGCCTCTCCCCTGCGTCCTCCAGACTAAACAAACCCGTTTCCTTCAGTCCATTCTCACAGGTCATGTTTTTCCTACACCTCTGCTCATTCTCGCTGCTCCCCCTGGACTCCCTCCAGCCCTGGACAGTTTTCCAGCCGAGGCCTTACCAGTATCGAGGAGAATTATTCCCTCCAGAAATAAACAGCTCCTGTTTGTGCATTCCACAGGGGTGTTTGCTTTTTTTGGTTGCTGTTGCAGCAATATGACTCTTGTGACTCTTGTTACACTTCACCACAATCCCCAGATTTCCTTCTAGACCCTTTGGAACTGGAGCAGATTTAAGGACAGAGTTGCTGCCCCTGCTAGGACTGAAGAGCTGAACTCTGCCTCCCGGTCCTGCCTCCAGACCAAGCTTCAGGCTTTTCTCTGGAATATCCAGTACCTGACACCCTTCAACTCAGGAGATCGGTGACAAGACCTGCAAGCCTCTTCTCTGGTAACAGAAGCCTCCAGATATAAGCCCCTGTGACAGACACCTGGGTGACAGAGGTAGTTTGGCACACCCTGCAGCTCTGCCTCACACGGAGCAGCAGCCGCCCGCGAGGTTCGGGGAAGCTCAGAAGTTACAGCGAGCGTCCCAGGAGCGATGGAGTGAAGCATTTGCTTTGTGTCCTGGGCAGGAACAGGGGACAGTGCCAGCTCCTGAAACAAGCCAGGCCCAGCACGCTGCAAAGGAACTGGGAACAGCTGGCAGCAACACACAGCGTAATGTTAGATCTGGCTCGGCCTCGCCTCCCGAGACCGGAGACTTGGAGAGAACAGCAATGCCTCTTCCAGCTGTGGGAACCAGAGCAGCACAAACACAAGGCTAGACATCAGGAAACAGCCCTCACCTCGGGTCTGCTGTACAGGGAGGGACAGGCCTTTAATGAAACTACATTTCCGTGGGATGCAGGCAGAGATGATGTTACACAAAGGTCTTCCTTGATGTCACCGTAAAGATATTCCACTGACATCTGTGCTGTTAACCAGAATCCCTGGAAAAATAGGTAAGACAGAACTCTGGTCTTTCCAGAGCTTAAAAGCTGACTGATACCTGCTGCTGCTGTCAGTGAAAAGTCCAGAAAGCCACTCCAATACCTGGGCTGTCTGGAGGGCACCACCCCAAAGACTTGCTCTCCAAGTCATCTTCCTGGTATTGTTTAGAAAAACATCTCTCTGTATTCCTCCTCCGTGGCTGCTGTTCTTTCCAGGTAGGTGAAGAGCCATCTCCTCCTCAGCACTTGCTGCCAAAACATCCTCCTGGTGCAAGGAACTCATCGCTAACTCACGTTCCTCAAGAAGAATCTCACTCGCTCCTTCCCTCCAGGGGGATTTTTTTGTTACTTCCCCTTGAGCTTGAAGTTTTAAATCAGAAAGCAGAACACATGAGCCAGTCCAGGAGACCTGTGAGCCTGAAAGGTTAACAGAACCCTGTTAATTTAGTCAGACTGATTAGGAGATCTGTAGATACAGAGTAGCTGTGCCTTTATTCTTTCCAAGTTTACAATATACTGAACCCATAAACATGCAGGAAGCTTCGTGTGCCAAAGCACTTCCACGATTAACACTGTGATAACGACTTGAAAAGTACTTAAAGTACCTGTTTTGAGTGTTGTCAGGGAATTGTGGGATCCTACCTTGGCATCTTGGTTCCAGGAAAACATTTCAGCAGATCACACTTAGTTTCAGTCACAGACTGGCTTCCCACACGTTATTCCCAAATCTCAACCACTTTCAGGATCCCCTTGGAAATATCAGCTCTAGAGATGGAAGCGCTGAGGTGCAGACAAGTGACCTGTGATTTTATTTTTATATCAAACAACAGATTCCAGGTTTGCTTAACAGCAGGGTGGTGCTTGACTCCTGCTGTGCTTCCCTGGGTCTGAGCACTGACCCAACCCTGCTTTAGTTCCAGGGTTCCCCGTGTGACAGGAGCGCCAAGATGAACGTGGGGACGGCGCACAGCGAGGTGAATCCCAACACCCGTGTCATGAACAGCCGGGGCATCTGGTTGTCCTACGTCCTTGGAATCGGGCTGCTGCACGTCGTGCTCCTGAGCATCCCCTTCTTCAGCGTCCCCGTGGTTTGGACTCTTACCAACATCATTCACAACATGGTAAGGGAGCAGGAGGGCTGGTTTCACTTCCCAGGGCACGGAGAGGATGGAGGTAGTAAGATTCTTGTTGAAACAATCCCTTTCTCTCTTATTTCTAAAGCTGCAGAGTAAGTTACTCAACCTCCACCCCTCAGACTGCACCTTTGCCTCTAGGTCATGTATTTAAATCCAGCCTAGGTACTGATGAGACAGCAAACATCTGGTGAGGTTGCTCAGAGGGGACACTGAATTCATTTGCCCGCAGGGTAAGTCCCTTTGTCACGTTCCCCTTAATCCAGGAATAGCTGTGACAAGCCACAGAAGCTGGTGTGGCAGTTTCCCTTTAGTTGACACAATCTGAATTGGTCTCAGAAGAATTAAAAAAAAAAAAACAAAAAAAACAAACCAACACACACCAAGGTTAAAATCCAGACTTTTTATTCTGCTTAAAGTAAATGATTCTCAATTTTTGCCTCCTAAGGATCAGGTACCCACAGGAACCGGTGTCAGTGCTAGAGGTGCACCAGTAAGACAGCACCAGTGCTCCTCATCACATGGGATCTGCTGTGCCCCCAGCATCCCACTGCACAAGTCTTGGCACGCTGGAGTTCTGCGGCCAAGGAGCAGCCGTTCACCCTCAGGCACAGGGGACAAAATACTTCAGAGCTACAGCAATCCGTTTGGGAGTCTTTATTTTGATTAATCTCAGGCTGAGAATATTCCAGAGATGATACCACTCACCCTTACTGGGGACCCTCATGCTCCCATCAAGACATCCCTGGCAGGAAAAAAAAACAAAACCCAAGCCCCTAACCACACACAAACCCACCAAGTGGAGCTGCTGAGGGCTCCACTCACAAGCTGCTCCTTCCCCTTCTCTGCCATCTTACCCGATCGGCTCTGGGAACAGGAAGGAGCGGAAAGGTCGGCAGTGGCTGAACTTAAAAGATGTGTCACAGACACACACTCACCATTTATCTGTGACTCTGGTCCACTTCAGACTTAACTCCCACTCAGAGCTCTAACAGACCCTCACAGCCCACAGTGGGTTATTTTTAGAAAGCGTTTAGCGTTGCCGTTGACCGGTAGCGCGAGACCACGCCAACCTCCTAATCCCAGAGGTCTGAGGCCTGTAATCATGCAACCACCTTCTTGGCTGGTGCCCAGGAACTGAAGGAGAGGCCTCACGTGTAACCACCAAGCCTGAGCTAGCCCTGACTAGCAGCCTTCCTCCCCAACTCTCGCTGCTTCCCTAACGGCTGCGAGCCGGGGCCCGTTCCCCAGGGGCGACACATCCCTCTAGCGGAACTGCCGCGCGCTCTCCCAACTCAATCCTCAACCAGAACACGTCCGGTGGGGCGGGGAGGGGTGCGGAGGACACCATGTGGGGGCTTCACCCCGTGTTTGTGTTTGCTGCAGAGCATGTACATCTTCCTCCACACGGTGAAAGGAACCCCCTTTGAGACCCCAGACCAGGGGAAGGCCCGGCTGCTGACGCACTGGGAGCAGATGGACTACGGCGTGCAGTTCACGGCCTCGCGCAAGTTCCTGACCATCACGCCCATCGTGCTGTGAGTAACCCGGGCGCTGCCGCCCGCGCCCATCACCGCTGCTTCTTCTGCGGGTGCTGTCCTGGGAGGCAAAAAACCACAAGGCTCTGTAATTCAGTTTCCACCTTCCTCCCCTCCCTCCTCTCTGTTCCCCTCATTTCCAGGTATTTTCTAACCAGCTTTTACACAAAGTACGACCGGATACACTTCGTAATCAACACCATCTCCCTTATGAGTGTCCTGATCCCCAAACTGCCTCAGTTTCACGGAGTCCGGATCTTTGGGATCAACAAGTACTGAACCACGTGGCTGGAGCAAATTGAAGAGGAGGAGAGGGTGGCAGGGGGTGGGAGTTTATTCTCTCTAGTCCTGTTCCTTCACCCCCACTGGGATGTAATTTCACAGCAGCTGTTTAAATGCAGTATCCAATAGACACATACCGCATGCTGGATCCTCGTGCCCAATAAATCTCAACAAGCTCCAGAGTAGAGTTTAGAGCGGAGCAGGATGCACAACACTGGGATAAAACAAATCCAGTTTCATAAGTAGATGCGGATAAACTGAAACTTCAAGGTACAACAAGGATGAATTCCTGGGAAGATTTTCATCTGTCCCAGACAATGATTGATGAGAGCAGGGTTGAGGGGGAAAAGCTTTTAGTGCTGGTACTATTGCTGTGGTAAATGCACTTTAAAATAGATTTCCCTTTCTGAAGCTTGGTGCTTTAAGCGACATGTGGGGGAAATTCAAAGGGATTCAGCCAGACTTTCCCAATACGTGATTGTTTCGGGGTTTGAGTTCCATTTTGGGGCAGGGGAGTGGGAGGAGGAGGAAGAAAATGACAGATTTTTATTTTGCAATCTTCTATGCCACCGAGAAAGGAAGTTTCTTTTACTAAAAACAGTACAGGAAGGAATGACCTGCAGCTCGACAAAGCTTTCTGTTTTCTACGGTACCATCCACGTGGTTCAGGGAAAAGGCCAAGTGATCCTAAATCATACTTGTTATTTTCAGCTCTGCTCCCCAATCCAACCCACTAATTTTTTAAGCATGCTCCAAGCACTCAGGCAGTACAGCTCACCTGGATGTCTGTCACTCAGCCCTTCTGGACAGGTACTATGGCAGCGTCCCCGAGCCCTCCAGCCATCGCTGGTGAGGGAGCTGCTGGAGAGCCACACTAAGGAGCAGCACCAGCAACAGGCTGAACTGACCAACAGAAGGGCACAACAGGTCACTGAAGATCACAGATTATTTAGTACAGGAACAGAATTGAGCCTTTTCCCCTAAAACTACCACCTCAACACAGTAGGTGTGCAGGTTTAGATTTCCTGCTGACTCAGCTGGCTGCTCTTCAAAGCAATCGGATTTTCTTTTGGGTTGTGTGCAGGATGAAACGCTGTTTTCCTCCTGCTGCCCCTGTAAACTCATCAACACCTGTATTTTTGTTGTCCTGGTGCTTATACTGCCTCACAACTTTTGACAAGGGTATAAGCCTTTTAAATATGCTAATTTGTGCTCCTGCACTAGCCAATTCTAGCTTTAGAGGTCTTAGCAGGTATTGCTGAGTTCTGTTCAGTGCTCTGAGCACAGGACATGGATAGGAGAACTCCAGGTTTGCATAGAAGATCTAGTACTACTCCGTGCTTAATTTTAGGCAAACTGCTTTACTTTCTCTCAGATTTACTATGGGATTGCTGCAGAGAAGGGGAAAAAAACCCATTTCACGTACCTCAGAGGGCTGCAGGAATGCACAGAGAATCATTAACCGAGATGTCTGCAAAGTGGAAATGTTTTAAGTGAGAAGGAAGTTTTCAAGAAGGTAGAAAGAGAAGAGTCTGGCTGATCTCCAGGGGGGAGTTTGACAGATACTCAATTTACTTGATGGGGGGGGTTTAAGCATTTTAACCACCAAGAGATAAGGACTGCTGCTTTAGTTAAGGTACTATATACCCTAAAGCTAATATACTTTTAAGCTATTAGACAATGAATTTCTGAAAAAAATAATTTGTTTTCAAAATAGAGCTACTTCATCAATCAGCTAAATACCTTTGAAATGACCAAGAAATCCAGGTAATGCCTGGAATCCTTACGGAAAGGCCGTGTCCGTAACACAGACTGTTCACCTGCCCACAGGCACGGCTTACATGCCAGTGAGAGATCTCCAGAGGAAGGAGAAGTATTTATTTATTTTTGGAGCTCTTCTCCATGAAGTACAGCACTTCACATAGTTTCCTTGAAGGCCTTGGCTTTACAACTGCTGAGGACTCGAAATAGGGGGTTTTGTGCTGTTAACTGACACTGTGGACATCTGATTCTGTTTTGGTAAATTAAAGATCAACTGTGAAACAGAACAAGATGAGAAACTTCTCAAAGAGATGGGTTTTAAAGCCTAAAGTCTAAAACCTCTTGTCAGGCAAAGCCTTAATTATAGTAATAAGCTTTTCCAATTTACCTTGTTCGCACAAACGACTACAACAGCCATCACAGGTGAGTTATGTGGCAAGTGACGTCCTCTCTGACACAGGGATAGAACTTTTGCCATGGAATAACTGAAGTTAACTTGGACTTGTGCAGTTCATCCAATCAAGGGAGATATAAACAGGAATGGGAGAAAAGTGGAAAGTAGTGAGGGAGTTGAAGAAAGATTCATGTTAATCATGTGCTGTGTTTAGTATCTACATAAGATTAATAATTACAGATCTGATAGCGGCTTCCTTAAGATCCCATCTTAAGGGTAGGTATCAGAATTAATCAAAGATAGAGAAGAAACTGTAAGTTAAGTGTAATTAAGCCACAGTTGCTAATTGTTAGGTGTGGTTAGAAGTTAAAATTGTGGGTACTGCTGGTCAGGCCGCCCTCACGCGATTGCTGGGTGGCTCCTTCCAGTCATTCTCACAGGGATGAGCGGTGCCCAACTATGTTTCTGGCTGGAAAACATCACTGCAGTGGTGTGGAAGTAACAGACAGTTCTGGGTCTCCAGGAATTCTGTACTGAACCCGCTTCTGGTTTGTTTGTGTGTGTTAAATTCATATAGAAGTGCTAGATTCAGGCTAATCTTGGACACAAACAAAGAGCACAGTGAAAAGACTGAGGCTGTAATGGGATAACTCATTCCTGAGGAGAGGGAGATTGGGACAGCACCAGCAGGACAAGGGTTTTTCAGGTATGTACTTGGAGGTAGCATAGCAGCAATCCAAGGGGGAAGCCTACCTTGTGTGGAAAGCCAGGACCCGAGTGCAAACACTGGCTGTTCAGTCTTTCAGACTGCACAACTTTCTCCAAGGACCTGTGGGAAGGAGATAATTGTTATTGAATTTTAAATGGTATTTTGATCACGAGATTAGGGCTCTGTCCTGTGACAGAGAAACAATGACTGGCTAAGTAGGTACTTAAAAAGCTTTTATTTTTCCCTCTGCCATGAATGCCAGAGGAGAAAAGCTTTTGAAAACCTCTGTCCCATGCACTAGAAGCCATCCCTCTGCCCCATCTTGTCCTGGGCAAAGCCTCTTCCGAGCCACTGTCACCACCAGGTGTGTCACACATAGTGTGTGACCGCTGCCGTGCCAGAAGGACAGACAGCAATCAAGTACTGACAGCCCAGAGCTTCTGAACCAGCTCCATTAAACCATTCAGAAGTCAGGATCCCTAATAGGACATCACACAGCCAACTCTTTGCAGGAAAAAGCCTTTAAACAAAAAATAAAATAATAATCTGGGGCTACTTAATTCCAGAGGTGTTTTTTGTTTTGTTTTGTTTTTTTTTAATCATTGTTTAACTTCATTTGTTTTACTAGAAGCATGGTACTGGCCCCTGACAAGAGGACAGCAGCTGGTTACCACTGTTAACAACTGTTTCTCATTGTGACTTACCTTCTTTTTCATTGTCTCTATTATCTTTTAAGCATGCCAGTGTTTGTGTATATGTATTCTCCTTGGATCAGTTTCAGTGAGCTAAATTAGTTGTGTTTTTTTTTTTTAATGGAACATTCTGACACTGTACAAAGTTTTAAGGTGGTTTTTTTTTCCCCCCAGTAGACCTTTTTTTTGCTGTGTATACAGGAGTCTCATGTAGAGAACTTTCTAAAATAAAGTGTGAATATTTTTATTACTCCTTTGTACAGTATTCTGAGAGAAACTAATAAAGTATTCATGTAAAAGCTTGGGTCTGAGTCTTTAAATTTTCACCTGGACAGGCTTTGTGTTTAAACCAGCACAGCAAAGGAACACTACACAGTAATTCCAAGCCCACCAAGTGGTGGAGTGCAGTAAAGCAAAGAGCTCCACAGTAAAATCACCTCTAGAAACAGAATTATTGGTCCCTTGCCCACACCACACCCAATTAACTCTCTCAGGTTTAGGAGGATGTCACTAAAGCAGAACACATCCTTCCTCACCCTAACAGACCAGAGGTATAAATTAAAACTAAACCACACTAGAAATTAAGCAAACCTTAAAGGATGGTTGTATTTGTAGAACAAGCCCTCGGCCTCCGTAGCAGATGATGAGGGTGGTTTCAGTGAGGCCTGGCTGACTTCGAGCTACCGGTGCCTGGCCGGCTCCACTGACACCACTAAGAGCCAAGTACCCACTTAACCACACCAGGGCTGTAAGTTGATTCACAACAAGTGGATTCTGTAACACACTCAGGATTTCCTGAGCTGGGAGGGAACCATAAGGACCATCAATCCAACTCCTGGCTCCACACAGGACCAGCCCAGTCAGAGCAGGGCACTGAGAGCATCGTCCAGATACTTCTTGATCTCAGCCCAGCTGGGTGCTGGGACCACTTCCCTGGGGAGCCTGTCCCAGTGCCTGACNCATTGCCTCCTCTGGACACTCTCCAATAGTTTCATGTCCCTCTTGTCCTGTGACACCCAAACTGCCCCCAGAGCTCAAGGTGAGGCTTCCCTAGGGCAGCACAGAGTGGAGGGTAAGTAGCTACAAGGGAACCTTGAATTAGAACCTTGTAACAAACAAGATTCACATCTTTGAGAGTCCAAATCCCTCTAACTGGTGCCTTTAGATTGAACTGCCACCTTCCAGTATGAAACCCAGACCTCCAGCACTGAACACACCCCTCCCCAGACACAGACCCCTACTCACCCAACAGGGCAGTCAAGTTTTTTAAGCCAAGGTGCAGTGTCTTACACCAAAAGCAAGCAAATAGTTAACCAACTGCAGCTTGGAAGGGATGACTAACATCCGGAGCCCTACAGCGACTCCACTGGCCTTGTAGATCACCCCTACCCCCAACCTCTGCATCCAAGTGGAATAAAACCCATCGATCCCGCTTTCTGGGACAACAGCTTTCCTTGGATCAACGGCCAAGGAGGAATTACGCAAGCAGCTGGCATTATGAACTCAAAACTCAGCAAACACTTCCTGAGCTGATGAGAGAGGCTGGGAGAAAAGTGTTTGCCCAGCCCTTGCTGCTTTAAAGAGGCCACTTTGCTCCAGAAGCCGCTCCATACGTCCCACCAGCGGTCGTGGAGGAGAAGCCAGTCACCTCTCAAACAGGCAAGTACATTCCTAAGAGCTTTCCGGAACGCCGCGAACTGTTTAGTGTTTAGTTTTTAGCTCTCTCTCAAGTCTCCCAAAGGGTTGTGTCCTGTAGGTACTGCTACAATGATAAAGCCATCCCATGATGAGCACACAAGTTGATTCCCCCTCCCCAGCTCCATCACACACAACACCCCCATCCAAAGCCTTTCGGAAAGCAGACACCAAGTCACGTCGTGATTTACGGACTCCGGTGGGGCACTAGGGAGAGGGAAGATTCCCACCCCCCAACAGCTCATGTATTTCATATATTTGAACTATAAACAGGGACCAACCCCTCTCCTCTAAGGACACTCGAATTAGGGTGTAGAAGAGGGAAAAGATCTGTGTATTCCTCTGCTTCTCAACAAGTAGAGGAGGGTTTTTTTCATTTGCAAATCCTTCTTCACAACACACACCCCAACTTCCCTGCCTCCTTCTTCAGCATTCAGCTCAGCACTTTCGTTTCCTCTCAGCAAGGCTGTATGATGAAATAGTTTCTTCTAGTGCTTTGCCCTGAAGCACAGCCAAGCCACCTCTGCCTGCCAGGCAGCGAGATTCAAGGGGGAAATTCAAGCAGTAAGAACCAGCAAGAAGCTGCTCAAGCCTTTTTTCTCACTTTTGAAACCCGCATCGAGACAACCCATTAAATATTAATACATTTGAGGACTGTGATAGGTCTCAGGTTAAGGAATTACACCTGGTTTAGTAGTGAGAAGTATGGTATGTACTAGTATGTGCACTGAGATTTTAATTGAAAGAACTGTAGTGGATTCCAGTGCTGAAGATCAGCACCCAGAAACAGCTCGCTGCGTTCTCAGGCTGCTCCATGCCTGGGAGTTAGAAGCCACAGCTCATCCTACCTTTCAAAACCCTTCCCAACCCCCTGAAAGGTGTGTCCTTGTATCCATATGGGATTTTTGGGGGGCTACCATTTTCAAAAAGTTGTGAGTAATTTAAAGTAACTGCTGCTTTGTTACAAACTTCCACTTGTATTTCCAGTCATTTTGCCTCTCTCCTTCCCAAGGACAGTTCACTTTAGTTCAAAGATCCACCTGGCCACAGCAGAATGTTTAAAAAAGTCACCAAATCTGTAGCAAAAGAAATGGATCCAGGAGGAGAACTGGTCCCAGTTCACAGTATCTTGGACCATGAACGCTTCCAACTCTTCTGCCTCGTGAAAAGGAAAAGAAAAACCATGTTCCAACGATCCCCCCACTACAAATGGACGGGGTACAAACTCCACCACCTGCTGCTTCCTGGAGAAGATAAAAGCACAGGTAAAGGCCACATTTATTATTTTTATGTTGAGATAGACAAAACTATGACAGGACAAGGGGTGATGGTTTCAAAATAGAGGGAGGGAGACTTAGATTGGATATTAGGAAAAAGTTCTTTGCTGTGAGAGTGGTGGAGCACTGGAACAGGTTGCCCAGGGAGGTGGTGGATGCCCCATCCCTGGAGAAGTTCAAGGCCAGGTTGGATGAGGCCCTGAGCAACCTGCTCTAGTTGGGGGTGTCCCTGCTTCTTGCAGAGGGGTTGGACTAGATGACCTCTGGGAGTCCCAACTCTAATCATTCTATGATTTGGATCACTTGTAGTAGAGCTCAGGCACATTTCACCTTAGTGTGCACAATAATTGTAATACTGAGTCTGTGCAGTCATCCTTAAGCTAATGCACCCGGTGATTTCAGGGACACTCTTACCCAACAACAGAGGTGAGAAAAATTTGAGGCAATTTGCAATCAATAACAGCATCAGTGACGAAGTTGATGGCAGCCTAAGCCTTTGCGTCGACTCCGCGAGCGCGGGGGTGAAAGTAGCTGGCTCCTCATCCAAAAGCTGGTCCATCAAGCTGGAGAAGAAGGACATACCTGTACCAACACTTGAGGCACTGAGACAAGAAAGGTAAGGCAGACACAAGGGGAAAAAGAGCCCTTCAACCATCCTCCTCTACCCCCTGCCAAGTCCCACTGAGGTTTTTAAACAGTCAAGCCCCAAGATTGGGATCTGAGATTGTGCCTGCTCCTTAACTACTTGTGGAGCACAGGTGATGGGGACTCCTTACTCAGCTTTGTAATGCTCCCAGGTTTCTTTAGTTCAGAGAGCAGGAACACCTTGCCATGGGATCAAGCCTTCTTTTCTCATGGTTTGCACCTGGGGAGGAGACAGGAGAACAGGACAGATTTGTTATGACCTGCCAGGCCATAGCTCCACTGCCCCAGTTTCCCTTGGACACAGGAAGGGGAATGCATTGAGGACACCAAGGATTGCAGCCCAGTTCCTGCCAGTTTTTTTCCCCCAGAAGCCCCTAAAACTGTTATTTCCATGTACTCACATGACAGGAGAAGGGACATGGGATTAGGGCTGGCTCTAAGTAGGCTACAGCAGAACTGAGTGGATATTGCATCCCTTTCTCTTTCAGAAAAATCAATGAGAACCATGCCTTCATTCAGCAACTGAAGAAAACACAACAAAATTTATATGTGGTTTATGAAACATTGGAAGCCTTGGAGGAGGCCACCTACGAGGAAACCACTGAGGGAGAGGGGGGGCTCACGGCCCAGTTCTATGCCAAGCTTTGTGCAAAGGTTTGATTTCTCCTCAGCCTCAGGAGTCAGCCCTTCCCAAATATTCACATGCCATCCAGGTGTGGATATAAAAAAATAAATCCAAATTTAATTTTTTTTCCTTCCATCAGGGTGCCAGAAGGAACAAACAAAGTATAACCATACCCAAGGGCTGCACCCTGGCCTTCAGGGCAATCCAGCTGCACATTACAGATGGGTCATGGGGTGAGTAACTTTCCAAAACTCCCAACTCCTCCATTTGGGAAGCAATGTAGAAGAGGGGGAAAAAAAAATAAAGCCTTTTTCTGAAGTAATTTGGCCTCACAACCACCCTTAGCACATTTGTAAGAACATGAACACAAATGATACCAGGGACAAATCACATGGGCAAAGTCACTATGTAATTGTAGTGGGTTTTTTTTAATAATTAGCTGGGGGGGTGGGGTTGTTA
>VXBZ01003001.1:0-95124 GCA_013399135.1 Heliornis fulica
CTCCTGGCGTGTTTAGCACATCAATGCCCACTTCCATAGGAGCTATCCCTGCAGCAGCAACTGTGTGCACAGAAAATATGTAGGTCGACAAGCTTGCAGCACTTTCAGCTGCTTGAGATTCTGTTTTCAGAGCACAGGATTGTGCATGAACAAGGTATATTAGAAATCTGCAAAACTTAACCTTCAGTTTATAGACTTTAAAGCAGGTACTGCCACTTGGTCATCCCACTTTTAATCCTAGAACACAAATATCAATTTAGCTGTGTGGAGGGATGGAGAGGTGTTCTCAATCATGGCTTGTATAAGGGCCTGCTATGTAACCATGTTTAAGTGAAATGTTTTTTAGAAGCAAAAGGAGTCCAAAACTCAAAGCAGCATTTAAATGGAACCAGGTAGGGCTGATTTTGCAAGGATATTCATATACCTGTGGACTGTAGATCATAAGCGGCTGTCAAAAATTGCAAGGCTGTTGAAGTACTGCACAATAATAACTATTCTGTTACAGTCCCTCAAAACTGCTTTTAATGTCTCTGAAATAGACCTGTAAATCCAATGAGAAGTTAAAAAAAGTTTGGGAGTAACTCCAATTTTCATGGTCCTATCATGGATGATCACAGAGATTCAGGCTTTATTTAGAAGTGCAGTGGCAGTTAGAACTGAGGCACTGCAATTGCAGATCTGGATTTCACAGTGCTACATACTATACAACCACTGTAATAACAGCAGGTCCTCATCTGATCTTTAAATTCAGAATCACACAAAAAAACAGAGGCACTACTGTGAGATTATATTGGTATCTGATGCAAAAAGGCATTCAATGGACTTGTTCAAACACTGGATCAGGCCTTCAGTAAATGTGTATGCATTTACTGTGCATTACTATGCCACTGTGTATTGGTTATCAGTCTTTGTACTGCAAATAACTGGGATGCTGAGTCTTGTTCCTTTAGTATTCATTTTGTATAAATATATAAAATGACATATGCATAATTACTCCTTGGCAGTATCTTAAAACAGAAGAAAAAATTACAATCAAGAAAAATTCTTATTCTACCTCTTTTTTTTCCTTGGGCTCTTATAAAATGCATGATATAGCCATTTTAAAAGTGTTTTTAATATTCTTCTGTACAGAGAAACGAAACAACTGATGTGATATAAATGACAGCTTCTGGAGGAGTACTTCCATTTACTTAATTCTGCCTTTTTACTCTTTCCTATTATATAGTTGATGACTTGCTTTTAAAGCTGTTACTTTATATAAATTGTGTAAATACCTTTAGTGTTCTGGGCATCTGCTGAAATATTTTTACACTTAGGCAGCTGAAAGTGTTAGCTTGTCTTTTATTATAGGTTGGGTTTTGCATTTGTCTTTGCTACTTCATGCTCTCTTGTGATCTCTTTCTGTTCTGATAAGGTGGAAATCACAATCAAATAAAATCTAGATTGATTTTATATTTGTACTTATCATCCTACATCATACAATTTGCCGAGACAGGAGTTGTAGTAAAGCTGCTGCTGTACCTACTAAAGTCATTATACCATAGCTCCATTGTGCTGTTTTATGAGACCATAATCTGCTTCCTTATGAGGCAACTAGATTAGTGCCTCATAAAAATGGCAAAAGCACCACTATTACTGTTCTACAAGTTTTTATGTGTTGCTGAATTTTATCCTTATTATTATTATTGTTGTTTTACTGTTAGTGTGGACAAGTGAAACTGTGGTTAGAAGTGAGAATCCTTTGTTTAAAGAAACCCCCCAACAACCCAGCCCCAAACCACAGGCTGAACAGAAGCGTAACTCTCTGACAGGAGCAGGAGTTTTATCTGTGGGTTTTGGAGACGGTATGCGCCCAGGACTGACGTGTGTCATTGTTGGTGGGGGTATGTGATGTGTGAGGCTAAAAAAGTGTGCAAGTCTAACTTTATAAGTGGGACATCAAAACTGATGTAATAAGTAATAAAGGCAAGTACAGATCTCTACATTTAGGTGTTTAAATACTTGTGGCAATATTTGAATGTTAAACTTCTGGAGCTCTTACAGAGCCCCCTGACACTTTTGGCATGCAAATTTATTGGCACATACCAACACTTTTCAAAACTAGAACCAGTTTTAATCTCTCTGTTTCTGGGTATCAGTCATGACAACAGGAATTGGAATGCTAAACTTGTGATAAAAGGGGGTTATTTTACTTCTAACTGGGGACAAGCAAGCAGAGTTATAGCCATTGAGTCTGTATGGAAATTCCCTAAGGAAGCTGTGGAGGGTCTTGTCTGTTTATTTACATATATATTTATCAGTCTGGGGAAGTACAGCAGTCTGTCTTCCTCTAAGCGTGCCCTCAATTTCAGAAAAGCAAGATAATCATAGGGACATTGGTCCACAATTACCATTGTCATTAATGAGAACCTCTGCAGATGTAAAATGATATCATGTTGTGTCCCTTGTGCTGGGAGGAGGAAAGGAAATCCTTGAGGTGGGAGGGCAGACAGCTTTGGAGAGAGAGAGAAACTCTTGGGGAGAGAGCTGTAGTTTCTGGTGGGCAGCCAGCTGAAAACTGAAATCGAGGCATCTTGGGGGCAGGTGGCAATGTCTCTGCCCCTTGGTCTTGGCACTATCCCTCTGTCAGGGGACGGAGTTCAGGGCTGAACTCTGCAAAGGTTTTTAGATGCGAGGACCAATGATAACCCACACTAAATCATTATGCCACCTGGCTGAGTCAAAGCCAAAGAATTAATTTCTTTCTTCGGAGCTATTTGCTAACCAACATGAACCTTTTACTTATCTTTTGGTTCTGTAGTTTTTGAATACCCCAGCTTTTAAAGTTTACCCTTATGTTGTACCTGGTCCTTTATACTGGGTATAAATGATAATTGCAGAGACAAATAAGAATATTTGTTTGTGCATCACTTTTAATATATTTCAGCAGAGTGACTCCTCAGTGTCCATTCAGAAGAAGACATCCTTTCAGATAGGATCATTTGCTTTTCCTTAACCTGTCAGGCAGAAGACCATTTCAGCTTTAGTCTCAATATCTTAGGGGGCCTCTTGGTTTAAATTTATTAGAAGCTGGGGAAGTTGCCCTGCTGCAGTGTAACCTTGGATGTCTTACAGGCTTTTCAGCTGCAGAATAAGAGCAATACCCCAAGTAGATACTAATTTAACTAGACGTGAGAAATTGCAAAATCCCTTTTTTATCACCAGTTTTTCAAGTCCCTAGATTCAACCATCAGGATAAATTTTCTATGATCTCACAACTTCAAAAGTTCTCTTCATTCCCCTGTTTAACCAATAACCTATTCTCACAAACACTGAAAATCACATTATGAACAAAGTTATCTTGATAGGCCTGGAATGTACTGTGGATCCATACTGAATTAAGTTATATATGTGCTGCGACTGTGCACTTTAGCGTAAAAGAGACTACTTTTTCCTTTCTTAAAGACAAATTTTCTGAAAAAAATACCTTTTTTCATAATGGCTTTTGAGAAAATTCAGAAAAAATGGATTATTTCTACATATGAATTGAGCTTTTTAATTAAAAATATTATAAATCATATGGGAATATACACAGAAAATAAATCACACAATTTCCTAATATTTCTGACAAGTCAGATTCATAATTTGGTGACTGGCTTATTGTGTTCCTCTAAATTATTCATGTTGTTATTGTAAATAATCTCTCTGTCATTGAGTATCCAAGATCTGCATCCATTTGTAGGAAGCAAGGTCAGTGTGGGTTTATCAGAGATAGTGGTTAACACAGGATGGTGAGATACTGAGATACCTGTCTTTAAAAACTGAAGGAGCCAGTGATGTATATAGACATTATATGTCTATAGCGTGCGACCAAAAGTTTTAGAAAGATGTTAGGCCAAAGCTCACCCAACTAGACTAAGCACTTGGTAGTTAGTATGGAGACCTGTAGTTCCAGAATAGATTTTTGTGGTAGACAACTGTGTCAAACCAACCTACTTCTGTTATACACAACAGGCCACAGAAAAGCAATGAATTCCTTGTGTCGTGACTCTGGTTAGTCTTCCAACCCTGTCACTCCTGACAGCCTCAAAAGTAAAGAAAGCATGGTCTGCAAAGATCTGTGACAATGTTTGTGTGAAATTGTCTGAAACTTCTACATGGAAGGTAATTACCAGTTTCCTTATCAAAATAGAGTGATATAATGGAGCTGCCCTGTATGGCTAGTTGTTCATTAATGATCAGCACCCCCGTGGTGTTAGCAAGTTGAGAGGAAGGAAGCTAGATGCCCTGGACTACAAGAGCAGAATTCAAAATCATCTTGACAAGCTGGGTAAGGGCATGGTGCTTTGCATAGGCAAGCTGAGTCAACCACATAAATAAAGAATGAGGAGCAGCTGGTTAGGAAGCTGTTACAGAGAAAAGGGTCAGAGGTCATACTGAACCACAAGTTAATATGAGTTTTGAGTTGAAAATGCCGTGCTGCTGTGGTGAATCTAGATACCATACTGGGAGGTAGCAAAGCACTTTAGGTAATGTTTTTATTCTGCTCCTTTATCTTTGATAAAATTCAAGGCTCTTAAGGCTAAAGGGCTACATTGAATTTGGAGTCCTCACTTAAAGAAAGACCTTGGTCAGATGGAGACATTTTAAAAGGAAGTTAAAAAAATATTAGGTACCTAGAAAGCATCATCTAAGATCAGCGACCAAACTGGAATTGCATAGGCAAAAGAAAAACAAAAAAAATGGATGGAGAGGAACACATGATATTTTTTAAAACAAAAAACATTTCTGGGAGGAAGAAAGAATGGATCCTTGTCATGTAAAACACAGAATCAATAGTGTGCTACAACTGTAGCAAGGTAAATACAATTCATTGGAAGATGCAGGAATATAAGGAGGGCCTTGAGAAGGGAAGGAGTTCAGGAATTTCTTACCTAACTGTGAAAATAAGGATTAGGAATTGTTAGGAATTAGCAGGTAAAAAGTGGCATAATGCCACTGGTAGGTCAGTAAGAAAGTGGGATGATTACTCTTGTTTTTCCCAATTGTATAAATGTACTAGATATAGCTCTGCTGACATGTACAAGATGGGTGCTGGCAATTTGAAGAGTGAGAGGAAGGAAAATGCGTCAAGGAGCAACCTGCTAGATCAAACTAACATGGAAAACAAGATGAATAAAGGATATATTATTTATGGAGGAAGAAGAATAGAATCTGCTAAGGAAGTAATACTGTTGTATTGCATACACAGGTTTGCCTTTAAACTATTTTTGTATTTCTCCTTGCTTTAGAGGCAAGGGATTAAAGTGGTTCTTTTAAGGTTTTAGGAGGCTGAAGACACTCAGGAGGGGCTGGAACAATCTTTGACAATCCTTTATTGAAATAAGTAGCCAATGTACAACAGTTTGTGTTTGTAAGTGGATCAGAAACCTTCTACACCTTCTTTGATTGCCACTGCATGGTGAAATGTGCTTTGTCATTGCTGTGCAACTATCACTGTACTATCCAGATACAACTAGCAAGACTTAGTACCATTATACCTTTGTACTGTTTTGTAGCTATCCCCTGTTGTGCAGAAGTATCATACAGTGCCCATGGGCTTTGCAGGATGAGGCCACTTCCAGAAGGCAGAAAAGTAGGACCAACATTTGAGCACATTAAAAGTCATCTTTAATTTAGATTGCACTTAAAAATCATTATCTGTGTCTTGGATTGTATTAAAGTAAAAGTGTGAGTCAGGATATGAAGTAAAAATTTCCAGTTACATCATCAAAACAAAATAGAAATATTCAAATCTTTGAGGGAAAAAAAAGGAGGGAGAAAACCCCATAAAAACTAAAAAGCAAAACTGGATTTAACTCATGAAAAAAGATTTTTGACTCCTTGGCTGACTGGTCAGAAGAGAATAGAAAAAGAAAGGTCAGGAGGGAAATGAGGCAGGGTATATGGTTTCTCTGTCCATCATGGGCTTTGGCTGTGGCTGCCCAAAGGGGCTGTTCTGCTGCAACAGGCATGTTCAATTATGAGGTCGCTTCACTGCTGTGTTTCTTTTGCGAGGGAAAGGGACCGTCTTTACTATTCAGTTATTGATAATACAACCACCAATGTGACAACTTACTGCTGTTTTGTGCCCCATGCTGCTGTCTTTATGGCTCAGAGGAAAAAAAATAGTCAGACCACCTGAGGATGGGTGCAAACACAAAACATATGGACCAATCAGTATGTGATTCTTATGGAGACCTCAGTTAAACAGGTCTGACCCAACCAGAGTCCTCAGTCCTGAGCAAATTTTAGTCTATCTCTATAGCCATGTAAGTTTTGGGATGAGTTGTTTGTTCTTTCTTTACTTAGATTTTTTAAAAGTGTGTTATTTTAAAGTGCCTGGCACTGCACATGTCCATAAAAATGACAGTCTCAGTGAGATCAAGAAAGCCCTACAGTCTCCTAAAATAGTGTCTGAATTCTAAGCAAGAAAAACAGAGAAAGGAAAAAGAAGAAAAGACTCCTTCACTTCCTTTAGATGAAGAGGCCATTTATCATTCTATCATTAATCTTCTCATACTGGGGAAAGATTATGGAAAAATTGGTAGCTCTTCAGTTACTCCATTATCTCTTTAGCCATGAGTCTTCTCAAAAACTTCAGTGTTTTTCTGACCCAAACATAGCAGTGAGATAACCTCACTTCTTATTAATGGTGACAAAGGTACCTTGTCTCAACAGACTCCACAGATCTCTCTTCCTTTGGCACTGTACATCACAGAGTCCTTGTGTGAACATCTCAAGGATATGCAGTAGCTGCCTTTGCAGCTGTGTCCTTTAAGACTTCTCGATCTTTTATAACACTCCCCCCCCACCCAGCCTTTGGAAATGATGTGTTACCCAATTCCTCACATTAAGAATTTACCTTTCCTTGGGATGCCATGCTGGCATCCATCCTCTGTGGTGCGTAAGAAGACAGCAGTATTTTATAGCTTCAGTCACTGCAAGAGTAACCCAGTTTTGCACGCAGCTTTAACTAGGATTACTCTTACAACTTTGGAGCAAGACTTAAAATCTATTTGAACTCACCCCATGACCTGAATATTCACGTTCTTGTCACACCCGCCCTTTTTGAACTAATGATATCATAACAGATTTGGGGAAGGCTCAGGCAAGGGACTCTTCATCTTAAGTAATTCTGGAGAAATCTTTGTTCATAAAAGCTAAAGCACATTAAATCCCCATAGTGTAGAACCCAGGCAGTGTAGCTTTGTGTGCTTAAAACAAACATCAGTTGCTGAAAATACACTGGAAAGAGTGGAGGAGTTGGAAACACTTTGGAAAGTGTTTATATTGCTGAAGCCAGGAAAGAGCTGTTCAGGACTATCATTTAGTGATAAAATCCATATTAGTTTTCCAGCCTTTTTTACCCTAAATCCTAAGAAACAAAGCACATGAGGGAGGTGCAGTAAAATAATGGAGTGCCAGTAAATGATAAATATAACCACCTCATCTCGGCTTTTCTTTCTACCTATTTCCTGCCATTTGATTATGCAGTGTCAATTCTCTTCACTGCCATACCAGTAATTTTGTTTCCTTTTGGGGTATTGTAGTTTTTGTGGCTTATTTCATACTGCATTCTGCCATCCACGTCGCTACTGTATAGCTCGCATTCTGCCCTCCCAGTTACAGCAGGAGTATAAAGGGAGTAAGAGACTAATCAGAGTGAGCACAAAAGGAGACAGAATGTGTCCCTGAATGCTTAAACTCATCAAGAGAAGGCCTGCTGCCTTTTCTATTTTGAATGCACAGTTGGTGCCCAATATCAAATACTTTTCTTTTGGTAGTGAGGTCTATGGTTGCCTGCACTGAAAGCATTATGATCCAAGCAATTCCTGTTCCCTCCTCTCTTCTATGAAAAGTTGTCAGTTTATCTCTTCAGGCTTGCATGCACCCGTGTGCAAATTTGAAGTAGTTTAATCCTACTGCCTTTCTGACACCTGAATAAAACCCTACTCCCTGCATGGTTTAAGGGGCTGAGCAGATGTTTCCATGAAGCAGAAATGAAAACAGGGATATTCAGGTCAACGGCATTGCAGAGATGGTAGTCGAGGGCCAGAAAAGGTGTTAAATGTAGCAGCAAGTTAAGGTGAAAGATCTCTGGCAGGACTACCAGACAGTATAAAAAAACAGGACAACACCTGCTAACTTCTCACAAGTCCCTTTCTACCTAAATATATATATATATATACACACACAAAGGAAGAGGCAAACACTCTTGTTTGCATATGTACAGCAAATTGTATATAACTGTACATATACTTGCACATGCAAAAGTAGGAACATGCTTCCACTTGGATGCAGCTGTAAATACAATACTATATCACAAAAAGATAGCTTCACCAAGGTGAGGGAGAGGAGATACATGAGATGTGATCCAGGCTATGTGAGGCTTTTGTAGTGCTCTGAAATTTAACAGTATGGGACATAGGGAAGACAGAAAAAGCCCAGTAAAAGAGGAAGTTAAGGCAGAGATAATACATGTGATTATTTTTGCAATCAAAAACGATTGGAAACACTCTTCAAACAATAGTGTTCTTTGCATGACCAAAAGTCATTAATAGATTTTGAAAATAATTTTATATACATATAAAGATCTAGCAAAAAAGCAAGACAATATTAGAGCCATTAGTTATTTACCACAACTTAAAATCAGTGGTAGAATTTCAGCTGTCATAAAGCAACAACATCTGAACATGCAGAAAATATCAACAAAGAAATATCTGCAGATTTAGGTATGCAACTAAAGTAAACCAGACTGCATCAAGACACTCTTCACAAACAGCAGTGGTGATTCAGTTCAAGGTCCCAGCTTTTCACAATAAATTCTCATAAACCTCTAGTACAGTGGAAATGTAAAAATTGCAGAAAGCTGTAGTCCTATTTACAAATCAAATTTGGCCAATTTCAGGTGTCTCACATCTGCCCTATACTGTCACAAGAGTAAAGGAGCAACTACAATAGCCATGTTCTTGATTCTTGACTCCTGCTTTCTTTTGTCTTGCTGTGTTATGTGCCAAAAATGACTCATCTTTCCTTGTGAGATATGTTTATCTCTACAGAGGTGTCCTTTTTCTACTTCATGTTAAACACCAGTGTTTTCCAGGAATATCTCAAAAACTTTTGCTTGAGGTTTCTAGGAATAAAGGTTTTATTTCCTTCCTCTTGATCTGCATCCTTCCCTTAGCTCTTGTGTGCTTTCATGCAAATAACTGAGCAGCAGCGAGGCCTTCATACCCCTAAGCTTCTTGTAGCTTCTGCCTCACCTGAGCCCTTTCAACCTCCAGGCCAATACCTCCTTGAAAGTGTCAATTGATGAAAAGCTCAACATGAGCCAGCCTAGAAAGGCCACTCATATCTAGCTGCATTGGAAGAAGCGTGACCAACAGGTTGAGGGAGGTGATTCTGCCCTTTGCTTTGGTGACACATCACCTGGAGCACTGCATCCAGCTCTGGAATGCCCAGTACAAAAGGACATGGACTTGTTGGAGCAAATCCAGAGGAAAACCACAAAGATAATTTCTTGTTGAGCAAGCAATGTGCCCTCCTGGACAAGAAGGCCAATGGTATCCTGGGGTGTATTAGAAAGGGGGTGGCTAGTAGGTCAAGAGAGGTCCTTCTGCTCTACTCTGCCCTGCTGAGACCACAACTAGAATATTGTGTCCAGTTTTGGGCCCCTCAGTTCCAGAGGACATACAACTCCTTGAGAGAGTCCAGTGCAGGGCCACCAATATGATGGAGTGGAACACCTTCTTTATGAGGACAGGCTGAGGGAGATGGGTCTCTTTAGCTTGGAGGAGAGGAGACTTAGGGGTGACATCATTAACGTTTATAAATATGTTAAGGGTGAGTGTCAGGAGGATGGAGGCAGGCTCTTCTCAGTGATGACCAGTGATAGAACAAGGGAAATGGGTCCAAGCTGGAGCATAGGCAGTTCCATCTGAATGTAAGGAAAAACGTTTTTACTGTGAGGGTGATGTAGCACTGGGACAGGCTGCCCAGAAAGGTTGTGGAGTCTCCTTCTCTGGAGACATTCAACACCAATCTGGACCCACTCCTGTGTGATTTAATCTAGGTGATCCTGCTCAGGCAGGGGAGTTGGACTAGATGATCTTTTGAGGTCCCTTCCAACTCCTCACATGCTGTGATTTTTCAGTCTTGGAAGGAAATATGGCAAGACACCAAAACACTATCAAACTGTTAAGCATTTTGTGGTAGCACTGCAGGATATTATGGGCTAGAATCAGCAAAAACACATAATCTTGCAGCTTTTTGGAGACCATGTTCTGCCCCTATTATGACAGACACATGTAGCCAGCATCCTTCTCTATTTCAAATGGATGCCAGTGGCAAATCAGGAAGATCTGTGACATACCCCATATCATGTTATGCATGTGCTCAGTGAGGTTATGAAAGTGTATCTGCAGAATATATGGCTATTTTCATCTTTGTTGTGAAGTATTTACACTGATTCCTTTTCTGATGCTTGCACTGAATGAAATGTGTGCATTTATTATTAAATTTGTTTGAATATTACAGTTGCCCGAACAGCACTCTTCTATCCAAAACTGTTCATATCATTTGTTTACGTGACACTTAGCTGCGATATATCCTAGCCAACACACAGTGAAAAAGCAGACAATTCAGTACTCAGACATACTGTTAAGATCTTGTAAGGCCTTTCTGATCTGAAGAGGGCCTCTGTAGATTTTCATAGCTGTCTTTGTATCTGGATGTTGAAAATTGGCAAGCGAATTTTTTTAATTTCAATTTGCTATAACCTCTGCTGCTAATAGTCACTTTACCTAGAAAGATGATTCAGTACACTCTAAATATCAATAATAAAAACATTAACTTTGCTAATATCAGTTTGACTCATGATACAATTCCATATCCTTCCAGGAAAAAAAAAATGTTATAATCTGTGCATGTTCTCAGAATTTAGCTGAATCTATGTGGCACTGGTCAGACGTCTCTTATGGGCCCAAAAATAAGGGAAGCAAAGGATAAAACTATGTTTGATGTTGCAGTTCCAGAAACATGGAGGTCAAGAAAAAGATCACTGTTTGCACTTGCTGAAAATTACTTGTGTTCCTAGCAATGTACATGTTATGTTGCACACCATCTTTGATCAGTCAGCACAGATATTCAGTGAAATTTTCCCACTTAAGACAGGTGCTTACAGAACTGAAGAAAATTAACAGCTTTCCTGTTTATGTAGTCATAGGGAAAAAAATCTTATTAGAGTATGGGCCCTATCTCTGACTGCACTGCTCTTCGGGAAGTTATTTCCTCCTGACTTGCTACAGTAAAATGGAAGTAGTGGCCTTGCATACTTGAGTTACAGCCCTTCCCTCTGTGCATTTTGAGACCTGAACCTGATTTCCCAGTGATTGGCATCTACTTGGCACAAGCTAGACTAGCAGTCTTCTGGTGACGCTCACCACTTTTCCACTGCCTCACTGGAATTGTTTTCTGTTTCTGAGCTCTTGAGTTGTAGCTTAGCTTGAACCCTTCCTGGACAGAAGTGTGGCAGCCATTCCCAATAGTCCCAGATGTGCATAAAAGAGTGGTCCTATCAGTTACCATTTGTTTCTTAGACCTTGGAGTATCCTACCTCCTTGTGTAGCAGATAGATGCCTGCACTAGGCAGTATTGCTTACTTGTTCACTTCAGTAAACTCTATATCCTCTTCCTGACGTCCTTAAATGGTGGTTTAGTTATACATGTGGAATTTCAGTATATACAGGAAAATTTCCTAGGATGTCTATAGATCAGACATAAGAGTACTGCAGAAAGACTAAAGGGGTGCATTTTTCAGGAATATTCCGAAAAAATTCTAGGATAGGAAGGAACAAAAATTAAGTACCTGACACTCAGCTGACATCTCACTGTGCATTGAAGCTGTATCCCAGTGCATCCTGGGGCACAGAACCACCCAAGAGATGGAGAACACAGAGATACTTGGGGCATCGATGCTTTGTTATGCTTATTAGCCAGCAGCAGTGATACAGGACTGCCAGCTTGAGCACCCGAAGTGCACAGACACAAAAATACAGAACTATTGGCTAATAAAGCTTCTGGAAGTTTCTTCCAGAACTGAATTGGTATAATCTTGGCAGAGATGTAGATCTACATACACAGAAGAGTGCTGACTTATGCAGCAGCACCCTGTAAAAGAGCACTGATTAAACTTACCTCTCTTGTTACTAAAGAGTAGCATACAAGAAAAAAGAAAAAGCAAAAGAGAACCAAAACAAGAGAAAACAAACAAAACCCACCCAGCTGATGGCGAGGCTTTTAAATACCTTTTATTTTCAGTGCATACAAGTTACTAAATGTGCATAAGAGCAAAAGAATGCCATCCTGGCCTGCAATCATGACTTGCAGTGACACCAAGATGACAAGCTGAGGCTCTTTGCTCGTTCACAATTAAAGGATGGAAAGGAGCAGTTCACAGGAAAATGCTGTAATAAAGGTGTCATAAGGCATTAGTAGTTTGCTGTTGAAGGAAAATAAAACAAATATAAATATTTCTTAACTGTCTGGTAAATGTGAACTTTGTTGAACTTTTTAAAAGCAGAAAGAACATAAATGATATTTCAGGCTTTTTTTTTCTTTAAAAAAAATCTTTTTGAAAGGACAGCGTGTACCAATTATAATCCTTTAAGATAGCAAAATTCTTTAAAATAAATTGTCAGGAGAGATCAAAGTCTACATCAGGAATGTAGGAAATGCTATGTCATATCCAATAAATAATGAGTGTTTCTCTAGTATTCTGCTAAATGTAGCCTGGATCTGGTCTTTTTGGTAAAGCACAAGAAGCTTTGGAGTAGGTGCTGGCTTAATATGCTTGAAGAAAAGAGGAAGAAAAAGTAAAATGGGAGTTCTTAGCATCTTCTCTTGTCTTGAATTATTTTTTCACAATTTTTTATTTGATCAGTTGTTGGGACTAGTCAGACCTCATAGCAGATCCTGGCAAGGATGAAACAAATGCCAGAGGCAGGGAAGAAAGGAGCTGAGAGCAGTGGCAGCACAAAGATGACTCATCTGTAAACAAGATGTGGGTACCAGAGAAATCTGGTTGGCTGTACAGCTCAATAAAAAAAAAAAAAAAAAAGTCAGGAGCAATCTCATTGCAGACCTCTTATTTTTTCTTGTTCAGAATTTTCTGGAGTGTTTAAATGGTTTTTCTTCAACTTGATACATTCAGGTATCAGATCTTTAGGAGGTCAGCTGCTTTTCTATAGATTTTATCTGAGCATGTAGTGCTCTTATAGTTGTCCCAAGTAACAGTGAGTGACCTGTTCTCTGCCTCTTTCAAAACAGACATGGTTGGAAATACAGATCTTTAACATGCACGCACACACATGCTCACACAAAGGACTCATTGAGTGGCAGACCAGGAATAAAGTGTTGTTGATGGAGAGCAGATCTTGCATCCTTGCTCATTTTCCTCTCTTCCCCATTCCCATCTCAACTCGTGCCTGCTGTATTTGCGAGGCACACTGACAAATCTGTTTGGAGGCTATAGATGGGCAACAGCATCATCACTGTGCATTGCACAGCTGAGAATTGGTAGACATTGTTGTGGTCATGTCCTTGAAAAGCAAAACTTTATGTCACTGGAGGGCTACCCTTCAGACTTTCAAGATATCACTCCTTATATTAAACCCAGCTTAAGAGGAGCAATGTGAGGGTTCTATACCACAAAACGTTTAGTGCTAAAAGATAAATATGACTAAATGCTGTGCTAAACAAAGCTGTGTGACAGAACCGAGGCAATAGGTGGGGGGTAACTTCTCCTTTAATGTTTCAGTATACTTACATGTGGCAGGTGTAGAGCTGTCCTGGGATGGGTGCCAGGAGTGTTTCTGGGGTGGTTGTGTTTCAGAAATACAGTCGGTCGTTACAGCACAGACTGTGTAGGACACTGCGATGCATGGCAGGTTTTTGTGGCAGGCTGCACAGCTAGCAGTCTGATCAGTGGGGGGTGAACAACCTTACAAATTTGAATTGTGCAGTGGGAGGGAATGCTCCCATCTGAAGATAGACACTTATCTAAATGGGGACCCCACTGAACTTTAATTAGCTAAAAATAGTAGTTCTTTTAGAACAATAGACATGAGCTGGTGAGAGATAAAAGAGGATGGTTAATGAAACACATGCCTCTGACTCAGTGACAATATCCATCCAGTTATAGAGGGTAGGTTTTGTTGGTTTTTTTTCTTGATGAGCTGTCTGGAACCCCTTTGTCATCTGCATTTTCTTGGCAGTACACATTCTCAAGGTGAGAAAACAGGTTATATATTTTGTTAAAGTTATAAATATAGAAAAAAGAATGAAGATATTTAACTAATATGAATATAGAAAAAAAGAATGAATTTATTTAGCTAACATTTCTATTTAGCTAACATTTCTGTTTAGCTAACTATGTGTCAGAATACTCATTTTGCCTGAAGTCTCGTAATTTAGGTATGATTTTCCAGTCAATTAAAATATGTGATCCTGTTGAGCCTCAGTCCTGCTTCCACTTGTTTCTGGAAGAGTTCCCCAATTCAGGCAAGACTTAGATGGGTTAGGAGATCTCAGAAATGGAAGTCCTAATTTGTGGAAAGTATCCAAGAGAAAAACTGGAATCTTTGCTTCTCTGAAGGAAAATTCACAGCATCAGGTCTACAGCTGATTGCACTGCTGGCCTATTCCCTAATTAAATCTAGAATTTAGGAAAAGTGTTAAGACTGGTTTTCTAAAGAAGGAAAATGGTAGGATCCTGCTGGCACAGGTAATAGGGATTTAAGTTATGTGCAGAATGAGTACTCTGATAAAAGAAGGATAGAGAAGCCTGTCTCTGAAGCAACCTGCTCATCACTTTTCCTTTTAGTCCAGCTGGTGAAGCCTTTTCACTTGGAGAAAATTTTATACTAATGTCTCTTTTTTCTTAATTTCCTTCTTGCTTTCATTTGTTTTGTTTTCCTTTATTGGTGTTATCCCTACCTCACTATGGATTCTGTGGAGATGAACTGAGCTCTGTATTCCCTAACAATTCCTCAAATCCTCTGTGGAATGTTTTCTATCTCTGGTGTTTGTGCACCACACTGTGGTAGTACTGTACAAGCAATGTAATAATAAACATGCAAAGAAGTCTCAATAGAAGATGATTAATCTATCAACATGATTTTTTTTTAATATTAAGCCATTTTATTTCCCAGCTATCAAAGCCAAATTCGACTTCCAATATCCTCTCTTAATTCTCTATTTTCAGGTTGGAGTTCTCTGATATTAACTCAAAGGTCTTTCCTTAGCCGCTTTCTTGAGTGGACAGAGGGCTGCTTTGGTGCATCTCTGTGGTAGGTTGACCTTTGGTGAACATCAGGCACCCACCAAGCCACTCTATCTCCAACCTCCTTAGCAGGACAGGGTTGGAGAGAAAAATAAGATGGAAAAAATCTCATAAGTCAAGGTAAAGGCAGTTTAATATACCAAAAGCAAAGGCTACACACAGAAGCAAAGGAAAACCAAAAGAATTATTCTCTACTTCCCATCACAGATGACAAATTGTCTCTTCCCAGGAAGCAGAGCTTCAGATTGTGTAGCAGTTGCTCCGGAAGACAAACATCATAGATAATGAATGCCCCTCCCTTCTTCATCTCTGCTTTTTTCTTTTATAGCTGAGCAGATGGATTATCCCTTTGGTCAGTTGGGGTCAGCTGTCCTGGCTGTGTCCCTTCCCTAGATCTTGCCCACCCCCAGAGAGATGGTGAGGGGGAATATTGGAGGGACAGCCCTGGTGCTGTGCCACAACTGCTCAGCAGTAGCCAAAACCCTGCCGTGTACCAACACCTTGCCGGCTACCAGTGCACAGTGCTGTGGGGGCTGCTACGAGAAAATTAACTCTGTCCCAGCCAGAACCATCACTACCTCATTCTTCTCTGGGGTGTCTAGGAGCAGGGCAAGTGGGGAGATTGAAGGCAGGGTAGTGGAAGGCGATGGTAGGTTCTGTTTTCTCTCACCTACACCGATCCATGAGCTGCATTTATAGCTCTATAGTTGCTGAGCCCTGGCCCAAGGCAGGACCTGATCTGTCAGAAGTTTGCAGTGACAGCCTGATGAGATGCTACTTCAGTGGTTATATGCAAAGAGAAACAGGGCAGGAGATTTAAAAAAACCCAAATGAACAGACCAAAACCGGGGTTGACTGCACCTGTCTACAAAACAAGACTGCAGGAATTGCCATGCCCTATTAGACCATTGGTCCACTGAGTCTTGTGTCCTAACTCAGATTCTGGCCAACGCCAGATGCTTCAAAGTGTGAAACAAGGCACTGTGCAGCAGGCAGCCAGAGTAGCAGGAGGTGTGTCTATTAATAATCACTTGCTTATAGTTTTTTTTATTTTCTTCCTGCTTGGTTTAGACTTAAAATTTTAACTCATTAAATGGATTTCAGCACATTCTTTTCTCCTAAACTTTCCCCATCTTCAAAAAAAATGTTTGTTTCTCTAACTCCGATGGCAGTTTTCCAGTCATCTTTGTTAAGCAGCTGAAGGGATTCACTTGCTAGGAGAAATATGTGTTCTCTTAATAGCAGTTTATTTCTGTAGGGATTGAAAGCTGAGGGAATTCGGCTGCAGTTATATCTGCTCTTTGGCTGTGCATAGGAACTTTTCAGGCAGGTCATGTACTTCGTTCCACTGCTATCTGCTGCTTCTCTGTATATTTTCCTACATTTTGCATTATCATTTCTTAAATATATTCTAACCTGCAATTTATCTTAGTCGGCAGATTTAGGACCTTTGTGTCTCTCTGCACACCCAGGGGATTCAGAAATAAATCACTGCTCCTAGGGGTTGTTTTTAATGCAACAAATGTTTTAGAGAAAGTCAAGAGAGGCTTGGTCAATATCTTCTGGACTCTCCTGTGCAATAAAACATTTTCCACATGCTTTCCCAGGTGGTATTCAATTTTCTGCACTTGCTATTTTTAATTTGTAATATGTATTTTTTTTTCATTGAATTCAAGCTCTGCTGGTTAAATTTCATGTGTTAGAGATAATGCAGGAAGTAGTAAAAATTATTTTTCTACCAATTATGCATTGATTTTTGTGGGCAGGTTTTACACAAAAATACTCTTTCTGAACTGTTTTATAGGTTAGATAATACAGAATAAGCTAAGAAAACGAGAAATCACATACAGCTCAAGTTTGTTAGGCAACTGTTTTAATAAGATGTTTCCTCAACTACATTCTTTTACAGAGGTAGAAGCTGTGTTAATATATGGCAAATATGTCTTTTCTTTAAAACCTATTGAAGGTAGCATTCTCTGAAGTGAAGATCCATGTTTCCCTCCTGCAACCATTGCTGTGGTTTGACGCCGGTTAAGCAACATACAGCCACTTGCTCAGTTCTCCCTTGTGGGAAGGGGGGAGAGAACCAGAGCATTTAAAATGAGAAAATTCATAGGTTGAGATAAAGACAGTTTAATAGAGAAAGAAATGTCATATGTGCAAGCAAAGCAAGACAAGGAATTCATTCCTTACCCTCCATGGGCAGGCAGGTGTTCACCCATCCCCAGGAAAGCAGAGCTCTATCACTCACAGTGGAAACTCAGGAAGACAAACACCATCATTCCCAAAATCCCTCCTCTTCCTCCTTCTTCTACTGTGAAGAAAATAATCTCTGTCACTGACAAGACCAGCACAACCAATTAAGCAAGTGAAAGTCTTTACTCATCCACGTCTGATCTTATGCATGTGTAGAGGTGAAGATCCTGTTCCCAGTGAGGTGGATTGTACCAGCTTGGCTCACCTCCCCTACCTAACCACTTACCTATTAGGTGCTGTGAAAACAGGCTACTTTGGTGCTCAGTGTAAATACATGTGGACTTTCCTGGATCAAAATGGAGCAACTGTCATGGACAGGGTTGTACCATCACCTTGATGTCCCCTATGAATGTTGTGTGAGTGGGTTGTGGATCTCCTCTTGTCACCATGCATAGCATGTTTTGGACCCTTGACTGCAAATGCCTTAGAGTGAAGGCTGTTTGCCTACCAGTTTGTACACCACTCTCTGCAGGACAAGTCCTCCACAGAGATGGGAGTCACTAAGCACTCAGGTAATAATGTGTGTAATAAATAATCACAGAGTAAAAAAAATGTTACGAGACTTGTGTTAAACTGATACAAATGGGAGGCAATTGTCACAACTTAGTTCAGAAGCAAAAGCAGTAGTTTTTAACAGAGCTGTAGATATAATGCTTCATTATTGCAATCAAGTCTCTGTCAAGAGCTTAGAAAGGCTGGAAGCTCACAGGGACCCCTCTTGATAAAGAAGTAACATTCACTTTTTGTTTGTGAAATTAGTCTATGGGTTTAACAAATTATAAATAATTGCTGAAATGAAAAATGATTGAATAATGCATTCAAGGGACAGTTTTCATATTAGGGAACTGATCTGGTGTGCATTCAGAGGAATTCTCTGCTGTGTTATTTAACAGTAGGGTTCAGAAATATTCATTTTCTCACAGTAAGATGCATCTAATGCTTTCCTTAATTTGGAGACAATTAAGAGTGGAATGTGGAGGGACTGTTGCAGTGGGGTGACTCATGCCATACTCATCGATTTCTGAAGCAAAACTAAATCTCCATACTACTTATTTTAAATAACTGCAGACTATATACAAATTGGGATAATCGGATTCTAGAGATTATTCACTGTTACTGAACCAACAAAAAGCTGACACATTTATTTGCTGTGTCTGAGCAAAATGAAGAAAAAAACCAATAGCATAGAGAAAATGACTTAGGTTTACAAGTACAATTGATGTTTGCATGTGTATGTTAATATTCTCAGTGTGGTTTTTCGAGGTGCCTCCAACAGTGGTAAGTGAAATTATTTTCAGCTGAGGCAGTGAGCAGATATTTGTAGCTTGTGTTTCCTTATCACTTTATCAAAAGTACAGTCCTGATATGTACAGACAAATTCTGGAAGAAGGAAGATATTATCTTGCATGTACCTATCTATTCATTATGTTGCAAGACTGCTACGTGTTGTAAATGCAGATTTCAAAACACACAGCATGCTTCTGCCTCCACCTAGATGGACACACCTCTCTTCAAAGTTTTTTCCTCTTCAGATAGGCACAAAATTTTAAAATAGTTATCTTTCTGCATTCTTTGCCTAAAACTCACCATCTTATAAATATTTTTCCCACAAGTCTACTTACTTGGACATCTGTGGCAAGAGAACATAGCTGAAAAAACTTACTGCACTCTTCAGGATTTATAGCTTTATTATCTTACAATTTCATATGAAATTGTTCATGTGGACCTCAGCGATAAAACTTTGTAAATAGAAGTGCTGATGTCACAAACAGATTTGGGACAGAATTAAGGAATCACTGAAACAGATGTCTCTTCAGACAAGTGGACAAGGGGAAATGGCCTCAAGCTGCACCAGAGCAGATTTAGATTAGATGTTGGGAAAAAGTTCTTCACTGAAAGATTTGTTGGGGTGTGGAACAGGCTGCCCAGGGAGGTGGCTGAGTCACCACCCCTGGATGTATTTAACAGACCGATAGATGAGGTACTTGGGGATATGGTTTAGGAGAGGACAGGTATGGTTGGACTTGATGATCTAAAGGTCTTTTCCAACCTTGTGATTCTGTGATTCAGTATGATTCTGAAACAGAAGGCATGAGCAAAAATGCTCATTAATGTTGAATATTGGAGTGGGAATGTCCCGTGCAGCCTTTGTGGCTTTCCTAACACATCTTCTTTTCTGGAAATATTTCTCCTTCACTGAAATTCAGGTGTAGTAAGAGACTGTAAGGAAAGAAGAGATCGAGTCTGGTCAGAGGAAGAGGCCTAGACAGATGTGAGGGCAGAGTATATGAACTGAATCAGATGGGAGGGAGAGCTTAAAAAAATGGAATATGGCTTTGCTAGATGCAGCAAAAAAGGAAGATGAACTTGGCCTGGAGGTGGGGACAGGAGATGAGAGGGGAAAGGGGATGAGGAATTTTAGTATTTGTCAGGGAAAGGACAGGCTTAACTGTAGGAATGAGGAATAATCAGCTATGCAAACGAGAGACAGAAGTAGGTTGTACAGAGGTAGCTAAGGGGAAAGGAGGATGGAAGTAAATCACAAAGCAATATGTCTGTAAAAAGAATTTAAGAAGAAATCCAGTAAAAAATATGGTGTTTAATACATATTTTTACATAGAATCTAGCTAAAATAGATTTGATCTAGATAGTCACGTTTTTAAGGATCAGTGAGGAAGTTCTTTGATACATCCTTCTGAGGAAAGAGTTTTGTGACATTTACCAGGAAGTACAAGGATTTTCAGAAAACTGTATTGCCTGTTTGTATTGCCAAGCTTTCAAGAAAAACTAAAGCATTTTAAGGCATCAGTAAAGTAGCCAGTGACATGGTGTTTAAATTCCTAAAGTTCTAGACATTTTTGCAACAGTAATGGCTGGGCAGTGAACACATTGAAATAGTACCCTCCTGTAGTCAAAAATATTTAAAAATGAGCTCCATTTCTTTTTTCTTGAGATTTCTGACTTCTTTCCTTTCTCACTTTTGTTTAGAAGTTATTAAAATAAAAGAATCTAAGAAAATAGCATTAACTCCTTTGAGTCACTTTTCATGAGGGCATTTTCATTAGGGAATAATACCTACATATGGGATATCTGCTGAAAAATTAATTCAGTGTGATCTCACAAAAGACATCTGAACTGATAAACTCTGAACACCTCAATTGGATTTAGTAGAATTCAGGATGCTTTGAAATCCCAGGAGAGTTGTTCAGTGCTTTTAAAGACAGTATCAGCAAAAGAGCTTGATAGAACAACAACAACAAAACCCATGAGTTGCAGCAGCATTGAGATAACTTTCCTTAATAAGGTTCCTTTTTATTTGTCTTACTGTGCTGATCATTGTGATCCTAAAGTCAGAGGAGCTTAGGAAAAGCAATTTACTTATCCAATTTCTCAGGGGGAGAAAGAGGGGTTGGGGGAGAAGCAAAGAAAACTACTAAAATTCAAAACCTAAAAATGTAGGGAGCTCAGGACTCTTGTTTGCATCCAGCTGTGAGCCATTACTCACATGAGTAGTCACACTGATTGCAGTGGATCTATTTGTGGAAGCCAGAGCTTATATCTGGAGCAGAGCCAGCAAAATGGCATAGAAAACATAGGCACATGTTTAGGAGCCAGGACATAGCAGGAAAAAGCTGTCCTAGCTGTGTTGGAGGACATAGATCACCATGGATATACTCCTACAGTCTCACTCTCTGGTGGCATTAGCATGCAACAAGTATGAGGGTAACTATCGCTTTATTATCCTGAAGTCTCTGCTCTGCACTTCTTTCCTGGCACGGGGGCAACAGAAGCAGTAAGCAAGGGACTGATAACTGTTGTTTGGATAACACCTGGAGTTGAAGGGCAACAGAAGATCCAGGTGAAATTCCCAAGCTGGACTTTCTTCTTTTCTCACTTACCTGATTACTCCAACAATGTCTTTCTAACCTCTTCCCACTGGTCCCTTTCTTATGCAGAGCTTTCCCTTTCTTCCCTACCTGCTGTGCACCTCAACTCCTTCTTATTAACCCAATAATATTCAAACTACACCTCATTTATCTGTAGCCCTTCCTGCCACATCAAGAGCGTCAGTTTTAATGCATTACCACACAAATCAAAGAATATTTCAAGTTGTAAGGAAGTCATAAGAATCATTGAGTTCAACTCCCAAATATTGTTTTACAACTCCTTGTGTCCTTCCTGACCTTTCGGCAGTCCTCAGCATCAAGTCATGTTCACGTGCCAGGAGGTGACTCCTTCACATCTGGCCTGGTTCTTATGCTGCTAAATTGAATTTCCTTCAAGGATCTTCAGAAGGACTAAACTGAACTTGTAGCTGAGAAGCTTTGAGCCTTCTCATCTATAAAATAAGGTGGAAGAAATTCAAAATCCAGCATTTAGTGATTCAAATGTGAAATGAGTTTACTGAAATGCTCTGTGGCATAAAACTTGAAGATCTTGACCAAAAGTTCAAAACCAAAAGAATAAGGTATGACGTGCTAAATCCTCTTCATAAAAAACTACTTATCTATTCCAATCGCAGAGATGTTTCATCAGGGGTTTGAAAATGGTCTGGAACCTAGTCTTCAAACTGTTTTTATGGGGCAGGAATTTATGATCCATTTCCAGAGAAGCAGTGTGACAGAAAAAAGGAACTAAAATACCCTTTATCCCTGTTGTAATTTCCTCCTTGGATTTAGGACTTAAGGGTTTCTGGTCTTGCTAAATACACAGAGTATTGTGGACAGGTATATGCATCTCAACTTTTACTTGACCGTGTAAAACTGGAAGGATAACTGGCCTAACCTATTTCTCTTTGACTTACTTTTTAATTTTTTTTCATTTTATTCCTTAAACAGTAATTTGTTTCTGGTGTAGGATTCAACTGAAAAGATCTAAAAGTGACATACAGCCAAAGAGAGTTGGAAGTTTTAGCCAGCTTCAGAGCATCACTGAAAAAAAAAATCTCATTCTAGGAAAATGTCTAGTAGAAGATTTAGACAAATACTTAAATTTATGGTAAAATAAATATGGCTTGGATCAGGTGCTTTAGTGGATCAGAGGCTAAGATCATAATGTAAGATCATAATAAGTACCTTATTCAAACTTAATTTCTTTTGTCTTTAAATGCTCACAGTATCTTTGCATGGAATCCAGACAGTTATCCAATTCAGTTAATATGTAACTTATCAAGGTAGCAGCCACCCAACATAAATGTTGTGATTTGACTAGATTTTTCTTGCAGTATCTGAATCTTTCATGTTTACTGCTGTGTTTTTATTTCTCTGCCTATGAAGCTGAAGCTGTACCCGTGAATCAGTTCTGCTGTTCAAGGGCCTGTTTGGCATTCGGACACAGCTAGCTCAGTGCTCTGTCCCAGCAGTAGAGATCTGTTTCAGGTGAGCAACTAGAGCCACCAGCATATGTGCACCCCTTGTTCACATCTCTTTTTGTAAGAGCAATGTGCCTGGACAGCTCCTCAGAAAGCATTGCTTAGCTCATTGGCAGTCTATACGATTATGAGAAAAGCTGCTCAAACACGATTCATTTGTGAGTATACCTCACAATACCTAATCCTGATTTTAAAAATGACAAGCAACAGTTTCCTCACCTGACTCACCTGTGTGACCAAATCTACTGCACATCAAATCTACCGAATGCTTTCTTACAAAAAATTGGCAAGGGATGTTGGACATACTGTCCTCTTTTTTTATTTTCCCTTACTACCAGGCCAAAGAGTGAAATCCCCTCTGGCTTCCTCTCTCCCTTTATTTGATCCAGCTACTAGTTAATATTTCAAGACAAAACAAACTATTTCTAGTGATGAAAGTGAAAGCCTCTGATCACTCCCAAATACCTGTCGCCCATTGCTAGGACACCTTCCACAGAAGATAGGGAATACAGGTTCAAGTGATGCCAGATGACATTCTCCCTATTTCTGTCTATAAACTTAAAAATGTCTCCAGACCTCTGAGGCTGTGCATCTGCTGAGGCAAACAATCCCAGAATGTGTCAGATTTAATCTGTGTGTTATACAGTGCATCCAAGACATGCTGGACTCTGAACGCATTTGCTCTAAGTTGGTCCTGAATCTACAGTAGGGGTTTTTTTCTGGCACTTTGGGTCATCCAGACATTCTACTCAGATGGTTGAATTCCTCAGGTTCTGCAGGGTGGAAAAATAATTTGTCTGAAGACAAACTGGGTAGTGTGCTCAGAGGGAAAGGTATTACAGGCATGTGAAAAGTTTTATTTCCCATATGCAAGGAGTTAGGTATGAAAAAGATTCTAAAAGCCTACATGGTGGACTCTGGTGGCTAATCACAGATTTGTAGGGGTTGTAAGGGACCTCGAGAGATCATTGAGTCCATCCCCCTTGTCAAAGCAGGTTCCCTAGGGCAGTTTGCACTTCATGCAATTATTAAATAAATAGCATTACCACAGACCCTGTAACAAACAGCAGAACTGGAAACAGAAACCCTGAGTTAATGGCAAAAGTCTTAATCCCAAATGGAGATCAAAGAGAGGTACCTCTCTGCAACTCATCATAAATCACCTGCAAATCTTGGAGAAAAGTAACTGTGTCTCACATTGTTTAGGTTAGGTGACTCCTTCAGCAAGCTGGGGATGGAAACCCATACATAGATACTAACCTCTTTCAGCATGCCTCATGTTCTCCTCAGCCTGAGAAAGGAATTGCAGTAAGTGGCAAAGAATGTAAAGGTTGGGAACAGCATGGGGTGGGAAGCTGTGGTTTTATGGATGGCTGTTCTGATCTTGTGCTTTTCATCCAAAAGGAAGCAAGCTCACTTTTTCCTCCTTTTTATGCAACTATGGTATTCATCAGGTACCTTTGGGAGTTGTGCTCTGTCTTTTCTCTTTTGGTAGGAGAGGACTTTCAGATCAGCTCACTAAATGTCTTATATGGCTCTGCTGTGATCTTCATAGTCTGTAAACTACAAGTGAAATTATTTTTATTAATGGATGCCCACACTAGAGACAGTGAGGAACTCAGGTGTTCCAGTAATGGGGGTTAGTACTTACTATAGGCAAATTTAGCTGGCTTATTTTATCTAAACTAAATAAAATATTTGAGGCAAGGTGTCATGTTAGGATTCTGGAGTGCAGCATTGTTGAATTCTGCACTAAGTGTTGATCACGTTGAGCTCAATGACAACAAGGGTATGTATCAGCTAAACTGGATACCCTCAGAAAAGTTGAACACTTTTATCCAATTATCGCATGCAGTCATGTGCATCATGCAAATGTGTGTGCTCCTGTGTGTGGCCTTGATTTTCACACAGTAAATGGAGCTTATTCTATCTAAAGAGGGTTTTTCTCAAGTCAGAAGTAAACAAGATCAGGTAGTATCATTAGTTATTTTAGACTGACAAGAACGTTTTTAATTCAGTAACATTTTTCTAAATGTGTTCTTATTATTGCAAATTCTAAACAATTCCATTTTTGTTTTCCAAGAAATTAGAAATTACTTTTGATATTTTAGACACTGTGGGTATAGTATCTTTACACATAAACACTTCTTAACTGGTAGTTTTGTGGTTTTCATCACTGTATTCATTGCTATGATCTAGAAACCTTTTCCCCACCTTGCTCTGCAACAGAAGGCTGTTGCACCCCAGTGTGGCCACTTTACCACCCATGGCTGCTTGCTGATTGGTTTGAAGCGGGTAAATATTGTAATTTCGGTTCTGTTTTCACTGATCGCTTTTTAACACTTCTGAGGAGATGTCATATTTGTGGATTCATGAAATGTTTTAAATATTATTATAAAAGCTTTTTAAGTGTTGTCAAGGTTAGGGCAGAAATTGCACAAGTCATGAAGTTTTGAGTAAAAGTAAAAAGTATTTATCTCCTGCTGCTTTGGTCCATATGAATTAAAGATGACATGACTTTCTCAAATCAGCAAGAGAGAGGGCACAGCCTAAAATAATGTGTTTTGAAACAACAGTTTCTCATTTTGGCCCCAGCTTTGCATGTTTATGCATAACATTCTGTATATGTATACTAAGGAACTTTAGGTACATATGCGTTTATGTGTGTACATAAATATATATGTATGTAGACATATATAAACACTCACGTATAAATAAAATATTTGTAGGATTCTTTGAAAAATAATATTAGGTTTCCTCTGAAACAGTTAAAAATCTATTTAAGATGGTTGGCTATTGATATATTTAGGAGACATACTATTCCATTTAGATCTTAGGACCTACTTTAAGAATCCAGCTTTTCCCAAAATTCTAATATAACATTTATTTTTAAACATCTATGCAGTTAAACTTTCTTTTTATGCATTAGATATATATATATATGACACTTTTTTCCTATATATTCCCTAGTCTTATTTTTTAAAAAAATGAATATGTTATTGGATAACATGCACTAAAATTTGTTACTTCAAATATGAAGTAACATAATATACCCATGAAACATTTTCCTGATGAGAGAAAAAATTACCAGGAGAAAATAAAATTGTAAGTCACATATGAATTACCTGGAGAATGACATTTCCTTCTATTGTATAATAACTTCTATAACGATAGAGGTCCCACTGAAGATTTCATATTGCCAGTTCTAAAATGCAGCTGTTTACATGAGCTTAGGACAACATGAAAATGTTGGAAGGGGAATGAATTCTCTCCTTTATAATGGTAAAGTTATTGAGCTATGGCAACCATTTCTATGCAGTGCATGTTGACTGAGGGAAAAAATCTGCTCTGGTTGGAAAGCCAGTGGGCTGAGGGCTGGATACATTCATTCTGGCAGTTCTCTTAGAGATAGATGTTTGACTCAGAAAACATTTAAATCCAAAAAAGTTTGGATTGAAAACACCATTTTAAACAGCAGACCTTCCTTGTGTCCTAGAGCTGTGTGTGTGCCTGTGTACAAAAGTGCTGCAGCCTGGGTCAGGAGTGTGCTTTTGAATGAAATCACCCAGTTATCCTCACTCATTTACCTGATGAGCTTTGGTTTGTACCCTGAAGCTGCCTCGGGGCACATAAACTAGATTCCCCTGGCATGAAATTAAGCAGGAAGATGCCCTCCAGCATGTTATCAAGAACTCAGCCACAGGGCTAAACTAGTTATCTCAATGTAAAACCCACTGAAGTGCTTATAGTGTGAACTTCACATCTTTGCCACCAACTGGAGATTTGATAAACCTGCTGAGTTACTGTATCTAGACATGGTGTGTACTCATGTTGTGGGAAATAGTTAAGCAGTGAATTAGCACTGTGGTCTTCCAGACAGCGTGTCCTGTGATGTAGAGGGGGTACAACATTCCAGAGTTCACAGAGCACTGTAAGGAAGGATAGACGTGCCACATTTCACTAGAGAGCAACTGGTTTTCTAATTCTTGCCATTTTCCATTTTTCATTCATTGTATTTCATTGCTATTTAAGTGAGAGTGACTATAAGAGCTCTTCTAGAACACCTACAGCAATAGAGATTTGATCTCATCTGAGTTTTCTAGGTACCACTCTTACACAGATAATACTGATAATAGCCTCAGAGAACATGTGACAAGGCTCTGAAAATTTGTAAGCAAAATATCTAACCCAGCATATCTTGATTGCAGTTTAGTTTACCATAGTAATGTAAAACCACCCTTTTTCTCAATGGCCTTCAATTTGAGGGTTCTTTTCATGTAAAAGATAAAGTCAAATTTATCACCTTTTTACATAGTTTAAAATTCTTTTCCTCTCAATTTTCTTATTAAAATTACCTTTGAGACAACACTTTCTCCTTCAAACTCTTTAAATGATAACATAGCAAGAGTTGTTTCTTTAGAGGTATGAAGTGTTTTAAGGATGTTGAGTTTAGGGTGTTTGTTTGGTTTTGTTTTTTTCCTTTTGTTAATATTTTTAGACCCTTGCTCTTCTTTGTTAGACACTGTGCTATACATGTGGACTCTGTCAAGTAGACAGTAATGGGAATAATTCTGATCTGAAACAGCCTTTTGGGAAACACAAAAATGAGTGTATACCAATTCCAGAACCTCTCTATCCAGATATACCAAAACAAATAGCTTTGAAATAGGACATGTGTTTACCCTGGCCCTTCATCCTGGCAGAGCAATCTTGCCCCATGGAATGGAAACTATGCATTTGCAACATAACAGGCTCTATAAAGGTTTGGAGACCAAATATGGTAAAGGCTGTGAGCATTCTGCCTTGAAATACAATAAGGAAGGGAGGAAAGAGCTAGCTGGATTCACCAGATAATGTTAGACTACTCAGTTGTACAGGGTTAGCTACAAAGCCCTTCAGTTTTCAGTGCAAGAAACTTCCAGAGTCTGGAATTCCATGAACACTAAAATAACAATTATTTTAAAGTTTTAAACATCATCATGGGAACCAACAGTAAAACAGGAGGTGGGAAATTTAACTGGTTTAACTTTAGAATTATCAATTTTGGATTTTTTTGGAACAAAAGGTTATGTCTTATACAGATCTTATAACTTATATATCTTATAACTTAAAAGATTAAAATACAAGTTTAAACCACAAATTTTACAAATCAAAGTATTTGCAGGGAAAAAAAAATATTGTGATCCCAAAGTTTAATTATTAAATAGTTTTATTAGGTCTACTGAAAAGATTATTGAAAAAGATAATAATCTGAAATAGGTCACATTAGGTCACATTGTTAAAATACATGCCATTTGGCAAGAAATGTTAATGTACCATGGTTGCTGGAGTTGACCACTGTTTTAGCCAGATAATGAGCCAGATCTGACTGAAAATACTTTATCTTAATAGCATCTTTGGACTAAGTAAGTGCTGAAGCATATTGTTGCTATATTCAGTGTATTTATAGGGATCCTAAGAAGCAGGTAATTAGTGCATTGAAATTTTATTTCCAACATCTGCTAGCAATTTGAATCTGTGAGCCAAATACACAGATGGCATGGTCATCTTTAAGTCTACTGATTTCTATTGTGCTGTCCTTATTTAATCTACCAATTATTTCAGAATTAAATATTATTTCAGAATTAAATTTATAATTTTGTATTTTTCTTAGTAATCCAGCACCATTCTAGCCAATGTCACGTGATTTATTTTAACTAGGTGCTGGATTGTATTCAAGATATAACTGTGCACTAGTTTCCATACAGACACATTTAGGCACAGCAGAAAATTACAGGTCTTCCCAAAGTTGGGTATATCTTAGCAAGGATCACTACACGATGGAACAGCTCTGTGTAGAAAAGCTGGTGGTGCTGAGGTTCCAGCAGACATGCTGTGTGTGGGAGACAAAGAGCGGAAGCAGACACAGCTCTGATAGTTGGGAAGAAATCATGAGTCAAAACAGTAAAATTATTAGAAGGAACGTGTAGGATGTTGTAGCTTTGTGTACCCAGATGTCTGTTAAGACTTGCTTGTGACCATACAGATAAAGGAGAGAAGATCAGTGTGTTGCTTTGTAGGCGTGTAAATTTGTGTGTTGCCTGGTAGGCCTTGTAGAGTTAAGCGGCATGGTAGGCTTTGTAGTTCAGGGAGATGGCAACCTTTGTAGTGTTAATGCGAGTCTTTAGATAAGGAAGTTGCACTTTTCCGGTTAACTAATTGTTGGTAGCTACAGGCTGTTGAATCAGGCATTTAGAAGGTATAAAAACTTGCTGGGATGTTATTAAAATTGGTCGTCGAGACACCACAATCGGAGTTCGTGCATTTCAGTACACCACAGCCGTGGGCATTCCTGCGTTTTTAACTTTGGGCTAGCTCTAGACTGATTCCATGGACCAGACACCCAGCCATGGGTGAAGAAAGTGGGGTAAGATCACAAAGTGTGTCCTTCAGTTAACTTGATGGTAAAGGAGCTGGTTTGTGCACTCTGAGACTGCTTTATGGTGCAGACCAAGGTATTGGGAATAGGTACAGCTCAAAATTTGACCCGAAATGAAATGCTAAAGCAGAGGCATTTCGTAGAAGATATACAAAGTCATTCAGAGGTTGTAGAGAAGTTGACATTATTTCATCTTTCAGCAGTCTTGTTTCAAGTCAGAATCCCACAACCTGATTTCTGTTTATCTGTGAGAGGTAACACATGACATAGGTCTGGAATTCCATCCAAAATACTCTAGTTATTATTTTCTTGCATAGTTGATTTTTAAAATGAACAAATGATATCAAGTCTTTGACTCAGATGGGTCTTGAAGGTCAATAGAATCACAGTACCTGAAAAAAACCTTACATGAATAGCATGAAACTTCTAGCAAGACAGCACAACCATTCTCCACACCAGCCAAGATACATGCCCCATTTAAGCACATACTATCTCATCAAACCTACCATTTCCAGTACCTGTCAACATCTTTAGGAATTTTTTTTGAATCTTTTAAGAAAGTCTGGCCAGTGTTGGCAAAAGAAACTGAGCAAGGACATTTCTTCAAATAGAATAAAACTTCTGTGCATACACTGACTGAGTAGAAACACTCAGCTGTGTAATGATAGTAGGATCAAAATTTTCTTGATTTACAAGTTAAAATTATTTATATCCAGCTGTTTAATTTGGTTGATATATTGTTTAGCACCTTCTTAAAACTTTTTCATCATCATGTCATATGTCCCATCAATTGATACCTGGGGTATTTTGCTGCCATTTTTGTTGTTGTTGTTGTTGTTGTTGTTGTTGTTGTTGTTCCCTGATATGCATGTCTGTGCTGGCTGATTCTTTCAGTTCTTCACTGTTTTCTGTAAATTTACTTTAATAATACTTAATGTCTTCGACTAGATTCCATATTACTTTATTATATATGTATAGGTATGCCTTAGTGTGTATTTATTCTGCCTTTATTGGTGAGGCACTGGCAAAGGTTGCCCAGAGAGATTGTGGAAGCCCCATCCGTGGAAATGTTCAAGGTCAGGTTGGATGGGTCTTTGAACAGCCTGGTATTGTAAAAGGTGTCCCTGCCCATGGCAGGGGGCTTGGAACTAGGTTATCTTTGAGGTCCCTTACTGACCTAATCATTCTGTGATTCTATGATTCCGTGATTCTGTGATTGTATATCTATATATATGCATGTATTTACGTGTGTACAGAATGAATGAACTTCAAATGAGCATTTTACTGGGTGGTGGTGGTTCTTTCCGGTATGAAAGCTGATCGGATAACACATTTGGTATGACACTGTGGAATAATTTCTTTGTGGTATCCATAATGCTAGCCTGTATTGAATTTTTTTGTGAGTGTAGTCTTACAAGCAAAACAGGTTGAAAATCAGTCTGTAAATGACATGGCTTTCCCATATAGCATTAATTTTCCTCCTTGATATTTCATCATCCTTTTTTTCTCCCTTTTTTGGTGGTGTTTTTGTCTTCCTATTCAGGATCACAATATACCTACTTTTAACAAAATTTGAAGCACCTTTTGAAGTTATACCATAAAACATGGCATGTGAGACCCTGTCCACATCCTCTGAGGGCTTTCTGCCCTTTATCTTTCTTTTTCTGAAGTGTCATCAGTCACAGATGAAGCAAACCTTGTACTGTGCAATGCCAGGCCTGTGGGCAGCTGTTAAGGATTTGTGCTGCTGTGACTACATGCAGAACTTTTCATCACTGGGTGTCTTCTTGGCTTCAGATTGTTCATTCTGGATATTTGCTCCTTGATTTTTTTTTTTTTTTCGCTTTACAGGTTTGTTTTCTAGGAGTGCCACACTGCTTTATAATTTCTCTCTTTGAGATATGAGTTCTGTCACAGCTGAGAGTGTATAGCATCCCTCGTGGCGTGTGAGCCATGGAATGGTCACTCCTGCTTTAAACTTAAGGAACTAAAATAAATTCCGTGTCTCTCCGTGCCTCCCTTTGGGTTCTTTGCAGAGAAACAGCATTTAGAACAAATCTGCAGACCATGACTATGAATTACCATAAACCTTGCAATATATGATAACAAAGCAAAAAGAACTTAAAAAATTTAAGCTTCCATATGACCAAACCATAGGAGTCCTAATCCATTATCTTTATAATTCTACCTGCTCATGAGTTCTGTGACTTGCTTCTGGATCAAAATGCATCTTATCAATGTTAGTGAATCTTTATTGCTTTTGCCTTAAAAAGTTGATGCCTGAGCCTTTGGGCTCGAGGAATGTTGCTAAGAGAGATGCTCTATAAAAGAGTTATTAGTCTTGTGCAGCCTAAGATTTGACAGCCTGGGAGGTTGCCGAGACCATTTGCCAGTATCGTTTCACATTCCTTAGGCATCTCCTTCAGCAGCCAAGGAAAGATAAGATACTTAGGCTAGTTTTCTTACAAACCCATGAAGCACTATGGAAAAATATTTATTTTATTACAAGCTGAAAAAGAACGTTGCAGCTAAATGTTTCTTAAAAGTTATTTTTAGTTTTATGCTTTTAGTTGGGCAAATACGTAGGTATACAGACATTAACTATAGCTGACAATATATCTTCATTTATGTTTCTTGGACAAGGGATTTAATCAGTTTAAGAAGTTGTTTATTCAAACAGTTGTTTATTCAGATTCTGGGAAAATTTCAAACTTGTAGACACTTTATTCTATGAATTAAATTTAAAACTGCAGTTGACTTTGCAGTGAGGTATAGGTCTCTGGTTTAATGAGTGAGAGGCGGACTGTGGCTTTTCCTGACATTTCTTATTGGATTAATGCTGGGTACAAATAAAACTATTTTCTATCTCTGGACACGGACATTTTTCAAAAGGACAGAAGTGCATACATTAGATATCTGAGTCAAATGTTCTTTTTGTACCTACTCTCTCAGTACATTGGTATTACCTAGGTTTAACTAACCACATCAAGAATTTTAAAATTATCATTTTCTGGATTTTTTTTTTTTAGTATTGTTAGCTTTGTCACATCCTTAATTTTAACATTCTGATTCTCTTTCTCTACTAGAAAGTAGCATTAGGATTTAATGGCAACAGTGCATTATCCAAGGCAGTTGATTACAATTGTAATTTCTCACAGATGTTTTAACCTGGTGTATTTAAATTGATAACCAAGTAAGTTTTAAGAGACTTCACAAAATGGATGTGTATCACCGCTCTACATATGATTATCTTCCTGACAGTACAACATATTATATGTAAGGAAGCACCATATGGCTTTAACTCAGATGAGACAGCACCACTGTGCAGTTAGATGAGTTTCTCTAAAGCTGAACAGCAAAACTTTAATGCACCATGCTAAAATGCATATGTGAAAAATTGTGAGTGTTATAAACACAGGTGACAGCCTGGCAGGCTTTTCTGGAAGCATCACCTGTCCTATAAAGATGATGTGTAATAAATAGAATCTGGCTGTAAACCTTCCTCTTCCTCAGTGCTTGGTGGTGTTTATATTATTTATACAGTTGGGTTCTTTGGTAGTACAATTAATAATGTCAGTTTTGACCTCTAAAGACCTATGCAGTAAATTACACTCTCTGCTGCTTTATATTAGTCAGTTGACTCTAAATCCTGGGGAAATGTATGTATTACAGAGAAGATTTCTTAAAAGTTGTATTTCCCACTGGGCTGCCATGGCAGTTGACATATGACCTCCTGTTATGTGTAAAAGTTAGCACTGTACAAACCCCCCTGCAACTTTTGTGAAATGTATTAAGAACAGGTTTAAATGAGAAATCTCACAAAGAAATTGGAGTAGGGGCATTTTCCCTGGTGTCATGGAGAGATCTGGGTTTTACCAGTGTTATTCAGTAAGTTGTTTGTGTCTTGGCTTTTTTTAACAAATGCCTTGCCACTTTTCACCAAAACAATTTTGTGTTTGATATTTTGTTGAAATATCTTTAATTTGTGGAAAATTCTGGTTAAAATGGATTTTGTTGAAATTATTCCACTGGGGAAATAATGAAAGGAATTAAATGGGTTCCTTATTTGACACAAATTTTCTTTTTAAAATGAAAATATCAAGGTCACCAGAAGTGAGTTTAGCACTCACTTCTTCTAAGCCTAACTAGCAACATATTTTAAGTGGGATGGGTTTTCGTGTGAGACATCCTTGCCATTACAAAAAATAAGATTCCCTCCAGGTAGCATCAAGAATGTGCTGTTTCTCTAAACTGTCCTGGGTTTTGATTGACTACTGATGGGTTTTTTCTGCCTCATTTTTGTATATATACAGGAATTCCTTTTTCTTGTATTTATTTTTTTTTATGTCCATCTCAACTGTGATTCCTCAACCACTGGGATAACATTTTCCAGTAGATTGGTTTTAGAATTACAACTCCAGATGAGAGCTGATCCAGTACCCAGACTCTCAGCTACCCAGCACAACACAATGTCAAACAACCCTAATTTATGCAAACCATTATAAAGTTTACTGGAAAACAGCATAGCAAAAACATTGTTCTTCCACATCTGTTATCATTCTTCTTCATCGCTTATATCACTTGGGAAAACAGTGCAGACCTTCATTTCTCCTATCTTCTGCACAGAATTAATGGAAATTCTCTTTGCAGAGCAGGGAGAGATGGAGAAAAACCTCAAAGCAGTGAGACTGGGTGCTTTGCCATCCCTTGCTGGAGCATTTTCTGAGATAATGGTGTAATTATCTAGCATGATGTGGTTGTGAAGGCAGAAGTGTAAGTTGAAGAAATCAAGAATAAAAAGACACTAAAAACTAGGAAATCTAAGATTTGACCTTGGCAAGTGTGAAATGGTTGAGGAAGAACTCCTACACATCTTGCCAAGTTGCTCTGTTCTCTGCTACACGTCCTAATATTCTCAAGAACCTTTTTAAGCCTCCTTGTGAGCTACTGAGATAAAAGACCCGGTGCTGTTCTGAACAGTTCAGTCAGTAGCAAGACTTGGCCTGTTTGGAAATCAAAACAGAACTGGTAACATAGAAAAAAGTATTTAATGCTCTGAATGAATGCTGGCTATTCACATAAAGCATAGTGTAGTTTTCAAGTTAGCTATTTTTAAAATGTGTCTAGAAAAGACCAGGTTCATTGAGGAATAAGTAAGTGTCATGCACAGTAAAATGTAAAACATCCTAAACATCTACAGGATTATTTTATCATAGCACTAAAATGCCCTTAATAAACAGAGAAATATTGATGTAGAAGCAAGCACAAAAGGAAACAGGCAGCTCTCTATTTAGATAGTCTTAGCTGTTGTCTACTTATAGTAACTTAAATATAATTGAAGATTTTTGGCCTCATGCTTCAACAGAGAAAAAGATTTATGCCTTTATTCAAAACACTTGGTGTACAGAAAAATAAAACTGAGAGGTCATTGATTTGGTCCTTAGTATAGTTACGTTGTACTTAGGCATTGTCATCCTATTAATTCTAAAGTCTTTGAAATGCCTCTTTTGGCTAGATGTTTTGGGTTTTTTTTTCCATTGCACTGAATAATCTTAATAAAGTCTTAATTGATGACTGCATGTATAGCAATGATGTTCTGTGATGTTTAGGGTGCATATTCTCCTCTTCTATCTCGGTGTCAGTTGGAGATCAAAGTTTAAACTGTCAACTTTCTTCCTCATAGACTTGAAATTGCCTCCTCAGTCCGTAAGAAAGGTTGAAACAATATATTTCTTTTTATAGAAGTAAAAGCACTAATTCAGCAGCACCGGTTGTGACAGTAGTTACAAGAAAAGAGCATAACTGTCTGTCACAATAATTTCCACAAAAAAAAAAACAGTGAGAAACCAGAACACTCCCTGTAAGAATATCCTTCTCAGTATATCTTTTACAGCCTTTGGTTGTGAAATCTTTCATACCACAGGATGATACACCAAGTAACCGCAGAAAGTAGTAGCTACAATTTTTTTTTTTTTTTGACATTTTGGAGGTTATTTGGGCTCATTTCAAAAGTTGTACAATGATTAATTTTACTGTTTTGAAATTTCATTACAAGTGTGAGTTTTTGCTCATCTGTTTGGGTTTTTTTAAGTTTTGGGTATTTTTTGGTTTTTATTTCTCATGAGGTTTCCTTGCAATTGACTTTTAGAAATATAAACACTTATACTAGATAGCTAAAGTGTTCAGTTCTCTTCAGCATTAATGAAATGAATGTTAAAATAATTGCAGAAACCTATCAGGAGGTCTGTAATTATCCAGTCCTTATAGGAGAAGAATAATGAGACATAGTATTTGTGGTATTCATCTCTTTTGGCTTTCAGAAATGTGAAGTTAAGTACGTTTTTTCACTGAGTTCCATGTGACAATATCTTCCTGCATTTTTGAGAAGTAACAGTTTTAGTGAGAGGTCATTTAAGAGGAGCTGAAAGGGACTTCCAAGTGGACAGTTTTCGGCTGATGTGTTCATGCGTTAAGTGATGGGTGAATGCAATATCCTTTCAATTATGACATTTTCTTGAGTAGCAAAAGTCCATAGAGGTTTCTGATACATTTACAACCAATGTTTATGATAGATTTATAACCAACTCTGTAATGACCCCTATGATGCCAAATATTGCCTAGTTAATCTGGAGAATTTCCAGCTATCACTATGACAAAGTGGAATTATTTAAAGAGCTGCTGACCAAATGAACTGCATAAAGTAATAAAATGAATAATTTCCTTAATCTCTTTTCCCTTCCTGCTGATGTTCTCCTTCCAGTTCCTTGAGGTTCTTTCCATATAATCTCTCATATTCTTTTACCTTGCATTTATTTGCCCCCATCTTCATTGGCTTCTCCTCTCCTTGGCATCTCAGGTTTCCTCCAGACAGCTTCCCAGTGTTTAGCTATCATCCTTTCAAGGCACACACTGTCAACACATGTATTAGGAAACAGAAAAACATAGTTTACTTTTGTTATCTCTGAAGGCAATATGAATTATTTTTTCACCTTTTCATTTATATTTAGAAAAAAAATCCAGTCTTCTCCATTCCTGTCTCTTCCTTTTAAGATCTATGTCACAGCAGAAATATGTGATTATTCAAGAAACAGCAATACAGGTTAAAAGTGGAGATGAATGCAAGAGGTTTCTGTTGAGAACCAAGAAAGTATGGACTAGAGAAATGCAAAGCACAGGTATAGCTGAGGAGGAATGCAAAGCACAGGTATAGCTGAGGAGGAAAATGACAAGCATCAACCACATACCTGTAAATGGCTTGTTTGAGAGCTCCCTGCATCCTGCTCACAGCTGCATTTGCGGATAGTTCACTAGCAAACCCATGCTTCCTGTCTGTTCCTGGAAGCTTATTCTCTACCAGCATCTTTAACCTTTTCTTCAATCTTCCATGAGAGATACAGGCTTTGACCTCCCTTGTTTGTGATGTAGTAAAAAGCATCCGGTAAATAAAAATTGCCAAATACTACACATAAATTTTTACTGAGCTTTGCTGTTAAAATGCAAAATGTTAAATAATCTCATCTCTATACCCACGATTCAAACAGTATCACTATCTGTATTTCTTATTTATAAATTTCTTCTTCGTATTCTTTATACATTTCTTCTTTATATTAATCTTCCTTATAGAGATTCCCAGTCTCATTCAAGATAGAAAACACTCCTAACTGGGAAGCTGATGCAAACAGCCTTATAGGTGATGGGATTACCAAGGCGAAAAGAGTAGTCCATGGCAGATAGAAATAGCACACTGTAATACCATCATGCTGAATTTTATTTTTTTTTTCAGGATACAAACACAGTTTAAAACACTGGGAAAACAGTTTTGTATGACAACTTTATAGACAAATCATAACTTCATACTATCATAATTTGCTGTGCATTTTGATATTTTTGTTTGCTATTGGGGGAGGGGGGAAGGAAAGAGCATAGGGAATTGCAATCTTCTGACTATAAAAATGGATTTCCATTCTACTCTTGTTCTCTATAAATACTTTTCACTGTGCAGGCCTTTCAATAGCTAGGTAAAACATTTCTGATCTGAGCTCTACCACTCCTTTGACTGAACTTTGCAATTTAAAACTAATGTGCTGTTCCACTGTCTAAAGGCACTCCTAATGGCCAACTTTAACATTGTTTAGATGCCATGTAATTTGTTGCAAACTGAAATTCCTCTTCTGCTTAATGGCTGAAAGTTAAATGTTTGCCATCAAAAACTGGTGGTGTGTTGAGCAGTGATCCATGTGAGAACAGTGAACCCATGCCTCTGCAAATTTGTTAGTCATCTATGAGGCAAAGCAAAGCTGACCTTGTAATGTCAAATCCCATTTAGAGCTGGTGAATAGGTTGGAAAGGAGGTACTTGATATTTTTTGAGCAGTATTAAAAAACACACCGCTGTGCAGAAGGATGAAAGCCTCAGTAAATTAATGTGGAGATTCTGGCCTTTCCAAATAGTTTATAGTTGAATTCTGTCTTTTAGGAAGAAAGGAGTGCAGTTAATAAAGGTTGTGACTTCAGTAAACAGTTTCAGAGCAGGGATACTTCCATATAAGTGTTTGAAACCGTAGCTTTGCCCTTCAGTGTGAACCATTTTCTTTTAGTTGTCTTTCTTTAAACCTCATTAGTAGTTGCACTTTGTAACTTCACTCAAAAGCAGTCACTAGGTTCACTTTGCTAAAACACCACGTTGAAAATGAAATGTATACCTAGCAGTATTTTACTAAAAGATGCAGGTTTCTTCTAGTATATATTTTATTTTAATTCTTCTTATTATTATTTGTTGGCTATAGGCCACAGGAGCACACAGGCACAGTCATGAAACTGGGTCTGGTGCCCACAGTGACACTTGTTAACACTCATATCTTTTAATTTCCCTGCCAGGTGATTGTATTGTCTTCATTCAATCACTGCCTTGAATATCAGCAATGAGACTTAAAGGGCTTCCAGGCTTTCATCTCTAAGATTTACCTCACAAATCTTACAATTTGCTGTATAATTTACTTCATTTGGCTAAATTAATAGGCACTGCTGCTGTTTTAACAGTAGTTTTTGCATTACAGGAATTAAATTTTAAGTATTTTTTTCAGACATAAATAATTAGTTGAACTGCAAATGTTTAGGTAATTGAGATTTCACTTGTAGGTTTTTCACAGGCTCTGAGCAAAATCAAGAAAGATCTCCACCTACTCTCCTGCCAGATTGTCACTGTACCTTTTCAGACAAAAATCCACTGGCAACACCCAAATGAGGATTTGAAATAAAAATAAATATTATTTTGAAGGGCAGCAATATTTGAACAGAATTTTCAGAGGCCAGGGAAGAGGACAGTTGTTGCGTATAAAAATAGGATGTGACTGCGATGTTTGTGTGTGCTAATATATTTATGAGTTTGGGCAGAAAGACGACCGGACACTTCATCTGTGGCTAATTCAATTTCATGCAGATTCTCACCAGTTGTGACCTCTTCGCGTTGCTCCAGAATGTTATGCCTGAAATAGCTTGCCCTCTTCCTCTCAGTATTTTTATTAGGATTCTCCTGTGGCCAAAACCTACAAAACCTAACTATGCAGGCTGTGAAGTGTGATGTTTTCTAAGGAAAACATTAAGAGGAGCCAAAACCCAGGCTCCAATTAGACAGCTTGCTACATTCTCACCGTGGAGGGGAGACAGCATGTAAACTACCCGTATGCATTAATTATAATCTCCTTCCCTACGTTCCAGTTTTCAGCTTGCCAAGTTTCTCCTCTAACTGAATTGTCCTGCTCTTCCTGTGTGGAAAAGGAGCAGTCATATGGTGCTTGGTTGAGGCTAAGACTAAGGGGTTTCCCCTGTTAAATTAAAAAGAGGTGGGCGCAACCCAAAAAGGTGGTTGCATACAGACCTGGTCAAGCTGGTGTGTGCCGTTTTGATTTTTTGTTTTTATTGTTCCTTTATTACCGAGTCATTGGTGGTTAAAAATGAGAGTGAGGAGCAATTAGTGTTTTCATAAAACTTAGACCTGGGGCGGAGGAGAGAGCAGGAAGCAATTTATCTGTGGTAAGCAAGCCTCAAGAGTCATAATTTCCCTGTTTGTGTTTCAGTTCAGAAGAGTGCCATCCTGTTGTTTGTTTTATAAACTGTTTAATAAACTTTAATGTTTATTAACAGTAATCCATTAAGCTTGTCTCCTGTGAGACCTTTTCTGTAGAGTCAGTGCTCTGTACTCCAAGTAGGAACACATTTTTATTTTCCTTTTGTTGCTTCTGGCTTTCATGCCCATTCAGAAGCTTTAATGATTTTATCTGAACTTTCATACTGTTCTTGCACAGAAAAGGAGTTCTTAAAGGTATTTGAATAGAACTTTGCCAGCTCCAGCCTTGCCATACAGAAAAATAATGAAGTCTAAAATATGTGCATGTAAACCTCGTAGACTAAAATTGTAGTAGCTCAATTTCCTTGCAAGGAAGTGGGGAAATGAGCTGTGCTATGTCACGTGGTGGATCAGGACGGGAGGTAGCACAGGTGGTCATAACAACTGCAAGGGTTTTATTATATAAGGCTCTGCTCATTTTTAATAAAATTGTCCTTGAAACCCAGCTAGACCAGAAATTAATAGGAAGCTTGCAATGACTTTTCCCAGCAAAGTGCTCTGAAATTTCACATGGTGAAAAATCACTTATCAGTGCATCTAAACGGAGTTTTATTTTAAAATACATTTTTTAATTAAAGTTTGCAATTCTGAGCCTGCTGCTAGTGCCTGATATCTTGCTAAAAGGTCACAGCACTGGTGGCATTAATGATATGAGAACCTGATATAGGAGATTATGAACAGTCAAAATGTGTTTCAGTGCTGGTTTATCATTAGGAGGGGCTCCAGCCATTCCTTGCTAAAGGCAGGCATAGTGATGAAAGCATGGGGCTTGTTTCTTGCCTTAGTGGTAGCCACAGGCAATCCAGGCAGGTTCCCGAGGGAAGTGTGTGCAGGGAAGGGACAACTGATTGTACATGATTTCAGCTGCCTCATTCAAGGATGGTGTGGCTCAAGGAGCCCCCAGCATAGTGGCCGCAGTGGTGTGGTGGGTTGGGTGGGGGTTGGTCACTGGCTGGGTGAAAGGCATGTTCTCACCTCTGGGAATAATAGGGACAAAAACTGCACCTCCTTGTGCAAGCCCCATGCATTCTTCTGAGTTCTCCTTACCAAGAACAGGAAGTGCTTCATGAGACTTATGTTCCTTGCTCTTCACATGGTGAAACTGACTTTGCCCGTGTTTCTGGAAAGCCTTGAAACAGCTTGATTCTAGTCATATCTTGATATGTAAATTGGAAGATCCTATAGTTGCTTTACTGACCATGGTACAGAGGCACAGTGGAACAGTGGGCTTTTGCCCAAGGCAAGCTACAGCAGTTCACAGAGTGGCATGAAGGAAGTATACCAGTATGCCAGTATGGCATGAAGGAAAATGTTAAGGGGGCCTTGGAGCCAAGGCTCTCCAGGCGTAAGCTGGAGACTAAGCTGTTCACAAACAACACCAAAGACAGGTTGAGTACAGCCATAATACCACTCTGGCCAAAACTTGAAATTACTGTTACTTTAAAAATACATTGGGCTAGTGAAGGCTGAAACAAAGTGGAACATATTGCCATTGCCCAAAGAGATCTGGCATACATCCACTACAGAGAGCAGAAATGATCATTTGTGAACGGGACAGAAACCAGAGCTCTGATAGTCAGAGACACGCTCTTCAGACTATCTGCCAGATGAGCCGTGGCACAGACTCCAGTGTTAAATTATATGTGTTGGGCTGTTGGGTTTTGTTGTTATTTTCTTTTTAAATTGCTGTTTGGTCTGAGATAAAATGATGCCTTTTCGCCAAAGCTACTGCTGAGGGTGAAACTGAGAAAAAGAAAGTAATTAGGACTATCACAGGGTATCTGAGAAAGAGTATTTCTAATTTTGTGTTATTGATAGCAGATAACCATTTCTTAAATGTACTGAGATGCTCAGAATATTTCAGAAAATATACAAATAATTAAGAGGGCACCTTTAAAAGGTTTTCATTTAGTCATGGAAAATCTAAGCCATAGCCTCAGCCATACTGAGGAAACCACTATGCCAAAAATACTGCTTGCAACAACTAAAAACGCCTATACAGTGAGCTAAGGAAATTTGTTTCTTTTTTGTTTACTTTTTCTATATAGAAAAGAAAACAAGCTTACTCTAAAGTATTATTGTTGGGGTTTCTTTCAAAGAATCCTTTCTGTTAAGAGCAAACCAAACAAACTTTATCATTTGGAGCCTTGGGAACTGCAGCACTTTCAAAAGAATAAGTCTATGGAAATCAGTGATGAGAAACAGAGGTCTTAGGTCACAGTAATATCAAAAAGGACTTTTGTCCTTGAAGAGAAATATATGGTCTGACAGAATTGGTTACGTCACTGTACTACCAAAATGTGAGGGAAGCAAAGGTCTTTCTGCCCAAGACAGCTTTAGATGGGCAATAACCACCCCAGGATGATCTGGCTGAACCTGGGGACATGATTGATCTGGTACTAATGAGCTTTTTGCTGCCTCAGAATAGATGAGACAACACAGGGTGTCTCAGAGATTAGCTGACTACAGTTAGTATGTTGGTTTTATATGTTGGAGGGGTTTTTATTTCGATGACTGCTATTGGGGTTGTGTTTTAGGAAGGAGGAGGAACTGGAAAACTGTTATTCTAAGATCTTTGTACAGAAATATGTGTTAAGAGGTTCAAGGCCAAAAAATAGATCTTAGGAATTGAACGAGTTTCTCAACACAGCTTTTGTGTTGCTCAGCACACGGAAAACCGACACAAAGATAATGACTTATGAGAAAGGTAAAGACTAAACATCTTTCAATTTCCTCATTAAAATCTCCTCATTATTTAAAAAATGTTCATCTAAGACAGCAAGTTGCTGTTTTGCACTTCAGCCATCCTCTGAGCCTGAGGCCCCTGAAAAGTTTATACCATCCAGCCAACAGAGAGAGCAAAAGACAGTAAGACGTGATTGCCCAGGGTTAAAAAAAAGCAAATCCAGGAATTAAATCCAGACTGCCTCATTATCCCACCCTACATACAGCCTGAAGATGCTGTTTTGGCCAGTAGCAGGCTACTCTGTACTAGCGAGTGATGCATAGTGTAACACACAGTTCTTACTCTTATGGAAAAAAAAGTATAATCCCTGATAAGAGTTTCTATGTGCCTTGTCCTTTTAAAAACATAGTTAACCACTGGTGGAAGAGGCTTTGCATGTAAATGAAGTTCTCTTCAGGTTTCAAATCTGATCAAAACTTGGATGCAACTTACCTCTAAAGAATATGCAAACTACTTGGTCAAACATCCTTCAGTCCCTAAGTTTTATCACCAGCCTGACGTCAGTCTGGAAATCCCAACTTTCTTAAGAGATGATAAATGCTATCTGTCAATCTCTTCCACTGAATAAACTCTGTTTGATCTGCATTAATCACACTTGGCAGAAGCTGTTCAATCCTGCTAGCAGCAATCCTGGTGAACAGCTTGGCATCATTGCTTAATAATGAAGTGGAACAGTATGAAAAACAACATGAAGGAGCCTTCTTTTCATTCTCACCTCAAAGTTAATGAAAAACACATTAAAGTGAATGGTTTAAAATATTCAGTAGATTCGAAACTGTCTTGTTGTAATCATATTATTACTTTCAAGGGCAAAACTCATCCCTCTATTTATTTATTTATTTTACTTTTCTGCTAAAATACTATGTGATAGAAGTGTGCAGAACTGAGAAATACGAGGTTTGGGGTTATTTTTAGGGTTTTTGTTTTGGTTTGGTTTTTTTACTTGTCATAATTTTAATAAACAAGCATTTGGTTTTCTGAACAAATTTTGCCCAAGGATGTTTGAGTCATTATCACTTTTCACTACAACCTCAGTTAGGAGCTCAGCCCTTTCTATAACTTTTCTGAATGAAGAAAGAGGGTCAGGCATGTCTGTGCTTCACTTCGGTGCAAAAATGGTGTTGTGAGGGGGTCTCCTGGTATTAAATCAGTGAGTGGAACACATGCTGAGTATTTCTGCCAAAAATAAAAATCTAGATCTGGTTGCAAGTTCCCATCCAGCAAATGATTCAAAACATTTTTCAGTAACTCCACATGAGTGTGTAGATGCACTAAACTCAGTGGGACAGTTGATGTTGGAAAAGTTCAGCTCAGAAATAAGGCATTGGTGGATACAAGTATTAGAGTACTCGGGGAGGGTAAGAAATGTACTCCTGTGGGATTATGTAGTACCTGCTTTAGTTTTGAATAAGTGGGAAGAAACAACGGAAAAAGATAGCAAGGAGGAAAGTGTGGAAAGTGGAGCTGTATCACAGAAAAATGAGGTGGAAGAATGGGAAAGAACTGAGGAGACACAGAAAGACCATAGTGAAAATATTTTGTTTAGCTGTGGCCAGATGGAGAAAGCAGTATTTTGAGAAAGGGAACGATTTTCAGACAATTCGGTGATGTCCCATGCAATTTTAGGGTATTCCTAGTGTGCAGGAACCACTCAGGAATGGCTTGCAATGATTTGCTGAGGATTTTCTCCTTGGAAAAATATAAAGAGCATTTTATATTTTATAAAATCAGCACACCCGACAGAGGAAAAACCAATAATGATCTTTTCCCCTAAATGGATGTTAAACTTGTCTAGGGTCATTTAAAAATATTTCCATGCTAGGAGATGATAGGGATGTACGGATAATGCAGCTGAGCTTTATAAATGTGCACTTATCCCAGCATAAGGCTCAGCCTCTTAAGAATAAAAAACAATTGATATACAGGTTTTTGGCAGTATCATTTGGTAAACTTTCAGTCCTGGATATCGGAAGTTGCTTTAAAAAATATTTTAATAATTAGAAAAAGCAAATTTCTTTCTGGTGCTTCAACAGGTACAGTGAATCTATTTAAACACAAACTTCCTCCCCTAGCCTATAATATAAACTACTATTTTCTGAAGAAAAACTGTGTAATCTTAATTCTGAGAGACACATTTCCCATGAAATAATTTGACATTGCAGTTAAAGTAACAATTAACCTTCATATTTTCCTAAGGAATTTATTGCATTACACAGAGGTTTATTACAGTTGGGAAATGCTTAGAATAAAGAAAGAAAGAAATGAGGACATAAACATTTATCAGATAAGACATTAGCATGATGTATGACATTGTTTCTGAATTTTGCAGATTCATAAAAGGAAATCAAGAAGAAATAAATTAAATTATCATTTATTGGAAGATCTGTCCAAATACCTCAGATTTATGCTGTCTGCAGATGCTACTTTGGTTCTTAAGGAAAAAAATAATTTAACAAAACTTGCTTAAAAATTAAAATTAAAAAAAAAAAAGTGACATATCTCTACAGGCAAAGTGGTAAAACTTTATCTTCTATGCTTGTTTTTGTGACAGACCACACATTCATGACAAGCTTGAAGAAGCATGCATTAAGATGCATTGTGTAAAATAAATATAGCTACCATTTCGCTAGTCACAATTAACACATTAAGTCACTGAAATTCTGAGTTTTTAGAGTGTATGTTTGTGCTGTCATCTGTAGGTACAGTTCTTCAAACTACATCTTCATCAATCTACCAGCCTTTACTACAGGCAAATGTTAAACGATGGAATTTTGTTAAGAATCCATATATTATGCACGTGGAAATTTATGAAAATATTTAATTACTAATGTGCCAAAGGATACCCTATTACTGGTAACATGCATTTTTCTTTTTTACACACACATACACACATTGTCTCATTAATTTAAAGGGATTTGTTATGGCTATACCCACAAATAACCTCAGCTTTTAATTTTAGAAATACGGTAACCAAATGGAAATATGTATCTAATGCATAATATATTAATTGTAATGGCTCTCTCTTGTCTAAGCACCTGTCAATTTAATGAGACATCACAAATAATGTTCTATCTGAAAAAAATATATCTCAACTGTAATTGCTCAAAGTGTCCATTCTTTAAGCTGTATTTTCACTGCCCATGTAACATCATTAGGGCAATGCTGACTGTAATGCCTCTTACTCTGACCACTCTTCAGTTACTGGCTCAGAATTCCTTCTTGGTATAAGGGGAAAGTGGAAATTGCTTCTAGGGAAACCACTACAATACAGATTAAATTCTTTAAAAGTTTTTGATATGTCAGGAGTCCACTCCCTGAGAAGCAGTTAAGCAGATCAATAATGGGCCAATGTTAATGACTTCATTTTCTTCTACTGGGGCATGATTTTACATATACATAAGACATGCCAAAGGCAATTATTTTTTTCTGGTATTAAAAAGAGCTACTCCTAAAGCCTCCACTGAAAACTGAAACCAACCTCAAGAAACCCATGTCAACTTCATGAAGTTCAAGAAGGCCAAGTGCAAGGTAGTGAGCTTGAGTTGGGGCTATCCTTGTCACTAATACAGGCTGGGAGATGAAGTGGTAGAGAGCAGCCCAGCAGAGAAGGAACTGGGGGTGCTGGTGGATGAGAAATTCGACACTAGCTGACAACGTGTGCTCGCAGCCCACAAGGCCAACCATATCCTGGGCTGCATCAAAAGGACTGTGGCCAGTAGTTCAAGGGAAGTGATTGTCCCCATCTAATCTACTCTCGTGAGACCCCACCTGGAGTATTGTGCCAGTTCTGGAGTCCCCAGCACAGGAAAGACATGAAACTGTCGGAGCAGGGCCACAAAGATAATTAGAGGGCTGGATCATCTCTCCTATGAAGACAGGCTGAGAGAGTCAGGGCTGTTCAGCCCAGAGAAGAGAAGGCTCCAGGGAGGTCTTATAGTGGCCTTTCAGTACTTTTAGAAGGGCATGTAGTGACAGGATGAGGGGAAATGGTTTTAAACTGGGAGAGTGTAGATTTAGATTGGATCTAGGAAGAAATTCTTCCCTGTAAGGGTGCTGAGGCCCTGGAACAATTTGCCCAGGGAAGTGGTGACTTTCCCCTCCCTGGCAGTGTTCAAGACCAGGTTGGATGGGGCCTTGAGCAGCCTGGTATAATGAGAGGTGTCCCTGCCCATGGCAAGGGGTTGGAACTTGATGACCTTTAAAGGTCCCTTCCAGACTGAATCATGCTGTGATTATATGAAAACTGGATATAAAAAGGAGAGAATATAAACGGAGAGAAAAGTACAAAAGAAGAATCCAACAAAAATGTAGGTACCCAGAAGAGTGAAAGTAAACAACCAAGTACAGATACAAAACTATAGAAGGTATGGAAACAAAAAATGTATGGATAAATTTTTCAAAACCATCTTATTCCAGGTTCAGACATGCCAGACTAAGCTGAATTGAAATTTACACCCATCCATTGGAATTACTCTCAGAGACTTTTGAAACCCAGGACTCTATAAGAAGCTGATAACCAAGGGCATTTTTGTTAGCAATTTTTGCATTTAAATGCAGATCTTCAGTCATTTATAATGGGATAATATAAGTTGGTAACCACAGTGTTTTAATTTTTTTTTTAATGGTGGGGTTTTTTTTTGTTTGGCTTGTTGGGGTTTTTCTATCCGAAAATGGCAAGGTTCTTGTAATCTCAGTATTCTTGACACAGCTGTTTTGCTGGGAAAGGGTAATTTATGAGGAATGATACCATTTTGGAAATACGCAGCTTTTAGTATCAATCTGAATTTTTCAGATAAAGGATAAGAGTAAAAAAATGTCTTGAATAAAATAGAAGACTTTTTAAAAGGTTAATGTAAATAGCAGGCAACCATTTAGATTTGTTTGTGTATGAAGATTAAAGGATTTCTTGTTCTCAAGCAAACCTTCAGTGCCCTGAGGTGGGAGGGGAGAGTGGAATCTATTTAGAAATTCAGGTACTGCTAACAGATATGCACTCTGTGGGGTGAAATGTAGGACACAGCTACCTAGCATGCTTGAAAGCTTGGAAAATTATTAGCAAGATTAAGCTCTTTCCTTGCTTCAACATGACTGATGTTCTAATAGTCATATATTTATACCATACGGAAAAGGGTTACTACTTATCATAGAATTAATTTAGAAAATCAAAATGAAAATAGCAAGCACTCTATTGTCTTTCTTTCAGAACATATTTCCATTGTAGAGTAGTCAGGACTGTGAAGCACTTGAAGATTAAAAGGTGATATCAGGATAGCGGACAATGATTCTATGTGCAATGTGAATAGATGAATTTGACTGAGGTGCTATGAACACTGTTATGGAGATGTAAAAATGATGGAGACACACTCCCTAAGATGGCCCATCAGGATTTGTGTTGAGTACCTTTTCGGGTTTCTTTTTCCTGATGTAAACTTTGGTGTAGACAACCAAAGCATTCCCCAAGTTTTAACTTCAAAACCACAGGCAGCTGGGATCTCAAGGTAAAGGTACTTACCTTTGCAATGGAAAAAAAACAGTCATTCTCATGAGCTCAAGGGCTTCTAGTCGGAATTTTCCTCCAAAATGGATTTGACTCTCTGGATGATTTGCAAAATCTCTCTTATTACCTCTCTCTTTTTCCTCAAGTTTCCTGTTTGCTGTTGGTGTTCACAAATGCTATCTGTGCTCATCAACAGCCTTTCATTTCTGGTGGCCATGGTATTGTTTTTACTGTAAATTTACCTAGAACTACTGAAAGAAATTGAAGTGTACACAAACAAACAGGTCTGGTCAGAGTCATGGCAGATTCATACTTGTCTTCTAGGTACCTGACAACGATTTAACTTTTTCCCCAGATAAATGCCATCTTTCTTTGAGGGAAATGGCAACTAGAGTATCTGAAATGACATAAGAAACTTTAAAATGACAAGATAAAGCACAAAAAAGAATGCAGTAATTTTACACTTAAAACCAAAATGTCCAGATTCAAAACTAAAATAAAGATATACCAGAAGTTGATTTTTAAGGTAGATCACATGTGATGCAGATAAAACAAACCAAGTATAACCTGACTTCAGGAACAGAAGAAATATGTTTGAATATAAAGGAATGAATTATACTCAGGATTATTTTTAGACTGTTATTAGAGAGGTGGAAATGCAGGCAGCTGACTACAGAAAATATATTCAGAAGCAATGGCTACCAGCATTAATCTTGATAACTAGAAACAGCCCCAAATTTTATTCAAGATTCAGGTAAAGTGAGAAGCACTCAGGAATAATACTTCCTTTTCCTTGACATAAGGGAAATTGTGAACTTTTATTTGAACACTGGAGTTTATGTTTTCAAAACTGGAATTTGGAAGAATATTTGTACAGGTTAATTTGTAATATTTCTTTTAATACAAAAGGCCACAATACATTTACCACTTGGTAAATGTATTTACCTTAATGATATTGCCATGATTCTCCCTTGTAACTGTTTTGTACCTTTGTTATTTAAAAAGAAAAAAAAAGGCGAAAGCATCAGAATGTTAAGGCTCTGATGGTGAATGCTGGGACCTGCTTTGGCAATGTTAAAACCTTTATAAATCTGGGCCAAAAAGCTGTGATAGTATCTCTAAGTCATATATCTCAGTCCACACAGGTTGTCTTTAAGGAATTTGGTCTCTGTTTCTACAAAGAGTTGATTTGATTTTTATAAGTCTAGTTGCTGACACAACAGATCTTCCTCTTTTTCTGATTACAAGATTTCTAAACACTCCACAGTTTTCTGGAGACAAATTAGACAGATAGATTAATCTATTTACTATGACATAGACTTTGAGATCCAGTGCTTTCATTATTTATCTTGCCGGGTTGATGCTTTTTTTCCCCCAGGATTTTTAAAAATAACACCAGTCTAGAGAAGAAAAACTTCCAGTTATTTCAGGGTTAACTCTACTTCTGTGCAGCCTGAAGGGCTTCCTCCAAGGCATCTCACTTAGGCATCTGACCACCAGAAATCACCTTTATCCCTGTAGTCTTCATCCCTTGCTGTGAAAATGGGTTTATGGATTAAGACCCTTGCCATAATCAGCTTAACAACTCTGACTTTAGGTTACTATTTGCAGTTGCTGTTGTCTCTCAGGGCACTGACAGAGTTAATGGCAGACTTCATAAAACACAGCATTGTTTCTCCTGTAGACAAAAATAGCTGCAAGGGAAAAATTATGAATTAAATGATTAAACAATCATCTTTATACGAGGCATGTCACATTCAAAGTGATAGCTATGAAAGGACCGAGACCTTGTTCGATAAAAACATGTTCCTGCTTTGTCTTCCGATTCACGTCCTGTCCTGACCTGATGGCTAATTGTTTAAAGCCTTTTCTTTCAGGGACTTCTCCCTCCCCACCCCAAGGGAAAAAAAATAAAATAAAATGTTATTTGCATTTTGACTATGGAAGGAGAAGGGCAAGGTTAGAAGCTCTTAGGGTTGCCGTTGTTTCAGAAAAATTGCAACAATTACTTTTTGTTAGCTGTGTAACATAGAAATTATGAACTTTTTTTTTTAGTTCTTCTGTGTTCATGATCTCACAGGACCAACTGATAACAGGTCCTGCTTCATACTGGTAGAAACAGTCAAGTAAGATCAAACCACAAACAGATACATCCATGACAGCATTAACGTCTCTGTCCTTGTAGCAACAGATGCATAGAAATTTCATCTTTAACAGAATATGTGAAAAGGAGAACAAAATTTTCTCTAATGTAATTGCACCTGAGCTTTTTAATAGAGTCAATAGAAGGAGCATACATTTGTTATTGACTGAGGAAGGAAAGCTAAGAGCTTTGCCGTCTGAGGATTTTATTGAGCAGCAGTTTGAAATATTCTCAGAATGAGAGTGAACAGACTGATCTGTGTGTTGGCAAAGGAGAGAATGATTTGAATTAAATTTGCTACTGTCGGTTCTCAAAGAGTGTTGGTCATCATAACCTTGGAGGTAGGAAAGGTGTAATTGCCTTCCTGCAATGACAGGTGAAGTTCAGGCAGGAACACTTCCCGAAAAGACAAGGGAAGCATCCGCCAGCGGCCTACTAATGCAAGCCGAATTATCTGCCCATGGAAATTGATACGACCCCATTGACATTAGAGGAGTTTTATCCATTTACAATAGCCAGAATCTGCCTTCTTACTGAGGTTTATTGTTGTACACATTCTGCCCTAGGGTCATTCTGTAATTACTATAGAAAATAGTGTATTCACTTGATAACTTCTTCTAGCAGAAAAGCAATTAGCCTGCCAAGTGACTTGATGTTCCCAAGAAGGCAGTGAAGTTTTGGAGGCTTGAAGTTTTAGTAGAAAGAAATAAGTGAGAGGGGAAATGGCTGGCTGGCAGACAGCTACACAGGAGAGGCCTGGGTATGGAGACAGAGTTGGCTGCTTTAGGAAGCACAGCTCACAACAAAGGCTCCACTTCAATGAGATACTGACAACCAGAGCAATACTTGTGTAGCTGGCTAACTCCTTTCAGTGCTGACCCTTTTGCAAAACCAAGACAGACACCTGGACTTTCTATATGAACAAATTGCTTTGATTATTCATGGCTAGGTGGGCAACAGTCACATTCTACAAGATCAGTTGACATACCTTTCTGATCTAAAATATTATTGATTCAAGAAGAAAAGATGATTAAAGGAGTGGAACACCTTCCTTATGAGGAAAGGCTGAGGGAGCTGGGTCTCTTCAGCTTGGAGAAGAGGAGTCTGAGGGGTGATCTCATTAATGTTTATAAATATGTAAAGGGTCAGTGTCAGGAGGATGGATCCAGGCTCTTCTCGGTGATGCCCAGTGATAGGACAAAGGACAATGTGTCCAAGCTGGAGCATAGGATGTTCCATGTGAATGTAAGGAAAATTTTTGCACTGTGAGGGTGACAGACCACCGGGACAGGCTGCCCTGGACAGAGAGGTTGTGGAGTCTTCTTCTCTGGAGACATTCAAAACCCGTCTCGATGTGTTTCTGTGTGACCTAATCTAGGTGATCCTGCTCAGGTAGGGGGGGTTGGACTAGATGATCTCTTGAGGTCCCTTCCAACTCCTAACGCTCTGTGATTCTGTGGAAGTGATCCTTCTAAACAGAAGAGTTATTAGCATGTGAATAGCATAGTTAATACATAAAATACTGTTTGACCAGTGCTTTAGCCCTAGTTCACTGGATTAGGATGGTGCTGATGAAACCTTAGTTTACTGGGCACAAAGGTAGAGGTGTAAACGCTGGTGGATATCTCAGGTTGTTGCAGTATTGTTATCACAATTGCACAAAGTGTTATTGTTCTGTTATGGAAATCAAGACAATTTCTCTCATACAGAAAATAGATGCAACATATGATGTACTGTGAAACGTTTGAAAAACCAGCTTAGGTGGTTAGAGAATGGAAGAATAAATTAGATAAAGTGCAGCAACTTTAAAGTATAATAACCATTTTTTACTCTAATAGAGGGGAAAAGATTTTGCAAACTGTGATTCACCTGGTGCCGTAGAGCTGACTGTATTGCATGCTTCTGTTGCATTTTTCTTTTTTGTTTATAACTGCTAAAACAGCAATTTGGATTCAATTGGTTGTGGAATATTTGAAAGCCAGTATCTATTGAAAAGGAACTGCTTTATGGTGATCTGATATAATTAAAATCAATGCAGATATCCTCAGAAAATATATGTTTTTCTTTGCTGCTGAAGCTATATAGGGATGATGGATAAATAAACTGCTCACATTTTTCTGTCTTTTTGGCAGAAGTCTATGTGAATTGAATCTCTATTTATTTTTAGCTTATGTTCTTATTTATTTAATGCAAACTAGACTAAAAATCATTGTCATTCACAGAAAAAAAATTATTTTAAGAGATAGGACTACATGTGTGTAAATAAATATTATTCTGAGTTTGTACATTAGTAACATATCCTTGGAACAAATAGAATGTGAAGTCCACATATGTAAGGGTTTCATGTTTTTCAGTTCAGGAGAAAACCTTAGATTATATTTCCCCATCTGCTTTTTAAAAATGTAAATAAAACACCAGATATTGAAAAAAAAAAAACCAAAAACTAAAAAACCTTTGAAAATTCCAATCAAGTTCCTAGAAAACTTCCAGATTTATTTCAGTTTTTCTTATATCATTATAAAGTCAGAATGAAGTGGATCCATGCATGGTTTTGCTATACCATACTTTTAAAGAGTCAAGGCACATGGACTAGATCTAAGAAAACATTTTTAAAATATATTTTTCTTCTGACTAAAATGCACATTCATCTATTATCAATTATTGAAATCTTTACTTTTTTAAGCTAAAAATAGGGTGAATGAGAAAGTGTTGTGAGTTAATATTTGCTAAGGGAAACACTTAAAACTTTATTTCACTTAAAATTTAAAGAGAAATAAACTCTCTGTGTCCAAAAAAATAAAATTTGATCAAATATAAGTAAGCATGCAGCTTTGAGGTGATGATTGCCCTGAGAAGGACTTGTGAGTGCTGGTGGATGAGAGGCTCAACATGAGCTGACAATGTGCTCTTGCGGCCCAGAAGGCCAACCGCATCCTGGGCTGCATCAAGAGAAGTGTGGCCAGCAGGTCGAGGGAGGGGATTCTCCACCTCTACTCTGCCCTCGTGAGACCTCACCTGGAGTACTGTGTCCAGTTCTGGAACCCCCAACATAAGAAGGACATGGACCAGTTGGAGAGGGTCCAGAGGAGGGCCACAAAGATGATAAAGGGGCTGGAGCACCTTTCCTACGAGGACAGGCTGAGAGAGTTGGGGCTGTTCAGCCTGGAGAAGAGGAGGCTCCGGGCAGACCTTATAGCGGTCTTCCAGTACCTCAAGGGGGCCTACAAGAAAGATGGGAAGAGGCTGTTCAGTAGGGCCTGTTGTGACAGGACAAGGGGTAATGGTTTTAAATAGAGGGAGGGAGATTTAGATTGGATATTAGAAAAAAGTTCTTTTCTGTGAGAGTTGTGGAGCACTGGAACAGGTTGCCCAGAGAGGTGGTGGATGCCCCATCCCTGGAGACGTTCAAGGCCAGGTTGGATGAGGCCCTGATCTAGTTGGGGTTGTGCCTGCTTCTTGCAGGGAGGTTAGACTAGATGACCTCTGTGAGTCCCTTCCAATTCTAATCATTCTATGATTCTATGATTCTATGATAGCATGAGAGAAGTCACTTTATGCATTTCTCAGAGGGTGCACAACAGCAGGAGTTCCCCGATTGTCAGAGATTGCAGCTGGCAGGAGACTTCCTGAGGGACCAAGAGGAACAAGAAAGCAACCATGTAGAAGGTCTCATAAGCAACGGTGGCCTTGTCCTTCTCTACTTGCTAAGTTTTGCAGGTACTGAGCCCTGCAGATTCATGTACAGGCATCCTATACATCCTTGAACTAATCTAAAGGAGTGAAATTTCCAGGTGAAGGAAATTAGGAAATTACTTAGGGGTAATTTTATTTTCAGGCACATGGTTTTGGGCATATATTATTTTTCAGGGATACTAGATGTAATGAAACAATCTAGAAAGTGCAACAGACCACAGCAGTGCAAGCAGTTTTAAACTTTCTTCGATCCTGAGAGCTGAATTCAACACCCAAGTTTGGTTTGCAGGTTTAAAAAAGGCACTACTTGCATTAAGCACTTAACAGGGACTGTTGTACTGAATGCAATGCTGGGATTTCAGCTGTGATAATCCTAATAATGCTAATATGCTAATAATGCTAATAATAACCTAATAATGCATCTAGGTTCATGTCTCTGACACATACACAGAATACTAGCATTTTATGCATTCTATCACTGGGCACATAGAGAGCGCCGCTTTCAACTTCAAAGTGTATGTTCTGCTTTTGGGGAGATATGTGTTCAAAAGCAGGAAAATATTCTACTCTTAATTAAAATTTACATGCACTTCCTTAAGGATGTCATAGATGTTATAAAGATGTTATTTCTGCTTGCAGAGTCTACGCATTTAAAGGCATGGTTAAAAGATATGTATAGTTAGGAACATATTTAAGTGTAAGCCCATCATAGATGCAAACTGGGTGTGATAGCTATAAGTAGTAGAGTTCAGTTTGCAAGTATTTGACATCCATACGCAATGTCAAATAATCTTCTAAGGCCAGACAGTCATGAACAAAAGTTCATAGCTTAATTCAACACTTTTCTCTGCTACACTTTTTAATGAGTTCTCTCACTTACATACAGATTTCCATCCATAAGGCAGACAGTTAAAAATGAAATTGAGATGCTTCCACTATTAATCTGAGCATGCTATAACATCACAGTTCTACTAGGGCAAACTAAACTTTGAGATTTCTTTAGCATCGCTTTTAGTTTTGCATTGGTTTTAGAGGGCAAATTAATGACAATTTATTGATTTTGTAAAGGTTATTTATGTATCTTGAACAAAACATTGCTTTCAGTCTATACTCTATAGAAATGACTTTTGGTCGCAACAACCCCAGGCAACGTTATAGGCTTGGGCAGGAGTGGCTGGAGAGCAGCCTGGCGGAAAGGGACCTGGGGGTGTTGTTTGACAGCCGCCTAAACATGAGCCAGCAGTGTGCCCAGGTGGCCAAGAGGGCCAATGGCATCCTGGCTTGGAACTGTGTGGCCAGCAGGACCAGGGAGGTGATAATCCCCCTGTATTCTGCACTGGTGAGGCCTCAGCTCAAGTATTGTGTTCAGTTTTGGGCCCCTCACTTCAAGAAGGACATTGAGGTGCTGGAGCATGTCCAAAGAAGGGCAATGAGGATGGTGAAGGGTCTAGACAACAGGCCCTATGAGGAGCAGCTGAGGGAGCTGGGGGTGTTTAGTTTGGAAAAGAGGAGGCTGAGGGGAGACCTTATTGCTCTCTACAACTATGACTTGTACATGTATCTTTCCCACATACTGCCCTCATCCCCTTCACTCTAGCATAGCACATTCCCTGATGAAGCTTGACCAAGATACATTGTGTACAGTCACAGGTGAAAATAAAATTTATGAAATTAAGTCAGGTAATTTCAAGACCACAGCTTGAAGTAATGCTTGTCCTGTTACCATAGAAAATTTTAAACAAGGGGAAAATGTCATGTAATTACCAGAGGGGACTCATGAAGCAAGGTATCTTACTTACTTTTGTCATTTCCAGCTACATAAGTTTCAGAAACTCTGCCATAAACTCATCCTGTCACAAATCAATGTGCTTGCTTTGATGCACCCCTTTCTTTTAACTGCATTTATAGCAGTTTTTCCCCTCTCATTTCACATGCACTCTCAAATTGCCTGTGCTAGCAGCTGTTTGCAGTGAGCTAGCATCACAGTTTTAATAAGCTGGTTTGTGGAAATTTTTTTTCTCTGAAGGTATATCAAGCATTGCAGACCTCTAATTAGTGGTAGTTGTAGTTGAAGTTCAATAGTCAGGTCTTTTGAGGCATTGAGAGATTATAACCTTTAATAGCTCTGAAATGAATGGAAAACATCCTTATTTGCTTCTCTTTTCTCAGCCTTACCAATTTCAGGACACAATTCAGTGTTATGGAATGTGTGTGGTACGTGCGATCAAGAGGCTGGTGCATTGCATCACAAGAACAGGGAGTAAGCTGTTGTCTATAAAAGAACAATGAAACCTGAACAATTGAATTAATCAAAATGAGCAAGTGTGCCTTTGTTTCTGTCGGGGAGATAACTGCTCTTTCTTCATCCTTGGATAGGAGCTTGCAAAAGGAAAATTTGCCCCTTCTCTTTCATTTGACTGACAGCAGAGCCAACACTTGCTGAAACTTTTTTTTTTTTTTGGTTCCTTGTGTTAGTCAGCTCCTTTTTTTTTAACTTCATTTTCTATCTTCCTCTCCAGAGATCCATCACAGTAACATGCAGCTCCCAAGTGTTATCTTTGATTTGTTTGGCGGTGTATGTCTAAATCAAAGAGAAGGGGCAGAAAGTATCCTAGCTGATGTTCAACCTTATAATGATTTTTTCCATAATCCCTCATAGAGTGCCATTCAAGGAAAAGCTAAATAATTACTTTTAAAACAAGACCTCAGAGCTTCATGATCATGTTCTGCACATCAAAAGCTCTTTCTGTATCTAAAGTGTATGAAATAGCCTTGCAAATCAGTCAGTCAATTAAAGAAACAAACCCAAAAATCCAAAGCAGAAAGGAGCCTAAAACTTGAAATATACTCCAACAAATCAGTGATCCCACATAGTTGGACTAGTCATCAAGCTTGATCCAAAATACACAAAATATTCCCTTCTGTGACTACTGTGACTAATGTGTTACAGCAAAAGTCAATGAGGACTGCCTTGAGTTACTTTCCCACCAAGTTAAGGGTTCTGAGTTGTCAATATATATCAGGCTTTATAAATCAAATAAGATGTAGCTGCAATCTGCAATGTTAGGGCACTTTTTATTTCCTACTGTGGTGCAAGCCATTCCACTTGTTTGTTGTCGTGGTACAACCCCATACGGCAGCTAAGTACCACGCTGCAGCTTGCTCACTGCTCTCTTGGCAGGAAGGGGGAGAGGATAGGATGAATAGAAGTGAGCAAACATGTGAGCTAGGATAAAGACAGCTTAATAAGCAAAGCAAAAGCCATGTGCACAATCAAAGGAAGACAAGGGATTTGTTCCCCACCTCCCAAGGGTGGGCATCTGTTCAGCCATCCCCAGGAAAGCAGGGCTCCATCATGTATAAGGGTGAGTCAAAACACCGTTGCTTCCAACATCCTCTTCTTTCTTCTTCCCCACCTGTCTATGCTGACCATGACATCATATGGTATGTACTATCCCGTTGGTCAGCTGTGGTCAGCTGTCCCATCTGTGTTCCTCCTGCCCCACTCAACTCATCGTGCACCCACAGCCCTTCGCTCTGTGTGAGCACTGCTGAGCAGTAACGACAACATCCCTGTGATATCAGCACTGTTGTCAGCACAAATCCAAATCAGAGCCCCATGCCAGCTACTGTGAAGAAAATTAATTCTGTCCCAGCCAAAACCAGTGCACAGTCAAAACTGTCAAAATCAAAAACATTGGTCAAATTACACTCATATCTCCTTTCAAGGACAGCTTAGCAGGAGTTTTTTATTTTTATGGAGTTCCTCATATTTTGCAATTATGGAGGACATTTATTCACATGTGGCAATTCTACTGCCAACACATCTGCTTACTAGGTATACCAAGTTGCTTAAAATATTTCAGTTTTAACTGTTTTTTAGTACACATACATTTAAGTAAAGTTCACATATGTGCATATATATATATATATATACACATATATATAACAAACCCAAGTGCTTATTGAAGTATAGCTGGGTTCATTGTTGTGCATATTTTGACACATTTAAAGAAGGATGATCTTTTAGTTCTTCAGTGCAACTCTCCCACAGTTGAAGCCAGTGTAAAGAAGCATCCCAGTGTATTTTCATGAGCCACACTTCTGTGATAAAGTTATGGCAGAAGAAAAGGTGCCAACATATGCATTTCTTCAAAATTGAACTAATTTTATGTTTTCTCTGTTATGTTCTTCACAAGATTTTTTTTAAATACATTTGCCTTTGCACCATGAAACCTTCTGGACACCCACAAGTGCAATGTCAGCAGAATTCTTGCAAGCTACAGTTGTAACCATAAATCCCCAAATGTCCATTTCAGTCAGTTAGGTCCCCTGAACTTTGGCTTTTCAAGATGTAAAAGTTCTACTAATGTATATATACCCAGTAGCTCAACCACTGTGCCTGAGCTAATGGCAACAATTTCACACCTTAAGACCAATTTCTATGTTTTGAGAAGTCTTTTCTACTGGGCAAATTCAGCATATTGCGTTTGTAATCATATCAGTGATGGGCACTTCCATCAAAACTGCAACCAGGAAGATGACCTCATTCTCTAATTTTTGTCCAGGTTAGTAACAGAGGCTCCCATATGGGAAATGGATGACTTGACTTCCTAAGTTCAAACATATATTACTTACCTACCAGATGAACATCCTAATTCATGGTTGCAATGACATCTTGCTTCACTGCCCTCTAGCCCTCTGAATCCTGGATTATTTTTTTTTTTCTAGTACAGTGTCAATGAGGTATTTCTTTGCCTCAGTGTAGTGTCTAGTCATCAGTTTAGGACTTAGAATGAAGTCAAAGCTATGAACTTTATTTCTGGTTAAGGAAGGTCAAGAGTTATACTTTTAATCTCAGGCAAATTTAAGACTCTAAGATAGTGATGATACTCTAAGATAGTGATGATACACCTTCTTTTTGTCCTATCCCAGCACCCTGTCATCCTTCTCAAAACATCAGTTTGCACCTAAATGGAGGAATACATCCCTGGGGTATACATCCCAGTCCTACATAGATTGTAGCCCAGAGTCAAAGACATTACAAATCTGCATTTCTTTTGGGAATATTAGGGCTATCTGGATTGCTGTAAATCTCACTCTTACTCGGAAGTCTTTATGTCTTTTCTTAGGAAAGAATTTTGGACCTAATTAGGATTAATGAATTTGAAATTTGGCACTAGCTTGCTCTGGCCTTTATTTTGTGCACATTTACTGGAAATGCAACAAGAAGCCCGGATTGATGAACTATGGACACAACCATTTTTTCTACCAGATTTGCTTGTGTTTCATTAATGATGCAAGCATTGAAAGTTTGCCATAGAGACAATGGTGAAAAGATTGAACTACCAAAGGAATGATAACTAATTTAATTCTCTGTCCCGTTGAAATATAAGAAAATATAAGTTTATAGTGTAGGAGTACTTCATGCACTCAGTGAAACTGGTTCTTATTTTATGTACATATAACATCCAAAGTTACATAATGACTATCACTTACTTACATAGTAATTATCACTTACTGCTCAAACTTTTCTCACATTCTACATATGTGAGTTGGACTTTGCTGTTATTAGCAATTCAGCTGGTGTGGAAAACGATACAAGACAGCACGCAAATAGAATCCAGTTTGATGTAATGCTTGTTACATTCAAGGTATCCCAAAATAATTTACAGAATGTGTTGTTAGATATTATTAAAGACCTCCCATTAGCTAGGAAAATCTGTTTGATGGCCTCAAAGATAATTAAGCTGATGTTTCTTAATGCAAGACTAAAAAGGAAAAGCATTCTCAAACATGCTTATGCCACAGAGAACAAGCTGGGGGAAGACCTGACATTTGTTGTCTTCTGGTCAACAGATTGTTATTAAATCTCTAAAATAATATTAAACAATATTTTAAGGTACAGACTTAAATCCACAAGGGGAATAAAAGAGAATGAAGGCAGATATTTATTCTGAAGTTCCATGCTATTGTGACTGTATTGCAGAGTCTGATGGCAAGCTGTGCACATGGTATTACTAACCTTTGGTCAGACAGCATGGGTTAAAATCGTAATGTAATCCCAGGTGTCAGCCGTTAATCTGGGCATCTCATTGCTTCACTGAAGCTTGGGTTATAGGCATAATAACTCCAGGCCATATTTTGACACCTTTATTCATGCTGAATGGCATCTTACAGAGCATCAAGTCCCAGTAAAATCAGAAAGATATTTTCATAGAAATGCATTAGTCAACGCAGTGTAATATTGTCCTTTGGCAACAACTGTAGATGAAATTGTACTGTAAAACATTACTGCATCAGTCAAAGCAGGGTATCAAAAGGGCCTTTGTATACAAATTTGAAACAGATTCTGAGATAGCGGCTTCTGATAATGCCATTTCACTCCCTTTCAACTTGTGATTGCTTGCCACAGATCAGTAATGACAATACAGCACTAACAGTTTATCAAACAGTGACAGTCAAACCATGAATCTGAGTTATCAAAGCTATGATGCCAAGACATGTTTAGTACTCAGTGTCAGGTAGAAATTTAGTGTGATGATCTGAAAAACTGCTTTAGTTCATTGTAGACTATTCTGGTCAATGGGGGCTCAGACTTCTTTTGTATTAAATTAAGGAATTGCAAAGATATATGTTTCCCATATAAACCACATTAAATGATGCCCTTTTAATGTTATGCCTTCTTATTGTATGAATTTAATGTTATCTTCCAGAAGCAAAGTCACAAAATTCTCTTAAAACTTATCTTAAACTGCTTTTTGTATCCAGTTAGGCTCTTCTGGAACTATTTTAGTCTGCTTGATTCTATGTCACAGCTATAGTACTGGAAAATATTATTGTGAGGCCAGAAACTGTAGTGTTGCTAATGATGAGTCCCACTCCAAGAGCTTCCAATATCTATATATTGAAAGATTTCACATGGAATCTGACTTTTGGGGAAATTAGCATAACAAAGAAAAGCAATGGCACAAACTAGCAATGGAAAAATCTCTAGTTCAAGACAAAATGAAAGAGAACATTGGATTCTATTTATTCAGGTATACAGTGTTATCATGATCTTAGTAGTTTATGTAATCAAAAAAAACCCTCACATCAACCACTGATGGAAAGCAACAAAATAATATTGTGATATTCAAGATGATACCATAATGAACTGGTAGTTGTGCCTACAGATGACCAGTTTTTACTTCAATAATGTGAGTTACAGGAGAACCTGGGGTCTGACTTTAAGTTTCATTGCCATATGATCTCATGATCTGTGTCTTCAGCAAGCGTTCCTAGGGAGGCATAGGTGTTTGCCCATGAGAACATCCAAGGATGTCGTTTAGGGTACTGAGGAAAATGAAACAGAGAAAGCATTGCATCACTGCCGGTGTCTCAGAGGCTTCATTTCCAGTGTTACATAGAGCTGGGAGGGAAGCTGGTCAGAGGTTGATAGGAGCTGCTCCATTCTCCCAGGCATTAATTAGTTCTCCACTGCTGTACAGCATGGATCAAGTTGCCAGGGCTGGTCCTTGCGTCATGGTTTTTTGCTAACACGGGATCAAGATGTTGTCTTGCTTGTAGTAGCTGGGAAAACCTTTTCAGAGCTTCTTTCCAACATTTTTGACACAAGTGGTCTGACCTTTTTCCTGAGAGTGTTTGACCCAGGTAAACTGTTACCCAATAACTGCCCTCTCCTCTGAAGGATTTTTGTGCTTTCAATCTCTGCTGCTTTCTTCTTTGCATGCCAATCCCTACTCCTTGTCTCCCCTTAAAAACTGCTTGTTGAGCTTAAAACCTGAGATTTTTCAGACATTAGAGGATGGTGTTTATGAGTCTTTTTTATGGGAATGACATGGAAATGTCCATGACATGCAGGTGACTGTCTCTCTTGTCCCACTCTACACCGTCTGCTTCTACTGCCACCTTGCCAAATGTTTTCCTCAGGGATAATGAAAGTTAGAGCTTTTCAACACAACAGTAAGAAAACCTTACCTTGCCCCTGGAAACACCTAATCTTATTTGTCTGAAAATTCTCTCCATGTCATCCCAGAGACTGCCAACACACCCCAAAAGTTAGATCAAGTGAACAGCAAGCAGCTTGGAAAATTGTGCATTAAGTGACAAAAGCCTGAAAGCCTTAGAGTAAATGAGTATGAAAATATCACTCTAAAATGAGAAGAGTTGCACAGCTTTAAGATTGGCTGAAACTAAAGGTAAGACGTGTAGTTATCTTCTCCATAGTGAAAACAACACAGGGACTGATACCAGGGCTAAACTGCACTTGAACATGTATGTTCTAAGAATCTTCTGCCAACTTCCAGCAGAAATATTTGCACAGATCCAACTGCAGACTCCAGCCTGAGTTTGTAGGGAGTCACGTTTAATTTTGTACTGGCATCAAATCTGTTACAACTGCCATAATTTCTGTCATTATATATGCTTTGTCAAGAAGAGAATAGATATCAGCAGTATATTCTGATGGTAAAAAAAGGAAAAGTTTTAGGTAGAATTACTTTACAATATAATCAAATTACACTGTTGAACATTATAACGCTTCTATGACATGCATAGTGTCACAGATGGAAATTACAACGTTTACTATTGATAAGATTATTACTTTATTTCTCCCCTGAAATTTTCATTCTCCTTATGGGATAGTTCCAGGAGAAGCAAATGTGAAATAAGCGTAACTGAAATGTGCAGTATGGGTTTAATGGTTGTAGAAAATTGTCCTTGATTTATTAAAAGTTAAGAATTTACATGAACATAATTGAGACCCCAGTGAAGTACAAGGAACAAAAGCCAGGACATGCTTTGGTAGGCACAGATACAAATACAATATCAATGCATAGCACAGGTAATATGATAAGTTTTGCACCAAACAAATTTGAATGCAATTGGAACTCTGAGCCTTTCCAGGAATTGATACCGATGCCAAATGAATTAATGTTCTACATGCAATGTGAGTAATAGTAGAGAAAAGCAAAGTGAAAACTTATATTGTTGCTTAGTAATTAAATTGGATCTTAAAACATTGTCTCCAAAAAAGAAAAAAAAAAAAGTCCTTACAAGTAAATGAGCTGCCTATAAGTGCAGTTTTAATAAAATTCACTTAGATACATTCTAGCCCATTTTTACATCCCTGTGCTTTTAAGTTTAATACAGTATTTCCAGTTGATTCTTTTTAACATGATCAGAATTTCTGAAACATTCACTCTGCGATTCTACATCAAAGTTTAATCGTTGAACTTTTGTCTAGCAATCAAAGAAGCACTGCATCATATTGATTGCTACTGCCAAGTGCCTCTCACTCCTTCGGACTCTGGGCAATTTTCTTAGGGGCCTGGAGCTAACTAGGGCCAGTAGCAACTCACCTCTGTCTCATTTTCTGACTGTTTGTAAAAAAAAGTTCTTTTCCAATAACTTTAAGCCTTTGATCTGCAGGCTACTCCTCCCAGCAACCAATATGTCAATGGTTAATCTCCCTTACATATTGCCTCTTTTTAAGATGGTCACCAAATTTCAGCTTAAGGATTTAATTTTAAGACTTCTCTGGCTGAAAAGCTATGGCACAATCTTAACCTTATTTTGCAACCTTTATTCTTCCAACACATCTACAGTGATTTGGCTTTGTTATGTTTTAATAGAACTGTTCCTTCTTGAGTGTAGTACTACATGTTATGATTTTGCACATAGCTGTGATGTTTGTCTAAAACTATGAGAAATGCTGTCTCTCATCCAAGTAGATCTTACAGAATCATAGAATATCCTCAGTTGGAAGGGGCTCATAAGGATTTTCAAGTCCAAGTCCTGGCTCTGCATACGATCAGCCAAGTCAGAGCAGGGGACTGAGTGCGTCATCCAGATGCTTCATGAACTCAGCCAAGCTGGGTGCTGTGACCCCTTCCCTGGGGAGCCTGTTCCAGTGCCTGACCACCCTCTCAGTTCAGAACCTCTTCCTAACATCCAACCTAAACCTCCCCTGTCACAGTTTCCTTAGGTTCTATCACTGGTCAACAAAGAGAGGAGATCAGTGCCTGCCCCTTTGCTTATGCATTTCAAAACCTGATTGCTTTTCAGTTGTAGCACTTTGCCCAATAAAACACATTCCCTCTCCCATAAGATCCTGCCTGTTGAATGCATTTGTATTCTGGGCAAAATAACATGATGTAGCATGACATACTCCTCTGATCACTGACGTGAGGGATACCAGTGTCTAGGTAGCAGTGAGAAGTTATACTCCTTAAAGTGCAGGGGCCTCTTTAATCTTATGTGGTGCAGGCATCAATCTTAGGGTGTTGTGCTGAAAGACATAATAACACTTTAGTCAACAGAAGAAATAACATATTTATTAATCTTGGTTGCATTGAAGTCAATGGCAAAATTTGTGCTAGCTTCAGAAAAGGCAGTACTAAGATTCTATTTTCAAATAATATGGAGTGTAGAAAAATGGGCCTGAAAAATTGTTCCACCAGCCAAAAGCTGGAATATCCTTCATTCCCATTTAAGGGAAGTAGCTTGGACTCATTAGCTCCTGACATCAACCTTTCTATTTGAGCACAATGCCCAAGATCACAGGTAACATTACAAATGACATGATGTTTTCCTTCTTTTAAAGCCATCTACCTTTCTGTTGCACAGACAATCTAGAACTAAGTAAATGCAAAGATCCCAAAAGTAAAGGTCTTCAGTGATTATGTGAAATAGGGATTAATGCCTTTCATATATGTCACTGTCACTGTACTTTGTGCTGGGAGAGATATTTCTCCTTGAAGTTTATATGTCACATTTTGAAGCCTTTTTCCCCCATTTTCCTTGGTGAACATGGGGAAGACTTGCCATCACAGCTTTAGATGTCTGCAGTGTTTGAGTGAACTCACAGCTATCTAGCAGATGGAATGCACAATTGATGTGATGAACATTGTGTCTTTTTCATTTCTCTACCTTAGTCTACGTGGACAGTTTAAAACAAACTATAACTCCCCAAAACTCCCCTCTCAGCTCCAGACCAGGGATCAGGTGCTCATCCTCAGTGAGGAGGCCTGCTGCTCTGCCATCTAGGGCCCACAGTGCTGCCGTGAATCTGGAATATTTTGTCTCCTTTCAAAGGGAAAGACCTTTTTGGGGGGTCCCTGGCACTGCTGGGGGCTGTCTCCAGCTGAGCTAGTGGGATCACTGCGGCTAAACCAGGGCTGCAGGCACAGTAGCCAGGGTGGTCAAAGCACACCTTATGCAAGGGCTTCTTTTGCCCCGTCCAAGTCGGGAGAGGGGGAAGGGAGAAGAGGGCAAGATCTTGGAGCATTCTCTCTTGCTTTTTTTTGTTGGTCTCTTTAACATTTAATTTTCAATTCTCAAAGTCAGAGAGTGAAAGGGTTCACAGAAGCATGCCTCTCTTTTGAGGCCATGCCTCATGGCTAACAGGTAGAAGCATTTGCAAATGGCACAGGGTCACCCCAGCCGAGTCCCCGTACTTTAGCTGTGTGGCAAATACTGCTTTTGGGTTGGGGTTTCGTTTGTTTGCTTTCTAACAGCTTGTTATTTTTAAATATCCAATATGCACTTGATCACTTCCACTTTTAAATAAATATCAGTGACACTTGCCAGATGTTTTCTAAGAAATGAAAAGGGGGAACAGGCAAACTTTGTTAGCAGAAAAGCCTTTTTTGTCATCCTGTCAGCTTTGCTATATGACAAGGGATAAGGCTTAGATGAAACAGCAAGACTGATCCTACATCAAAATAAGGAATGAACTCTTTGGCTTAAAACTGTGCTCATATGAATGCAACCACTGAATGGTAAGTGGATCTCTGAAGCTGAATTCTTTCAAATAAGACTTCAGTCATTTTAAAATATATGCACATGTGCATTAGTCTTTCTGAGCATTTGACACTTCTTATTCATACTGTGTTGTTGGTGACAACTGGATGACCAACCAAGCACTCCAGGCACAAACATCCACATCATCAAACCCATAAATAACTATGTCAAACGGTGCAGAGAGGACCTGGGAGTTCTCTCATCTGGAGACATCTCTACTAGTTCAAAAACAAGCAGATGACAAAGACATCACCTGCTTGATACTAAAAAGAAAAATTAAAAGGAGTATGCACAAAGCAGTGAAAACTGAACTGAAACTGACTGAAACTTTGCAAGATCCTTTTTTGTCTATGGATGCTGACTATTCAGTGCTTTGGCTTCCATTAGATGCTTCACATTACACTTGCCTTTTTTATATATTTATTGCAAAAAATTTTCTTGCAAAATTTATCTTTTTTTTTTTTTTTACTGGATATCCCAGTTCTTTTCTCAAAGTGACTCAAATGGTTGTGAAGTAATAGATGTGGTGGTTAGTAATGAGATTTCACATTGAGAAAAATAGATATGATTTGATAAAAGCTGAGGCTGAACTGAAAAGAAGGCACTGCTATGGTAATTTTATTATATGGAAGGTTTAATGCCTTAGCATCAGTTCTTAATGTCTGACCATGGAGACAAAGAGGAAACAGGTGGTCAGCTGTATGTGGTTTTAAAAACACCAAAACCAGCCCCTTATACCTGTAGCCACTCTACAAGCTTTATTATTGCTGTCCTAAATGACAACAGTAGTGTCACTGTTGCCGCATCTGCTCTATGCTTCTTGGGTCACACGCTGTTGTTGCTACAGTGCTGCACGGAAGTAGAAACTGAATTGATTTGGGACCATACAGCCAGGAAACATGCAGCCAACAGAGCAGGCAGCAAGATTAGAAAAGACATGTTGCATTTCAGGCTAAATGCTCAGGATAAGGAAAAGCCACGCGCAAGCGCGCACATGCACAGACACACACACAAATCACCCAGAAAAGTAGAGAGATTAGAAAGAACAGTCAGGTTAAATTTGGGTGGGTTGAAAGGATCTCTAAAATTATAAGATATTGTGCCATTTTTAAAATTTCCATTTTCATCTCAGCTTTTCCCTTGTTGCACTAGACTGGTTAATGCCTGACAACGTGATTAGGCTTCTGGTCTTTTGATTTCACAGAAGAAAATGCAAAGTTATTTCAGTGCTTCTTATTTCCCAATCCTCTCACTTCATATCTTCAAAAGTTTATGATTATTTTTTTCTCCCTTCCCTTCACAATATTCTTTATCATAGCCTTCTCCATGAACAATATTTTGTTTTCTGCAATTCTGTACCCCACTGATGTGAAACCTTCAATAACCTGTAGTTAGGTGATTTTTTCCTCATTTTTTGTAGTAAGATATCTGTTTTGTGATGATCTGTGCCTGCTGCCAGTGCAAATGTCAGTGTTTGCCAAGTTATTTTGTAACAAAAAGAAGAAATGATCGCTGAAATCAGATTAAAACTAAGGGCATATTAGATGCAACTGGTGTTTTTTTATTCCTTAAAAAATTTATCTATTTTACTGTGGTGCAAGAGATTTTGTTCCACAAGTATATGATTCTGTAAATATAAATTATTTAAATTTCAAGTTAGAAAAATAAATAAATAAGAAAGAAATTAGCTATAATGAGAATTCCTCTTCTTTTTAAAAAATTATTCGTATATCTAACCTCCAGCAATTTGTCACTGTGCCTCATTCTACTTTCATGTCTTTATAGGATTATTACTTAACAGGTTTTATTGAAATTTTTGATACAGCATAAAGACAGACAAGTGAAGCCTGAGGAACAAAGCGTTTGATTTATGTATGCTTTCCTTGTGTGTAATAGTAAACAAACAAAAAAGCAAATAAAGTTCTCCACCAAATGTATAAAAGTAAACCCATAGGAAGAAGTTTCAAAGGAGAACAGCATTAATGGCAATTTTAACATGGCCAGACAATCAAAGGAATCTCTGCTGCAGCATTGCTCTAACAAGAGTAGTAGTGAAAAATTTGCTAGAAGGGAAAAAACCCCACCAACTTCTTTTCACAGTGAAATGATGACAAGGACTGCAGAGAATGCTAAAAAGAGGAAACGAAACATGGTAATTAGACTTTTTGCTTGTCAGCGCAGCCTCTGAAGACTTAAGCAGGTTGAGTTAAATGCTGAACTAAAAGAGAAATTGCCTGAGAAAATCCAAGATGAAGGCTGAATGTTATTAAAACAAGTTCTGTATTTGTGTTTCTTTTCTCTTTTTCTTGTTACTACATGCCAAGCTGTTTACTCCTGCGCCCCACTGCTACTGCCAGTGTTCTGGGACAACCTGGTTCTATAAAGAGCTGGTGATGCAGCTAGCTGTTAAAGGGTGGCACACAGGCATGGTTCCCTCTGCTTGGGACTGCAGCATGGAAGCAATGTGATGTGGCTGCTGCTTCAAACGAAGTTTTGCTAACAGAAAGAGCAAATACCTATGTAAGTGTATAATAGCATATTTATATAGCGTATAATAGTACTATGTGGCAATGTATATATACCACCCATCTTTGTATTCCACTGGAATCATTTCCTGTGGCCACTGAGAAGTTTTTGGCTGCTGAGTCACTTTCAAGTGAATTTAGAGGAACTGGTCAGGAAAAGGCACTGAGTTTCTCAGTCATGTTATCAGTTTAGTGATCAAACCAAAGAGCAATCGTAATTTGCAAGGACATATCTAAACTGGACCTTGAAAGCTTATTTATTCTAAGAGTAATTTCCCACTTTCTCAGCCATGGTGATTATGAGACTCTGTGGAGGCAGACAACCTCTAGTTGGAAAGGAAATCTTAAGGTACTTTGTGCCAACAGTGATATGCACACTGGGTAACACACAGTTGTCCTGAGTATAGAGCCCCTCAACTGCTTGGAATAAGCTCTGGTAGAAGTGATTTGCACCAAACATTACAAGAACACTGGAAAAGTCTCTACAACTTACCAGGCTCCTTGCTGCCAAGCAGGTTTCCTATGTCCAGGGCTGTTCTGGCACTTCACTGTGGGATTGGTGTCTCTACTGAAACCTCAGAGCTATAGGAGAATGATTCATACACTGCTGAAACCTTAGGCCTAAGGGCTACAGCTGCAGGGGAGTGCTGGCATTCCTGTAAATTTCTTGAGAATTTAGATGATTGAGTGTCCTGGTTTTGGCTAGGGTAGTGTTAATTTCTCTTTCTAGCAGCCGGTGGAATGCCACATTTGAGAGTTAGGATGGGAGCAGCACTAATAACATACCGATGTTTCTAGTTGCTGCCAGGAAGTCAAGACCCAGCTAATGAGAAGGCAAGGGTCACCCAGGAAGCTGGGAGGGAACACCGACAGGACAGGTGACTCAAACTGGACAAAGAGGGTATTCTATACCATTTACATCATGCTCAGTTTAAAGTGGCACTGGTGAGGAAGGAGCACATTGCTCCAGGATGTGCAGTTTTGGGGATGGTCTGGTTCAGGGACAGCTCTGAGCTGTATGGCCTGAGTTGTGTCGTTCAGTGAGAATATTGCATCCTGTATCACAAGTTTATTTTGCTATAAAGTCCTATTATTGTTATATCTCTCTCTGCTGTCCCAGTAAACTGTCCTTGTCTGAACCCGTGAGGTTTGTTTTTGTTTTCTTTTCCCTCCTCCTTTCCACCCAATCAGATAGAGTGACTGCACAGGGTTAAAGCTCCCAGCTGGGACTAAACCACGACATTAAGTAAATTTTAAGTAGGTTTATTCCTCTACCATTCCTAAAATTCTGATCTTTTGTCTAACTAAGGCAGCCTTTGTCTCAGTGTTCTTCTGGGATTCCTTGTCCCACAGTATCAGCAGCTATTTACCATTGCACCATTAGCAACCATTGCAGCTGCCTTCATTGGAAGTCCCTTCACTGGTCCAGCCCTATGGCAGTGGTAGCTCTTTTCTGGCATGTCAAGCCTGCTCAGGTGCCTTGGCCATCCTTGTTGCTTTGGATAGCAGAAATTGAGTGGAATCAAAGTTATGTAGGAAAGAATTGGCCCCACTTTCTATTTAATGAAGTCTTTTTATTCCTTCATACATATGTCCCTCTTCTGACTCTTCATCCTACCACTTTTTTTTTTTTTTTTCTGTTCCCGTCTGTAACTGTAGTGCCCCATGGTGATCTTCTTTCTCCATATATTTTTGTTTCATCTGTGTATAATTCCCCTAGGTCACCTATGAAAACAGCTCCTATTTCCTCTCCATCTTTCAGGCAACAGAAGTTTCTATCAGAGAGATCTAAAGTATTTCCCCCCTTGACTTTAAATTGGTTTTGTACATCTTGTTTTCAGTGAAGAACTCGGAGAAGCAGATGAAAATAAGAAATGCTAACATTAAGAGACTATACTTCTGTGAAGCTGGTCATTGAAAACCTGAGATTAGTTCTCAGGGAAAAAATAAAGATTGGAAATCAGTGTTTTACTTTTTAGAAAATGAAAGAAAAATATGAATAAATATAATGATCCATTAAAGTATAGCTAAGTATAAACTAAAGGCTTAAATTATAGCACATTGAATTGTTTTTCTATCTCTTCACATCAGTCACGCTTAAGAAGTTTTCGAATTCTGCAACAGTATTCTCACTTAAATAGAGGGAATATCTCCTATGCCGAGACACGCATTTTTAATAAGAGCGCTTGCATGGGACCTGCTGCACATCTTTTAAGGAAAAAAAAAATCATGAATTTTAAAATAAATACTTTCAGAGTGAACCAAATATGAAAATTAAATAGAAACCATTTACACAAGATCAAGGTATGTGGTCGTGTCCCCACTTGCTTTTTCCTGGGGATAGCAGTAATACACTAGCCAGGTCTGTTTCTAGAAATGTGCAGCTACTGCTTCTGATTTGTTCTGCCTTGATATATAATCAATTTGAATTCCTGGTATCACCCTGTGCTGCCACAGAAAAGACTCGTGGGAAACAGAGCAAAATGCAACAGATCCTGCCCTAGTACAAACGAGTGTGACATAGTGTCTTTACTACAAGGTTAGTTAAAAGCACATTACCTATGCCCTTGTTGCTTGTAAATTTAATTGCTTTGGTTGTTTACTAATATCCTAAAAAAAAAAATAATCCCAGGCTAATTTATATTTATGTATTCTATATTTGAAAGTTTTACCTATTAAGAAAGTCATTGCCTGAAATTGTGAGTGTTGCCTGAACATGAATATTTGCAGTGCTGACATTCCAGACTAGCTTGCCATATTATTATGTTTTCAGAGGGTGGTTTATGCATGCACTTTTTCAAGAATACACTAAACATCACTGTCCCAACTGCCTTTATGTCATGTACACTTACATTCAAGGAAGCTGTTCTGTGAGGGGATCCATCCCATAAAACCTCACTTAAAAGCAGAGGTGGAAAGACATAGCAATTCAAATTACAGGATTCACATGGATTCAGTTGCACTCGTGTGAAAATGTGCGATTATCTATCAGAGTGAGGTAATTTTTCAACCTGGTATGAAAATGGGCAGGAGGGCAAGGGAACCACGAAGACCATGATTTATAAACAGACTCCATTTTGGGGGATTATTTATCTCACTTCCTTTACATTTTAAAAAGAAAATAAATAAAAAGTGTAACACGCGCTTCCTCCTTCCCCATTCATTTAGTCACTTGCAGTGAAGCCAAGCACCAAGATAGGTTTGGACTGAAAATTGATCAATGGGATAATTAAAATGCAATGGGGCATGGTCTAGAACTGAGTATTGGTTTTGTTTACAAAATTTTTCAGTTGTGCTGTTCCCTTTTCTGAATAGTCTTGTATCTAGCCAGTAATTTTACTGACCTGACCATGACTGAAGCTAAGTCCCCAGGAGTATCTTCCAGTCAGTTTTGCAAGTTTGACTAAATGAAAATATCGGTCACTATAGTGGCACTGTCAGAAAAAAAATCCAATCACTCCTGAGACACCCCAGTAGAGAGGAACTTTGTTAATTAACAATGGGAAATGGGAGTAAGAACAATTTTCTTTTCACACGCAAGGCATTAGGTTTTTGGTTTTTTGCTTGGATATTAAAGCAATAAAGCCTTGATATGTTAATTTGTTGGATGTGAATGTGCTTAGACTCTGTGATGAAGTTGTTTTGACATTGGATGATGGGGATGTTTTGATAGTGCAGTTCTGAGGTTGGGCTGTTTTGACACAAAAGGCTTTGACAAGATATTTGTAAGGTCACTGTGACCTACTGCTGCTGTTAATGTGGAAGTGATGGAAATGGAAATGTACTGATGTCTAATCAATGGAATAAAGTACTGTGGGATATATGCAAATTGAGATGTAAATTAGCTAGTTTGGGATATAAATGGACACGTTTGAAAAATGCTTCCTGGGAGCTTTTTTGGCCATCTTACTTTTACAGTCCCAGGGTGAAGAGAGGAGTGCTTAACTATGAGGCTTTCTAGCGGCCTTCCACTACTTAAAAGGGGTCACAAGAAAAGATAGAGAGGGACAGTGGTAGGACAAGGAATAACGGTTTTAAACTGAAGGAGGGCAGATTAAGATCAGTTATAAGGAAGAAATTCTTCCCCGTGTGGGTGGTGAGGCCCTGGCACAGGTTGCCCAGAGAAGCTATGGCTGCCCTGGTGTGGCAAGGCCAGGTTGGACTGGGCTTTGGGAAACTTAGGATAGTGCAAGGTGTTCCTGCCCATGGCAAGGACTTTGGAACCAGATGACTTTTGAGGTCCCTTCCAAACCAAACTATTCTGGGATTCTATGATTGTATGAAAACAGTGTTTGACTTTGACCAGATTCTTCTTTCCACTTACTAGGATGGAAAAAAAATAATAAGTGCATCTTTTGATTTCTTGTTAAGGAACCTTGTGACTTTCTGTAATAACCTTACCAATTCAAATTTAGAAAAGGCAACTGCCTTTAACTATGGCTTGTATAATCTCAGCCTAATCTTCTGGCCAGCTCCCAAAGGGAAAGCTGATGGTTTAGTGGCTGATGTTGAATCCACATCACAAAATTAATTTTCCCTCTTACTGCTGTCATTTCCACTCCTGTGATAACACCTGCATAATGCAGACAGACCTAAATTTCAGGGCTGGAGAAGCGGAGGGAGGTGGTGAAGTAACACCCAGTGAAATGATGCTGCCCTGGGCTGTGCAATGCTTCTGGCTGTCTTTTTTACTACTTGGACAAGCAGCTATCAAAGAATTAACAGGGTACTGCTACACAATAGGGTAGCCTGTTGTGTTGGTTTGTTATGCAATTTAATGCCCTCACAGGATGGATTAATACAACAGTAGGAAAGGTAAGAAATCTAAGAAGATGAGACACAGAAAGTGAAGAACTGGAGAGAGAGGCTAGAAAAAGAAGGAAGAAAGCTTCCTCCTCTCCTTCAGAATGAACTTTATTTTTTTCTTTCAGATTTGGTCTGTGTACTAGTATAAGCTTGGAGTTTGCTGAAAGGCTTTTTCCAAGGCCTCTCTCTTTTTTTTTTTTTTTTTTTTGTTTATATTGTTTTTTGTTTTTTTTTTTTTTTTTTTTTTTTGGTAATAATGTGTCTAGTTAGTTGTTCTAAAACTTTCTAGACTTTATGTCATTGGGTATATGTGCACTAGACAAAATGCGTAGCAACTCCTTTTTCCCTGTACCAATTCACACACTTGCAGACATGAATTTGTCCTATCCAAAAACAATTTTAGAAAATGTACAATAAGCCACCGTTATTCTTTATCAGGTAAGAGAAAGTTTAAAACAGGTTGCAAACAAGGCAGCCTGACAGAGAAACTTAAGATATCTCATTAAGTAATGCATCATTCCTCTCTCCCTTCAGTACACTTTCACCCATCTTATCACTTCCATCAATCTTCAATCACTCTAATCATCCTCTTCCAGCCTCTGCAACCTGCAAAGAGCATAAAAAGCCCTGCACTGGCTTTGTGGTTTCATTTCTCTTTTCTTTGCTCCTAGCAACACAAATAAGTGATTTCACAACCATTGGGAAGGGGGAGCAGAGGGAAAAGATTTAACCTACCTCATCTAATCAGAAGCTCCTAACAGATGGAGGGAAACTGCTCCCTGTGCCCAACAGGGAACTGAGCCAGGGTTCTTCCCTCACCACCAACTGCTGCCAGCTAAACATCTGAATTTCCTCTCTTCTGGAAGCTTGCAAAAGCTCGAATCCAAGAAATGGCACCTTATTCTCTCCTCTTCCCTCCCTCATGCCATTTCCTTCTCCCAGAGGATACAGCAGAGCACCCTTCCAGCCTGATAAGTTTCAACATTTTGACAGTGTCTCAGGCACCACTTTCCACCCACTTGTCAGATCCACTGTGAGAAAAAAAAAAAGCCAGCAAAATGTGGTACGTCTTTCTCATTCTATCATGTTTTCTCAAGGTTTGGTTTTGTTTTTTTTTGTCCAAAACATTCAGAGTGCAATGGTGTTGGGTTTTTTTTTTTTTGGCATCCTGGACCATAGTTTCTATGATATCATGAAGAATCCCATTTATATCAGAAGGGTAAAAGGCATTATACCAGGGCAGAAATAAACACAGCTACAAATAGCCAAGCCAATGAACTTATCAGTGATTTCAGAGATCTAGAATGCAAGTCTCTTTCTGGTAAAAGGTAGCATCTTTTTGCTAGCCACTTGCATCTTTGAGGGTTTGACTTTCCTGTTTGGAAGAAAAATTACATCCTGCAGCTGACAAACCTCCAGACTGAAGATGATACCCTGGTCCCTATCAGAGCATCGACTATATTTGCCAAAATTAAATCACCCATTACACCAATCACTCATTTCCTGCTATTTGCCCTGTCTGGACTGAGTAACAGACATACACAATGTGGTTTCAAAGTACAGCTCCTGCCCTGTCATCCAGATGGGAGTATGCAGCCAGTACTCCTTGGCTCCCTTCCTACAAGGTATTGCTGTGTAGAGGATGGAACTGTTGGATTAACCAAATATGGAGCATGACTAGTCAGACCTGAGGACTAGAAAGACAGCAGTCCTCTTCAGGTTAGACATAGCTTTACAAGCCATAGTAAGGAAAAATGTGTAGACAATGAACACTAATATCATTAGTATTCTGTCTTAAGGACACCAGTGAGTTGTTAGTTCATAAGGACCTTAAAAAGAAAATCAACTTTACCTTCTACATGACCAGACAGGACTTTTGGGAACTTATTGCAAAAGTTCTGCACAAGGTAATCCACCTGATGAAGGTCAGCAAAATGACTCTTGACAAAAACTCTACAAGTCATGTAAGTGTCCAGCTGGGCACTAAGGAGTTTCTGAGGAAAGGACCAGAAGCAATCACTGTGACAGCATTAATGTTCATGAAGGTTTTGTATTGCAGTAATTTGAGTGTCACCCAAATAACATTTTTGGTAGTCACCACAATGTTCCTGCTCAAACTCTATACCACAAAATTCTCATGGAATCTCCAACAAACAGAGGAAAAACAAACAATCTCAAAACATTTTTTTTTACTATGAGAGTGTTTAACCTCTGGCAAAGGTTGAACAAAGAGGTTGTCAAGCCTCTAACATTGGAGATATTCAATCCCTGACTGGATGTGGGACTGACCGGGCATAGCCCTGACCAACCTGCTCTAGGTGACACTGCTTGGAGCAAAGCAATTGGTCCAGAAGATTTCCAGAGATGCTGTCCTTCCAGCCTCAGCTACTCTGTGATTTTAAACAGTCTTGTTTTCTATACAGTCACAAATGGGTTGTTTCTTTTTAGATAGTTCCATGAATTCCTCCCATTGTCAGATTCAATAGCATCAGTCATCTCTTTGTTATAGCTGAAGCTAATCAGAAATAAGAGGGACAGCTCAGAGGCAAATTCTACCTTCCCAGGAGAGAAGGCTGAAACAAAGGTGTGCTTTAAAGCTATTGCAAATTTTGGATGCTGAGTTAGAGATAACAGATTACACCTTCTTTAAGTAGGAATTATTTACAGTCCTTCATTTTAATAGTTCCTCTGCTTAATGTTTAAAGACTCTTCATCCTTTGAATGCAAAAATCTTTCAGGTAAATTAGAAATAAGGAGAGTTAATGCACTAAGTGACTGAGACAAAAGAGCCAAAATGAAGACTTGTTTTATTCCTGAAATTGCATCCTAATCTGCAGGGATGAAACTAAAAAGAGAGGGATAAAATGTGGTTGGACCAACTGTACAGCTCATGTGTCAAATGTACTTATTAAACCAGTGAAAGAGAATATGATAAACTGTGAAGGTTAATTACTAATGAAAAATAAACACCAAAAAAGGCACGGGGAGGGTGTGGATGGGGGGGCAGAGGAGAAAGGAGAATTCTGGAGTTTGTAATGATTGAATGCAGCATGCTTAGGGGACTATTGCCACACATCTGCTTTGTGACAAATACAGTAAAATTAGTTATGGATCATCAAAGAGATTCCTAGCACTTAACAAAATGAGACTGAAAGTGCTTTTTTCCCCGGGTTCAGACATCTGGGAAAACATTAATCAAACATACAGATTCAGTGGGAGGAAAAATTTGGAAAACAGCAATGTTGAAAGAGACTGAGTGGATAACATTGGCAGAAAATTAGATGTGAATCTGCAATGCAGTATCACAGCAAGAGATATTTTTAAAAAAATATTTTTTTTTTTTCAGTCTGCAGACTATCCTACCTTTATTCAGAAAGGAACTATAATCCCATTCTGTTTGAGAATGGTGAAATGGAAAATCTTTGTTGATCCCTCCAGATGCTTAATGTTTCCCACTGAATGCTCTTGGATCCCTCTGATGTGGAAGGGAGTGTGCAGGGCCAGACAACGTCTTCCCTAATGTTGCAGAGGAGTTGCAAGGGAATTCAATGAAATACAACACAAGTGACTGCCGAGGGGACTTGCTTACAGGAAATGATTCAAAGTTCTCTGGTTACATCTGTGGCCAGTGGGATGTGGTGAGGATCTTCCTAATGAGTAGACAGGGAAAAAGAAGTTTTGTGATGTTGGCCACTACATAAGTGCTGATTCCTCATTTGGGAAAGTGAGTTGTCTCTCCTTTCTCTAGTGTGTGGAAGCAATTTTTTGGCTTTCATTTAATTTGCTTTTTAGCTTATCTTAAACACTTTTTTTTAACCTAATTTGAGTTGGTGGGTTTAAGAGTATCTCTTTTCTATCTATATATTTATTACTATTTCTAGTGAGTAGGTGAAGATATCAAACAACAAACTAAAGTACAGACTACAGTGAGAAGGGCTAAGGTGCAAATGTGTCTAGGGAAGAGCAAGGGAATGACGTTTCTGAAAGGGACAGAAGGCTTTGCATATCAGCAGAAATAGCTACTCCCAGACTTGCCTACATGACCTGTTTTAGTTGCACAAAAGCACGACCCCTTCAGCAGCTGCATACTGAGTACTGCACTGTATCCATCTCACTGAGCTTGCTTCCTCCTCCCTACCCACTCGGTCTATTTTTTTCTGGGGTGTGTGTGTAGGCGATAAACATTGTGATTTTTTTTTTTTCTTTTGGTGTGCTGTGAACCTTACCTCCCTGAAACTGCAATTCTGAGACCAACTTCCCACATACCCATTCCTGGATCTGCCCATTTCCACTGCCTGGTACCATTTCGAACCGCTTTGACTAAAAAGTGCCCAGTGTTGCATTACTGGTCTTTACCAATATGTATCAGATCTGGGGGAGGGGATGTGTGCGACAGCTTTGGGCCGCAGCCCTGCAATTCCGAGCTCCGAGTCAGACCAGCTTTTGTAACACTTTCAGGCTTGTAGATTCTTACAGCAACTTTATCATTATCAGTGTGGCATGATTGGCAAGCACACAAGGTGCTCTGCTTGCCAGTAAACCGTACCTATTTTCTTTAGTGAAACGGATGGCACTATTCCCACCGCCTTGATCACATTAATAGAGATGACAGAACGTTTATCCTGGGAGACTCTGCTAACTCTCTCCTGCCTTTTCCTCAATAATAAAAATTTCAAGCAGGAGCATTTTAATTATCAGCTCAGTTACTGGAGGATGAGAGAAGCTTTTGGAAACTGAGGGCAGGTGGCACTGCCCTGGAAGTGTGCTGTCAGCTGCTGGGCTGTACTTGCGCTTCTCACATAATTGCATACTATACTTTGTGGTACTAAGAGAACAGAGAAATGAAGAGAAACCCCCTCCTCAAAAAACACAGTTTTCCTGGAGGATGGTTGATAAGAGGAGGTTTTTTGCCTTCTACAAGGAGAAGAAACAGTGATGGCTTAAAATTCAGAGTTGTGGGGCTATGTGATTTCTCCCTTTTTTGTGCACAGTACTTTCCTGTGAATTTCACGAACATTTAGCAGATCTTTTCTTCAGCAGTTCACAGACTATTTTCTGAATGTTGCAGGGGTATGGAACAAAGACCTTTTAAAGTGGGGAAACACTGCTTTCACTGTGTGTGTGGTGTTGTTATGTTCCCACTGTTACTCCATTTTATTTTAAACTTAGTCTATTGAACCATGAAAAAATCTTAAGTATGAGAAATGTACTTTTCTTTTATGTAGCTGGTATTATGAGCCTCATAAAAAACATATCTCAGATGAATAAAGCAAATCTTTATTTTTGCAAAATACAAGTAAGAAGATATAACTATTTAACTACTGCTTCAAGAAACTGTGCGAAATTACACATGCTGCAACCAGCATGTTGTTCCCTATCCATGGGTAGAAATGAAGCTAGGTTTCCCACAGATCTCTGCCCTACATCCCTTCATCTCGCAGCCCCCACACCTGCAATAAGCCTCCTCTTAAAATTACCCTTCCCACCCCTCACCTCCCCATATCACAGCAATATCCCTCTCTCTTCCCTAGATCCCCACATACTGTAGTCTTACTTTCCTTCTGTGTTCCCAATATTCCCGATTTCAGTAAGCCCTCCACTCCAGCCAACCCTGCCTGTACTTCAGCACGTTTCTGTCTTCCACCCAGACACATATTTGCTCAGTTTCTTGGAGCACTGTATATTTAAAACCTGAAGGTTTTGTCATGTGTGGCTGAAACTCTCCTGTCATTTTAGAAGTTATTGAATGGGAAGGAGGAAAGACAGACATACAGATACACAGAAAGCTTTCCTGTATAATTCATTTCTCAAGAAAACCATCCAAGTTGAAGGTAAGAAAGCAACAGCAAGGGCTATAAGGGTGCAATGTATTGAAACAATGAGTTCACAAAAAGGCAGAGAGAAAAGCTTGCAGCCTTTAAGCCTCGTGTTGCCCTAAATTTTTTCTTCCCACCTTGGATTTGCTGCACCAGAAAGTCCATGTCATACCTTTTGAGGACAGACACAAAGTAACGCAGTGGCAGCAGCAGTGTTCTGAAAGAACTCTCCAGAATATCTGGGGTTAATGATGTCCACAGCCTCCTGCCTCACCGTTCACTATGTCTATGCATTTCTTATGCAGAGCTGATTTACAGCTGCACTGACAAGCTTTATCTTGTGAAAAAGCCTCAAAAATATGTTTCTGCTACAGAAATTCTGCCTTTTGTAATTTGGGAAGGAAATGCTTGTAAAATATGCTATAGACCTCTATGATACAGCACTTTGACATGAACTTCATTAAATACTGTTAAAGCTGAAACTTCAAAACCCCATTGATTATAACGAGAACATTACTGTACCCTGTTAATTAGGATATAGTACTTAATACTATTTTTAGTTTGCACTGTGCAGAGTAAATACAATTTTATTATTAGGGTTTTTTTGGGTGGGGGTGTAGAGTGATGGTGTTTATCCTTCCTTTTCTTTGCATCAAAAGGAAGGAGCCGGCAGTCACCATTTTGAGAGTGCTATGAGATGAGGAGCTTTCCTGCTGGAAGAAGCCAGAGAAGAATGGAAGGAAAAACTGTATGTGTCAGGTGGCAGAAAGGAAAGGGGAAACAGTTAGGAATGGATAGCTGAGATGGAGATGACTACTTCATTCCAACTCTCTTTTAAACAGTATTTCAGGGGTGGAACAAGGAAAACAAGTTGCCCTTCAGAACATTAAGGGGAAAGGGTTATCAGCATGCAGGAAGGAAAATAGAGCTTGTGCAAATACATACAAATACCTGTTTGATAGTCAGATTGGGAGCAAGGAGTTTTAAATGTACACAAGAGGTGAGTCTGAATAGCTTTTTCTCAGTCACAGTCACTGCATTTAGCGCATGAGGGAAGGTTAAGAATTCAAATAGCTACAAGTCTTCAGCATATACATGGAAAAACAAGGTCCTGGAGGTGTATTAAGATATATATAATATAGGTTACATCTAATGGAAGCAAAAGAAAAGGTAAAAGTCAGAACAGTCAAGGAAAAACAAAATCATAAAGCCACATGATTTTCTTGGTACTAACAAGCTGCCTATGCAAATTGCTGATAGGGTTTACACCAACATTAATGCTGGCCCCTCATACCATTCTGAAACAGCAGAAAAACTCATCTCTTACCCATCAACAAATCAGTCACTGGAAGAGATATCCTTCTTACCACAGCAGACTGAACCTTCTCCTTTCCCCTTCTAGGGTATCTGTCCCATCCTGGGCAGGCGGTGCTGGCTTCAGAGCATGGATATACTAATTACAGAGTACAGCCAGTGCAACCTCCATGTTGTGTTTGTCACCAGCAAGGGGCTCACCCCAGCCACATGCCGGCATTTAACTGGGCAGCAGCAGCTGATGGTGAGATACAAGGGCAGGAGCGGGCACGCAGGGCTGTCCCCTGCAAGAGCACTTGGCCGCTCTCCAGGACTGTGTGTGGTCCATCTGCACCCGATGAATATCAGTATTCTTCCAGTTAATGCACTTTGAATCTGCTGTGCTTTGAAAGGACCACAGGATAGATTTTATTTCAGCAGTTAATTCATTTAAAAATTGATAAAGTTATGCATGGTCTGAGCGCAGGTCGCCTGAATGTGTGGAAGCCAAGCTGAGAGTGAATGTGGAGGGAGTGCCTGCTCCACCATGTAAACAAGTTCTTAATCTTTCTAGGCTCTACCTGAGAAAGGCATTAGGATGCTGATCCTCAATTTTGTCAGGTTCCTCTCCATCATCTGTGGGTGTTTATTGAGGCACTGGGCTGGTTACATAATTTTTCACATTATTCTCACAAGCTGTCCAGCGTACGAAGTCGGGCTATAATTGAAGTTTCTATTTGCATGCTTCACAACGCTTAGAATGTTCTGCTTGGAATGTCAGATGAGGTTAATTGAGGACTCACTTGATGATGGTATTATTGTAATTTGAACTTGGAGAAATCCAATATTAATTCTGGGAGGATTCTATAAGTTTTGTTTTTCCGCTTTAAGTTTTAACTTTGAATTGGGAACTAGTTTGCACTCTAAATTCAAAGTGATTTTCAATGCATTGAAATTCATAACATTCTAATGAATTATAGAAATTCTGCTTTCCTCAAAATAGGATGATGTCATTGTATTTAAATATTGGGTTTTGAATTCTATAACTTACGAGAGTTTGCTATTCCTTTTTTTTTTTGGCTTGGAATGTTTGGGGGATTTTAATGTCCTTTTGGCTACATGAAAGAAATTATTCCTCAGTTTTGGCTGATATCAAGTGTCATTACTGTTCTAGGCCATTGCCTCACTCTGATTGGGGTTGGGTATTTACCTGTGGAATATGGCTCTAAGAGTAGTTTTTTACCTACGAATAACAATGTTTAGGAATATCCTCTTTTCTATTTTCACTTCCATTTTCCAGCAGACAGGTCATCTCCATGAGGAAAAGCATTTCTCTCTGTTTAAAATAGAGATCACCACTGTAACAACCTAAGTGAAAGGTGTCTTTGCTAAGGGATTGAAGTATTCATTTGGATCTTTCTGAATATATGTACATGCACATTTTAGCACTCAAAAGTCATGGAACCTTTCCCCCTCCCGCCACACATCCCCAGCATATCTTGGCATGCATTGTTCCATCATAGTAAGCTCATGCCCTTAGGGAGCACTAGGCTTTACTTTGGAATATTTGGCACATATATGTTCACATTGATTACATTATACAAATTCTGTAACAAATTCAGTGCCATAATAATCATCTTAAATAATTCCTTATCCATTTCCAAATATACGATGGTTTCAAATATGTGTAGCAGCTTTTATTCTAAAAGCTTGGTGAGAAGTATTTAAAGCCAGATCCAAAGAAGTGTGTGACAAATGCTTTAAAAAAATCTCACACAACACAACAGTAACTTAATATCTAGGTATTCCTTGAGCAGTCTAAAATTTCCACAATATAATTATCCATCAATTGACTGATATTAGAAAGGAAACAATGCTTATTTCCTTCCAGGTCATACTCTGCTTCCAGAGAAATGAAAGGGAGTTTGGATACAACTTTCTTTCACTGAATCATCAGATGGGTTTTAAAAATCTCTATTTCAGGCAAAACCCTACACAGATTTGTTATTTCAAGTCTCTTGCCTGATCCTTCAGAAACAAAAAGAGGCAGACTTTTACCTCCATATGGAGTCAGTGGCTATATTCTAAGGGTCATCTGCAGGGGATTGTTTGAAAACGTGAATTTCATGCTCGTGCTCGTACCAGTTCATGAACCGATGTTCATGTTCATATCAATTTTTTACAATATGACTTTGCTTTGCTCTGCTGGACTGCTCAACAAAGTATCTGTTTGAGTTTTTTTAACTTAATATTCTGGCCTTTCAGCTTCACTCCTCTGCACACCTGTATTTGAGTCATGCACTGAGAAGAAGTGGAATGTTTTATTGTAGAACGTTCAGGTAACTGTTCCCCTGCCGCAGAGCCATTACTGTTGTTTCTGTGAAGAGGATACTCATTATCCAGTATGTGAAATTACAATGGGAGAAAACAGAGAACATCTCAAACAGAGAAGTAATTACCATGTACCATAAATTATATGGTTATGTTTGTCTTTAAAAAACATTGTGGAAAGTTTTTCTTTTTTTTTTTTCTTTCCCTTTTAAAACATCAGATGCTTTAAAGTACTGTGGGCTTTCATATCATCACCCTTTTCTGTCTTAAATATCATAGTTTCATACGAACCAGGGCCACTGTTGTTGCAGTAACAGATGTGACGAATTACATCGTGTAACTGAACACCCAGCTCCTACGTGGTCACCAGTCAATAAGAGAGGACAAAACTACATGTAAAATGGAATTTTTATTTCTTTACAAACAGCAGACGAGTTTAACCTCCCAGTGAAAGCTCAGGCACTGTTCTGAATAGCGCTGAGCACTGGCATGACTTAGCAATAGAGGAAGCACACATTGTTCTCCGGTAAAGGTGCTGTGTCAGATGTTTAATGTATACCTTAATTTTATATTTTTCTTAAGCAAGGGCTAAAGGTCAGAGTCTTATGATACAACATGCACAGAATTATAGTAAAAAAATAATTTGTCTTTTTCATTAACCTTCTTTTATAAAGCAACCAACTAAACTACCCAATAAAATGTCAATATAGTCACTGTGGGCCAGAAATAATATTTTGGTCTCCCTTGACAACACTAGCATTTTCCCCCTTAACAGTTAACAATCTGGTACAAATACATTAGGTCATAAAGGGAAAAGTGTCCTTATCACAGATTCGTTTAAATTCATTTTCTTACAGTGCATGAAAGCTAGATTGTTTTCTACAAAGGACACATAAGCAGGAAGAGAACCTTCAATGTCCTTGACCTTTGTGGAAGGCTGTCTTTTCTTCTAAAAGCTCCATATTCACCTGCTTTTAATTGCATTAGGAAAAGCAAGCCCAGAGCGCTCAAATCCCCACGTACCACAGTCCTGTTGACAGTAACGGCAGATCACTCTGCAACACATCTAGCCAGGAGCAAGAGTAGCTGTTGTGAGGGGCAGGTGTCCTCACAGATCTCTCCTCTGCTCTTTATGCATATGCAGGGTCTTTCCCTGTAGAATTTCAAGCTGCTTCTTATCCTCTTCCCTTCAGATGGGAATGGAGAGTTGTGTTTCTCTGCTGGCCCTCTCCGCGAGGTGTTACAGCACAAGGAGGTGATTTGTCCATGGGTTATTAGAGCAGACACCACATACACTAGGAATTCCCAGTGTATAAATAATGTCCTCGCTAATTAATTTATTTGTGTTTGAGTGTCTCCTCCCGTCCTGTTACTGACACTTGTGATTATTAGAACAGAAAGCCCAAGTCCTTTCCCAGTCTTTGTCAGACGGCTGCCTCTTGTGTTAACTAGTGGGCTGCTCTGTATTTCATCTCTGGAATGAAAACCAACTCATCTGCAAAATGAAACAGTGGGAGAAGAAAAGAAATTATGGAGTTTGAAACCCCACAACTACATGTGCTTTTTAAGAAGTGTATTGCTGGCGTGGTAAGCCTGAAGAGTGACAAGTTGTACAAAACACCAAACTGACCACCAGCTCAGTGAAATGAGATGGCACCTTTCTTGCAAAAGAGTTAAGCTGGCAAAAGCACATCCGTTCATGTCAAAGGAGGACATGCTTCTTTCATTAGAAGAAGCAAATAGCAGTTTTACTCTCATGCTGACTGTGCGTTGCCCAAGTGGAGCCATATGGATCTGCAGTTCTTGCGCATGGCTGAATTTCCCCATCCCAAGGTGACGTACTCCCTGAGAGGAAACTGATGCAAATAATACAGCCAGCTCCTTTGTCTTCTTGCAGCAGAAGGACTAATGTAAAGGAAGTAACCTGAAACTCATCCCACCCCCACCATTAGGTCACAGAGAGATCAGAAAGCCATGGTGGATAGGACTTGCTCTGACAGACACAAGAGCACACCAAATGCACAGCTCTCAGTGAAATTGTAGTGTGTCTCTTCCTCCTTCACTAGCCCTTTCCAGGCTATTCCTGAGTGGTAAGGAGACAAGTTCTTCACAGTGAGATGGGATACAGGATGCTTTAAAAAATGACATTTCTTTTCTGGCCACTGTTATCACTGCTAGCAACTGTCACTATAGAGATTTCCAGTAGCTTCAAGAAATATAGCTAGATCCAGTTCAGCAGATGTGGCAAAGCCTTGTCTAGGTGAAGAAGGAAAAAAAAAAAATGTTTATCAAAGCGTTCTGATTACTAGAGAATAGTCACCCCGGCTCCTAATGGAAAGTTACATTTTGCAGAACAATCTATAGATGCTATCTCACAGCTGTCACAGTGAAATTACCTTCACAGAAGTAAGCTAGAAGCTCTGCTAGGAGTCGTAGAGTGTGGAAATGTCCTGAATCCAAGAGTACCTCAGTGGTACAAAGTTATTTCTCATTTTCATTTAAAAAAATGCAGTGAGGAAAGATTTGACATTATTCTTTAAGATAACATGAAAACCACATCAATTCTGGTCTGTAACATTCTTATTCTACCCAAAAGTAATTTGCTCTCTATGCATGAGTAAACTGCTATTTTGTTTTGTGCATCTCCAGAAGTATGTATTTTGTTTCCTGTGTGAAAAGAAATATATAAATTACTTCTAGCTCTGTACAGTAGCTACAAAGAGCGCCTGACTTACAATTCCAGAAGCCTGAGAAAGTAGCATCTTCATTTTATATTAGTATTTTTTTCCTGAACAGTGTCTATGCTGAGGGCTATGGAAAGAATCAATAAACTGAAAAGACAAGCAACAATACCCACCACAGAAAAGTTCAGAAAATGTAATCGAATAAGAAGTAAAAATTTGTGGTTTGGGGCTTGGACTTGGGTTGTGTTGGGTTGGATTGAGTTGGGTTGGGTTTCCCAGTGGCTGGGTATGTGCAAGAAGCAACTATGGCCTAAAACCAAGAAGGTAAAAATGTTGACTACCCAGTAGAATGCATTTTGTGACAGTGAAGGCTGTTAGGGAAGTAAAGAAAAAAACCCACCTATTGGAGGCAAACACACACACAAATGAATATGTATGCTACACAAAACACCAAGCAGTGCATGTTCAGGAGCCGTGAGTCTTGTTTTATGATTTTTAATCTAAAAACATAAGATCTTTTCTTCCCTTTATTAAGTAATTCACTGGTTAAACTCATGTTCACTATAATACTCTACAAGACCCTCCAGCATGGGAAAGCTATAGCTTTCTGAAAAATCCAGATCTGGAGAAGGACTTTGTCTGGTGGCTAGAAGAAACGGTTCCCTTTCTCATGGATTTAAGACCAAAACTACAACACATAAAAGGTCTCAGAAGCTGTTTTGATAGAAACTGTGGAGGCAAAGTGATGTCTGTGTGATGGCTAAAGCTTGATGCACCTTCATGAAGATCTGCCAGCATCATGTTATAAGGGAATTGGTTATGCTTTGGACAGAACATGAAAAAGATGGTCAAGTTCTGACAAGTAGCAATCCAGTTCTTGCACCCCAAATGTCTAGATCCTTCAGGATATTTAGCTCTGCTGCCAACACTGCATCCACAATCCTTTTGTTTCAAAACAAAGCACAAGACTGTACCTGTTCTTGCTTTTGGAAAGGTGGCAAATCTTTTTGTTCTTTCCTCTCTTCCTTTGGCTACAGAGTTCCCACCTCTTTCTGGCTGAGCACAGCCCAGTGCTGAACCATCCACGGATGCAGCCAAGGCTCCTCGTGGTTATTTCCTTGGGAGGAGGCTGTATGGAATCCGTACCTCCCACAAAACACAGGTAGCAAATTGAGCTTATGTATCAGGCACCTGCATCTCAGCAATTCGGTGCCGCAAAATGACAGGCAGAGCGACAGAGTTTATTGGTGGGAGAGAGAAGAGAGAAGAGAGAAGAGAGAAGAGAGAAGTGAGAAGAGAGAAGAGAGGAGAGAGAAGAGAGAAGAGAGAAGAGAGAAGAGAGAAGAGCGGAGAGAGGAGAGAGGAGAGAGAGAGAGAGGTTTGTTTAATTATCCTACTTCAGCTTGATTGCTACAGTGTTATCTTAAAAGTGCAAAGATTTGGCAGATAGATTTCTGGTAATTAGTGCTCAGAATATTGTAATGCCAGCACCTGGAATCTTTTGCCGAGGCTTTATTCACACTAGAAAGACATAGCCAGGCTCACATTCTCTGATCTCCTCAGTGAACCAGCCATTGGACAAGCATGCAGGCAGGTGCAACAGGCTCGCGGATCAGAGGCGCTCCTTTGACAGGTAACAACGAGGGTACTACGTGTCAGGGCTGGAGCAGGATACATTTCATCCTGCACGGCAAAGCCGGTGCTAGCTGTGCTACATCAGTGTGTTAGTAGGCATTACTGTCACCACGTCCTAATTCCAGATGAAACTCTGCTGTCATTTACTGCCTTGGGTGAGCTGAAGTCCAGTACACATAATAAAAAAGGAGCTTTAAGCAAGCAGTCAAGAATTAAATGAATATTAAAGTAAAAAATTGTTGCTATATGGTGTAAATTATCCAGTCTGCAGCTGAAGTACACAGGGAAACCAAAAGCAAGCATCACAAATACACTAAGTGTCACAGATGCCCTCCCACAGCGGGAGGTGAGCAGCAATGTTACCTGGGCTAAAGTCATGTTTATATTATAACTACCAAAGAATTATGCTGCATAAACTCTCTTGGTGGCCTGAGCATACAGAACATCCAATGTCAGAATATCAGCAAACACTGCAGTGCTGTCTTCCACAACTATCTCAGGCAGCAGCACGTGCTGAGACAGATCAGAACAAACCACTTGGATCCCCCAAAATAAGGGCTCACATGAGGTTGCTACCTGATGATCCCTTCCTAGATTTGTACCCATTTCAGGAGACTTTTTTGGAGATTATGTCGGCAAGAGCAGGTGTGGCATCCAATGTAGGAGCCTGCCAATGTAAAATAGAGCTGTGATACATGCCAGAAGCTTGGTCAACTACCATGTAAACACCTGTTTACATTTAATGAATGATGCTGTGGCACAGGATTAAGCAATGACACAAAGCTCTCCATATGGACATCTTCTAGGTGAAAAGCACTCTGAGCAGGTCTTAGTTGGCAATACCATGTAGCCATTTTATTGTTTGTTGCATAGAGTTCATCCTCCAAGTGAGAAAAACTTCTGTGCTCATCTGGGCTTTGGAACAGCAGTTCCCTTGAACACAGCAGGCATTTAACCTGAGGCTGACCAGGTTCAGGTGTTGGGCCATGCAAACCTAAGTATGTATGCTTGCCTAGCATAAAGAAGGATTTGTGAGACGTTAGTAGGAACAGAGAGCTGTTATTTGAAAATAAGAGAAAATGCATTAACAGAAATTCAATTTATGTTTTTAAAAATAAATAAAAAGACCAACCTAGTTAATTTTAGAAGAATTTATGAGACCTTTAGTTAGGAAATAATTGCACACTCCTGACCTGAGGCAACAGTCAGAACTTGCTGGGGAAAAAAAAAAAAAGGAAAGAAAAGAAAAAAAAGGAAAAAAAGACACATGTCATTAAATTTAATAATACTTAATTATAGATTCATAAATATTTGAGATTGGAAAGGCCCAGCAAGTCATTTAAGTCCCCCTTCTTATCAATGCAGGACTGTTCCCTCTTGCACATATGCTGGTATGTTTTCCACAGACTATTAGAGTTCATTGTCATGAGGATTTACTTTAAATTCTGCCTCAATTTTCCATTTCTTAATTTCATCCCATTACTCCCCGATATACCTGCTTGTTTCATACTAAGTAATTCCTTTCCCTCCCTAGTGTGTATGCCAGTCAAATATTTGTAGATGGTTAGCATGCCTCTCCTTAGTTATCGCTTAGCCAAACTATACATATTTATTTAGTTCTTTTAATCTTCCTCATACGTAAATCCCTCCAGCCCCTTAATTATTTTGTTGCTCCTTTCTGAACTCTCTGCTTTACAAATCTTTCCTGTGGTCATGGAACCACAGAAAAATCAGGGGAGCGATTGTGTGTCTGCTGCGTTGCAATGCATCTTTGTGTCTGACCCGGTATAACTTTTTTCCCTTGCTCTATCACGCTGAGCACCATGCAAGGCTGGAGAGAGGTCAAGACAACCTCTGTTTTTAAAATTCTGCCCCAAAGCTATCCCTCATGGTGCTGTCAGCAGGGAAGACATTTCTTCTTCTAAAACCTTACTTCTGATAGTTTTTCTAGCTGAAGATGTTGTAACTTGAGCCGCCTTCTGCGCTGGGCAATAACTTCACTTATACTTCCCTCTTTCCATGCTTCTTTCCTGTCCTCTGCCCTGTGTGAGGAGATCAGTGAGAATGGGAGAACAGACAGAGCAAGAACAAAAAAATAAAAAAGTAGCTGACTGCAATAGCAGGAAAAATCTTTGTCTCCTGGGTCTATCATCCCACAGATTAGTAGCCCAGGATGACGAAAATGCTCTAGGGAGGCACTGTGATGAAAAACGCAAGAATGAAGACTAAAGCAAGGAGACAAAGTAGTACAGAAATAACTTAGTGGGGCTAGCTGACAGGATAATGGAGAAGACAGCACATGTATTTTCTTCCTGGCCAGCACCTAGCAACAGATTCTGTTCCCGAATAATTGATACTATGTTGATTGCTGTGGATGGCTTTATTTTGACTTATCTTTGTCAGTTTTTGACATATCCATTTATACTAAAACATTTACTTCTTCCTCAACCCTTGGTTCAAAAGAGTGAAAAGGTAGACCTTCCATGCAGATTCTAAGTTTGCTTTCCTGGCAAGGCCACCACCCTTCCCACAAGGTCCCCTAGACAGTGAGCTCCATCTCTTAAATGTCTCAGGCACTTAACACAAAGTGATTTCTAATAGCATGTTGCAGAAAATCTAGGATAACCTGGTTGATTCCCTAGTTTAGAGACTAGTCATCAACCACTTGTTTTCTTGAGTCCTTATCTGATTAAATGGAACACAAATAATGCCTTGGAAGTACTAGCTTTAAATAATGTTTCAGTGGTAATAGTGTCCAAACCAAGGGGTTTGTGGTGTTTGCTTTTCCCTTACATTTTTAACTTTTTATTTTATGTTGCAGATCCTGTCAATCGACAGAGCTCTGCAAGAATGAAAAAAGTAACTACAAAAATCTGCAAATGTGAAAGTATATAGGTAAATAATTCCAGTACAGGTGCAAGTGTCTGCACAGAGGGCAACCTGTTTCTCCTTCCTTTCTCAAAGATATTATCTGCTTTGGTTTGTTTGCCCTGAAAATAAAGAGAAACTTTGAGAGGTAGGACCAGCTGTAGCACTGTAGTGTTCCAGATTTGTAAGGGTATTTAGACACCTAACTGCCAACTTGGCAGACATGGTTATGTCTCTGTTTATTTTTTAACAGGTATTTATTTACATGTCAATTCCCATGAGTTTAAAAAATAATATTTTTTTTCATTTTCATGTGACTGCCAAGTATGTCTCATATATTTACATATATGCACACGTATGATAAGTATCATATGTATGCATATACATATGATAAGTATCATATGTATATGCATACATATGATAAGTCTTATTATCAGAGTAACTGTCTGAAATCTGATGGGAAGAAATGTATTCTTATATTATGTGAAACCTATTTCAAACAACTGAGAGGAGGAACATGAAAACAGGGAAAGGTTCCATGTTTAATATAAGCCAATATTTTCTAATCTAGCCATCAATTTTGTGCACATCCAGCCATGTGCATAGGACTGTACATGTACATGTTTGGATGAATAATCAGAACCTGAAGCCAACAGGACTCACAGAAGCCATCACTTGCATGTGAAAGTCATGGTGCTTAAAGAGGGGATTCCGAAGAGTGCTCATCATCAAAATGACATGTTATGGTTGCACATGTGCATCAATATAATTCCCTCAAAGCCACAAACTCAAAGGGGGGATGGGGGACCAAGGAGCTGTGAGACCACATTCTTGTGGCATGGGCTTGGCTCTGGTTCACTGTGGTGCCAGGAGTATTCCCATTGTATTCTCTTTGGGTGCTGAAGGAAGAAAAAAAAAAGTAGGAAACTGAAGTCCTGAGGTAAATTCAGATGACAGACCCTGAAAGCTTTTGCCTTTCACTGACTTATCTAATGTGTCAGGCAGCCAGCATAATACAGAAAAAAAGGATGTTTATGCAGCTTTTTCCCCAACTTACACTGTTTTTTCAGCCTATGTCTGAGATGCTGTAGCAGTCTCAGATTTTTCTTCTCCATTTCAAAAGGTTTTGAGACATTTTTTGAAAAAAATAATAAAATTTTAAAAAGCAAAATACAGAGAGATTAAACTCCAGCCTCTGAATCTCCTTATTTTATATCTTTGTTTTGGAAGCTCAGGAAATGAAGGCTATCGGCTCTTGGATTATGTAAACTGACATGGTACATTTCGTTTCATTTTCTGCAGAGTGCACGCATCAACTTATCCATAAAGTATTGATTGCAGGGGGCTGAAGCTGTCTGCACAGCGCCGGCTGATTTTATAAAAGATTTTATTCACAACCCTGCCACAAAAGCAAGGCATTACTGCTATTTAAAATAGAAAGTATGAGGTGCTAAAGACATGCAGGTGTCTGTAGGAGAGTGGCTTGCACTCTTAACGCCCGAGTTTATGTGTTTAAGCATGGTGCATTTGAAAACACGAGGAAGTCACTGCACTCCAGTCACTCCTCTGGGGCAAATTTCCTTCAGAGCTTTCTTTTCCTGGCTACATGCAAAACACCGCTCACTCTCACTGTTCTATACAGCTATATCTACAAGGGATTTCCCAGGCAAAAGCATGTACCTATGTGCCAAACACCTGCTCCGTGACCAAGAAGTAAAGATAATGTCTCAGGGATGTATCATACACCAAGCTCATTCTCAGCAGATCCTAAAACACATCCCAGAAGCATCAACTTTGTTGATCAGAGCTACATAGCACAGCTACAGAAACCCTGAGCATCTCAGCACGTGCCTGGACCACAGCCAAAACAGAGATGTAACGTGCCTGAGAGACCCAGGCATGCTGTATAGCATTCACACAGCTAAACCTCTCAGAGATCCAGTAAAACTCACAAAGCCTTCAACACATGTTGGACAAAACATCCTCAGACAGAAGGAAGGAAACCCACAACTACTAAGTGGATTTTGACGCAGGAGTTGCCATAGGGGTTGCACATGCTCCCAGGGCAAAGATACAGCTACATCCTCTTCCCCCTTCCATCTCTCTTCCCCAAGGAGAGCACAGGTATTGCTGCCTCTGATGGGTGGGGCACGGTCTGTGTTTCTTGCATATACACAGGTATGTGCTTTTATCCCCAGGCTGAATGGCTTGGCCACCTGAACCAGGGCCTGAAAACTCAGGAGAGAGGTGGCCCCAGCCCGGCATGGAGAGAGGTGGTAGAGCCGATTGCTGTTCCTGGCCCCCACACAGCACCTAGGGTTTGAAACACTTGCTTGATCTGCTAGCCTGCTTTCTCATCATGTCCTCATCCCTCAGCTCTGAGAGGCAGCATCACTCCCCACCTTTCCAGGAGTTGTTTCCCGTGATGCACTAAGGGACAGCTCAGGCTGGGATGCTGGGCTCCAGCCGGGTAAAGGTGCTGGTGTCCCACCACTCCCACCTGCACAGACACCTGGGTGTGCCCCCCGTAAGCCGTGCTCACACCACAGCCCCCAGATACCTTGCCGATGTTTCGGACAACTTTTTAAACCTTCTCGGAAGACCCAGATAATTTCAGGCAGGTCAGCTCTTTGCCTGCCCAGACTGGATAAACGCGCTCCTGTTTGACCCCCCCAGGAGGTGTTAAGCATTTCTGAAGTTTCATAATGCTCAAAGACATCGTGTTGGAAACAAAATGGACATTACGGGCAGTTGGATTTTATCTTTTTGCGGCAGCTTTTTGCTGCCTTCTGGCTCCTCGGAGCGGTCGGCGTTGGCAGTGTCTCCCGCTGCCGAGGAAACGCAGGGGCTCCCGCAGGCACCGGGCAGACGGGGGATGGGGGGGCGGGGAGATGGGGCGCGATGACGGCGTTTTGGCTGACCCAGATTTTGAAGCATTGTGGAATAAAAACGTACATGTCTTATTAGTCCTGAGTGACGAGAGGGTTAGGAAACGGGCTATGCAGCGAGGTAGCTCTGGGTTTTGCTGTGTCTCTGCAGCTCGGTTCTCTACTTTGGATGTTTTCTTGCACTTCTTCAGAGCTCAGAGTTTTTCTGCTTCTTGCTTTGTCACTCCCGTGTCACACCTTATAAAAATGATTTATCAAAACAAGAGGAGTGTATCTGATTAATAAAATTCAGGTATTTATTAATGACTGTATGTTTAAGAATTTTAATAGCACCTTGTTGCAGCAGGTTCTTGTGCTCTTCTTTGAGGAGCCAGCACTTGCACCAAGACAGTATCAGTCACCTTCTCGGATTTTGTAGCCCATCCGCCCACCACTGGAGTTCCCTGGAGATGTCATTACTGAAGTGATGAGACATTCTGGTTTAAGTGCTCGTGATCTCCGCTGAGCTGGAGGGGCTGGGAATTAAGTATGCGTCTTATGCATAGCACTGCAGAACAGCATCAATAAATAACTATCCTACTCCTTAACATTTGCTTTCAGCTTCATGGGGACTAGAAACAACTAGTGCCAGGCCAGAAGCCATGATTTATTGTTCCTGTTCAGGCCTGGTTTGGTACTGCTGCGCTCCATTGTGCCTCTAGAAAACAGACATGATGTTGGCACTTAGCGTTGAGCTGTTGTGCTGATCAGCTACTCCTCAAGCAGTTCTTTGAATGACAAAGCGCTATATGGGAAGGACAGTTTATGTCTGTAATGGAACAGAGCTTCAGAAATGATCCTTGTCTAAGATGAGACATCTCAAGAGAATTTACCTTCCCTGCCCAGTGAAATCATGGGTGGTTTGCCAGTGATCTCGGAGGAAGAATTATTTTGGTTTTCATGCTAGTAGTTCCTCTGCCACAAATGCTTCTATTTCTTCTTTTAGTGTATGCAATGTGATTCATCAGAAATGTCTGTGTTTACAACACTTTCTACATTTTCCTGTGTTTGCTTCAATCACGCACATTAAAAAAAAAAAAAGAGTGATCATTTGATAGCAAGGTAAGCTGTGTGTTAAGGTTAGCACTAATATGTAGCAGATCTCCTTGTGCTTAAAATACAGCTATGGTAAGCTGAATTATTGTCCCTGAGCAGTTTTCATAGTTATTACTTGGTAGGTTGCCTCTTCGGTGTCAAATTAGAAGTCATTCAGCTAGAACCATTGCAGGGGTGCCTCTTGAGGTTTGTAGGCCCACGTACTTGAAGTATATTACTTATTTTTCCAAACAGTTGTGCTTTCACAGGGGTCTGTATTAGAACAGCATGAAATCTGCTGCTGTTTACCTAGGTTTCATCTAAACCTCACTGGTGGGTTCACTTTATGCAATGTCAGCAGCACTGAGAGTCAAACTCTGTCTCTGTTTCAGACAAACCTGAAACTTAAAAGGAAACTTCCGCTCAATGCCGTGAATTGCTTCCAGTGTCTTTCCCTTTTCCATTTCTTTCAAGGGCAAATTTGCATTTAGCTTTCTGATATTTTGTGACCACCAAACAACATCTTTTTCTGCTTTTCAAGAGCCATTTTGTTCCCCAATTTTGCTTCCCCTTCTGCCCTGCCTTGCCCACATACTTATTTGTGTCACATGCTGGCTGTAGTATCCTGAAAACGGGATAGGAAGCAAGCATAGATTAAGCTTATCCTTTTGGTTTATGTATTTGTGGACACAGAGAAGTAATGTCCTGTGTTTAAGTCTTTAAATACTGCCTGCAGAGATCACAAAGCAGGACAGGACAGAAGGGCTGAGGAACACTTCCAATGAACCAACTGCCATATTTGTGTAAAGTAAAACTTTAGGAAGAAATGCTTACAACATATATAAATGAGGCTTCTACTAAGCACAGAGGTAGAAAGTTTCTTCCCATACCTTAGTAATTAAAAACTGTACTGGTTTGTGAAGCAGAGAAGTGTTGTGTTCTTCATTTCACTGTTAAGATATCTACAGCTCCGGTAACTGAAGTGAAGGTGGAAAGAGATATCTAGCCATGTTAATTTTGTGTAGAAACATATTAAAAGACTAGACTGCACATTAAAAAATGTGGGATTAAACAAAATTGCAATGCCTTTTCTTTTTTTTAAAAAGTCTCTCTACCCTGGTTTATGTATGGATCTTCTGCTGTTGTTAATTTTGTTTGTTCTCACACCTGTTCTTTTAGAAAAACATTGCTTTCTGAATATATCATATGAGCAGATATTACTCTGAATTGACAATAAACTTGAGTGAAAACTGGCTTTATTTTTAGATAGTGTCTTTTCCTGAAAATTATCATTGCAATGTGTTACAGAATGCAAGAGAGAGATTAAAGACAAAATCTATATATGGGATTAAATCAGAGAAGAGTTTCAGTTTTCCCATAGGATTTTTAAGAGTAGAAAGTAAAAAAAAAAAAAAGAAAGATGAAGCAACCAAAACCAACAAATAAGATATAAAAGAATTATACAGAAAATAGAGTTAATCTTTTTATCTAACATAATAGGAAGGTAACATTTTGTTGTGATCTAATCCCAGATGGCAGCTAAGCAAGTGCAGCCACTCACTCACTCAACCCCCGGTGGAATGGGGAAGAGAATTGCAAGGGTAAAAGTGAGAAAACTCATGGGTTGAGGTAAAGACAGTTTAATAGGGAAAGCAGAAGCCACACATGCAAGCAAACAAAATGAAGATTTTATTCCCCACTCCCCATGGGCAGGCAGGTGTTCAGCCATCCCCAGGAAAGCAGGGCTCCATCATGTGTAACAGCCACTTGGGAAGACAAACCCATCACT
>VXBZ01003002.1:0-25570 GCA_013399135.1 Heliornis fulica
TATATAAAGAAATAAATAGCTGTATTTTGCATCTTACATGTGTTGGCCTATTTACTGGCTCCTCCTGTGCTTGCTTGGCTGCACGGATTGAAACCAGATAGATTTTCGGTTATCCTTTGTGGAGGGAGATGCTAGTGGTGAGGCACTGAGCAACTGCCTCTTTTGCTGTGCTTGATAACAGAAATATCTTGGCATTTAGTAACGTTACACAGACTTTGCAAGTTGTTTCTCTGTGAATGTAGTTTGGCCAAACTCCTGCATACTTGGCTTCGTTAAAAACCAACAGGTTCCTACCAAGACATCTTTGGTTTGTGTGTGACATGCAAACTAACCCACAATTGCTTTGCCCCATATGCGTTACCTCACCAAAAAGGAACCCCCACTCAAACTCACTACTAGATATATTGTGGTAGTGGGTGGGTTTGTCCCTTACTCTGGTAACCATTTTCTAGCTCATTCTGTCGAGCTGTTTGTCTGCTTGGTGCTTGTAGAAAGTGGTGTTTTCCAAAGGTGAGTGTACCTTGGTGCAGCCTTTGTTCCTAAAATACATCCAGGCAGAGCAGCAGAGGTCAAGGTTTATTTTTTAATAGCATGTGTTGCTGGCTTCTTGCAAACATTGAAAAGAAAATACTAAATATTAGAAGAAAATGTTACAATACCATGTACGTTTTGAATCATTTTTCAAAGTTCTTGGAGCCAAAACCGTCATTGTCCATGTGTTTCTTGGATGGCAATGCTGTGGAAATGTGTGGGAGCAGTGGTTAGGCTTATCTGTGGAGATACTCTGAGGCAGATCAAGGTAAACCAACAGAACAAGCCATGCCCAGACAGATACCTTAGAGTGTGTTAAGCAACCTGTGCACAAATTGCAAACTGTGCACTCACAGATTGAGTGGTTGTTTAAGCACCAGTGAGGACAGCTCTTAGGAGCGCTGGAGAATTCCAGAGTTTTTGCTTAGGGATTCTTTCCCCCCAACCCTATACCTAGGTTCCTCATTAATTTTGAGTCCTGACTGGCAACGATTGCTGTTGTTAAAAAATAATAGTTTCCTCTACACGTTTCGGTGGCATGGAAGATTTTTTTTGTGTGTGCTTCACTCTCCCCTCTCTACCCCCCCATTTTTTCCTCTCATCCTTCCCCTCCCCTCACCCCCCATCTGTAAGCAAAGCCAACTCTTCTAGTGGAAAAAGAAGTATTTTTGTGATCAGTGCTACAGTGCTTCATTAAGAATACTGTATTGACAAGCCATTTTCTCCTGAAAAAGTTTCAAGAGGAATTTTTTATAACTACAGAGGGATGTTTTAGACTTGGAGACACTGAGGGCTACCAAAAAAAAAATCCCTGAGTTTCTGCGAGAAGTGATCTGATAATCTTATTCCACACAGGGAGCAAATCCCCAACCCAAGCAGTAACACTTAACTCCTTCCCGGGCACCAGAAGCCTTGTAGCTCCAGTTGCCCTCCTGGCTTTGTGAGAAGTGTCAGGTTGTAGACAGGTGTGTCTACAACCGGAGCAGGATCGGAAGCTAATTATTTTGGGTTCATTTCTGAGCAGTGCTTATTTCTGTCTGTGTTTTGGCTAGAGAGCCGTCAGCTTGTAGGGTTGCTGGTGGCTTTAACAAGCGGAGAAAACTTAGATTATTACAATTATTAATTTGCTGTAACCTGCCTCGTGAAATCTGGGTGCAGGGAAAGCTGTGGCTGTTGCATCCAGAGAAGTGACCCCAGTAAAATGTATCATGGTTGAGTGTAAATTGAGCCCTTTTAGCATCACGTTTTTTTCATACCCACTGTGAAAACTCCTTTTGTTCCCAAGCCCTCCAGTTGCAGCTCGAGTGACCTCCCAAACACAGAGTCCCCATTCAGCCGTGTCTGTGGTGACTTGCAGCCACTGTTTGCTCTGAGAAGCACAGAGCCTCCTGCTCCATGGAGCTTGGGGCTAGGGCTTGGGTTCCCCATAAGGGCATGGACATTTACAGAGGAGTTGTTGGTCTGCTGATTTGTGTACTTGCCAAATGCAGCTTTGCAAAGAGCGTTAATATCTTCCTGATGTCTGATAACAGTGAAGCTTGCTGGAAATAACTGGAGAAGTGCTTTTGTACTATTTAGAACAGTAGTAGCCCTTGAGTTACTTCACTTTCTCTGCATAGCAGCTTTTCTACACTGAATCTGTCTGGGAAGCTCCTCCCATCGAGCTTCCCACTGCCTTTTTCCACACAGACTATATTTACCCTTGCAGCAGGCACACACTGGCCAAAAAAACCTCCAAACAAATAAACAAAATAGATTTCTTACTGCAAAATAATGGAACACTCTCATTATTGGGAGTTTAGTACGGTGAATTTTTACCAAATGCATTAAGTGAATTGAGAACAATTCAGAGGAAAGGTTTGGGCAAGGTTTAAGGGTATCTGAGAGTAAGTTACTTGCGTAGAAGTTTCTAGAGCTGTTGACTACCAAGGAGAGGAGGAGCATCAGACCCAGTAGTAAATTCTGTCCCCAGATATGAACATTTATTTTGAGAATACCACAGTGACTGATAGCTCAGTATCATGGTGGTGGCTCCTACAAAATATGCCTATACATTAGGTATTTTTATGAATTAACCAATGTGCTATCACAGCTCTTATTATATGGACGATAAAAAAATCCATGTGGACTGCTTTTATATTTATGGAAAGTATAAGAAATGTCAGGAACGTTTTTTTTTTTAAATTCTTTAAGGCTCTAGGTGCTTCTTTCAAAAAAATTTAAGGTAAGCAGAATGCATGCAGCATGAAGATGCATGCATTTGTTTTTTAAATTCTATTTACTGTTCTAAAATTTGTATATATGTGTCTGAGGTTTTATTTTTAGTATATTTTATTGTTGACTGAAACTAAAATGACTTGCATGCAGTCACAACACAGAAATGCATCAAAATCCCAGAGAAAAGGACCATTGACACTGCTGCTAGAGCCTAATTAGCTGTCACAATGCTGAGCCATGTAATCTGTTGCAGTTGAGGAAACTTGTTGCCATGGTAAAAATGATTAGTTTAATTTAATTTAATTTGCAAAACTATTTTAAGCTTTGTTCTCTTTGTACTGAAGTATTAAGCAGTGAGGCAATAAGGTCAAAGTGTGTGTAGGTGCACTCGCATTTGTGTTTAAGCTAAATAGGCTTAGGAAATGGGTGTGTGTGCTAAGAAATGTTTAGCATAAGCCAACTATTCTGGGCAGATTCTTTTTACCAGGTGAGGGATGTGGTTGTACACTGTCAGTAGTTGACCTAGCTGCTTTGGGATTGGCTTTAATTCATCTGTATGAGCTCCCATATCATAATGGCAGCAAAATAGCCTTCCTTCCTTCCTTCCTTCCTTCCTTCCTTCCTTCCTTCCTTCCTTCCTTCCTTCCTGGTATACAGGCTCAATGAGACTTTACCACACACATTGCATATGTTCTTCTGTGTTCATCCACTCAATGCCTTTGCTTAAGCAGAAACATTTTATTCTACTTTTAGATAACCCTTCTCTTCATCTGTGAGCAGAATTCTTCAGAGAAGCTCCTTACTAGAAGTAACAGTTTAGTATAAACCCATCAAGAGCAGTAAGTTTGCATTATGGGAGCGTCATTCACTCTTGGCCCTGTGAAAGCCCTTCTAGAGGAAAATTCAGGAAGTTTTCTCCCTGGTAAATCCAGCTTCTCGTTTTACCTTTACAAACACAATTCCTGATAGCGTCATTGAGAGTTATGGGGGGATTCTCCAAAGCCACATAAGTCAATGGAAGCCTTTCTTTGACTTGGTTGGATTTTAATTTGTAAGCATGTAACGGGAATAAGAAATCCCTAATTATAATTTACTAATGCATTTTAAGGATCTTATTACACCAGACTTCTGCAGAAATATAGCTTAATATAGCTGGTAAAGCTGCAAGACCTAATTTTCTTCTGGATTGAGTGCTGGGTTAATTAGAAGTAAGCTGACTGATCTGTTGTTGTATTTTATGATAGCTCGGTAACCTAAATGTCTCAAATCGCCTTCAAGATGGCAGTCTCTGATGGATCTTCACTCATCAGAGCTTTTGTAGATTTGGGTATTTCAGTCTTCTGTTGGGCCTGTGACACAAGGGTAATGAACTTTCTGCCATAAACAGCGGTCTATAGGGAGTGTAAGGCTCAAGCCCAGAGAACATCCTTCAGAGGTTTTGTTGTTGCTCCTCTGCTTTTCTTTTTTTTATTCTGTTCAGTGATGATTTAACAGAGGCTTGTAAGAAGAATAGTATTGTTTTGAAAGACATGATGACGTTGCTATGCTTTCAGTCTTATGTAACAGTTAGGAAGGTACTGGTGATAAGTGATAGCTAATCTTTTGTCTAAAATGGGAGGGGTTCATTTGGCAGGTAGCCAGCACACATTTAATTGTTAATTACACAATGAACAGTCCTCATTAATATTCTAGAGCATAATATGTCAGTTGGATTTATCTTCATGTAGTCACAGAAAGTTGAAGTTGGAAAGGACCTCTGGAGATCATCCAGTTGTCTCCATACTCAAAGCAGAGCATGGTCCAAAGAAAATGTTAACTTTTGATTTAATATAGTTTGTGTGAAATACATTGGTATGAGGACACGGAGGCTGTTTATTTACCTTGTCAACAGACTGTCACCACCAGAGCGTTCAGTAAGGTCTGCATAAAATCTGAGTTGTCACTATACCCTTGGGCTCAAAAGGCACCAAAGGGAGCAAAGCTGCCACAGCGATTCTCCAGAGGTGGTGCAGTGCACACTCACCAGATCTCACCTGCCTGAGGAATCATCTTATCCTTTTTTCTTACCCTGGAGTCTCTTTGTGTGCATATGTGTCTGGTGAACTGTGTGGTGTATTTTGTATAAACGGATGCAACAGTTCCTTTCCAAATACTTGTCCGTTATTGTTATTTATAGTTTATAGCAATGCTGTGCTTTTATATTTCTCACCCATCTACTGTTACCTGTGAAGACTGTTCTCTAATTTTTCCTGTCCCTGGGCTCAGCTACGCTTCTGTGTTCAAAAGGGAATCCTTGGGTTGAGCTTTTGTGTGGCATCGCTTGAGGATACAGTTACCCACATCACCTGTTACATTTCCAGTTGAGATGACATGTCAGGTAAAACACATAATCAGGTATTGCGGTAGACCAGATGGGTGGTGCCTACAGCTTTTATACCCTTCAACAATACTACTTTGGTAGAAGCAGAAAGAGACCACAGTGTCTCAGGACACACTCTGTGTCAATCAATGCAAGTCCTGTCAAGGGCAAAAGCTAGCAAAGAAAGCCAAGATTTCATCAGTGATATCAGCCCTAGTTCTCTGAAGAAAAGATGAATTTCACAAGTGCTCTGGCCACAGAACACAGAGAGTGCCAGTTATCAGAGATGGCTTCCAGAAAATTGGATTGGAGGTTTTTTTTTGTGCTTTATTCTGTCTCTGTATCCTACTCTTAAGATGCTTTACATCTCAGGTTTGGTCTTATTCTGTACTGTTTTCTAACAAGACCTTACCAATAACTTACTGTGATTGACTTGTATCCATTCTTGTGGCTTTGTCATCTAACGTCAGTCTTGTATTGCCATTGTTGTTTATGAAAAGCTAAACTCTTAATTCAGAACTTGAATTTAGGCTGTCATGGTTTTGCAACAGTAGTGACGACGTTTGTGTTTTGAGTAGTTCCTAACAAACTGCCAAGCCACAAGTAGTTATTAATATTTTTTAACAATTCATTGACCTTGCTTGATGGAGTTTACTCATAAGCAGATTTATATTCTGTTCCTCCGTGTGAAATGCTTTGCTGTCCTTAGGACGCTCAAGTGGAATAGAGCAGTTTCTGTAGCCGTTGCAATTTTTTGCATCTAAAGCAATGATTAATTTTATTTCACTGACTCCGTAGGGGTTTATATGGCAGCTATTTCAGCCATTATTTAGTTAGGCTAGTTCAGAAAATCATGAAGACTGCCAAGATTATTACTATTATATGAGTGGCATCTTTTTTGTATTTATTTTCTGTCAGTTATTTCTGTTTTCTGCATCTGCTGCTCACTGAGCCATATGATATACCACAGCTGACAAAGTTATAACATGAACACTTGATCCTCTGCTTCTTATTCTGGATTACCACAGAGTTCCGTTAAAGCAGTGTGGCCTGCCCACAGTATTATGGTACTGTTGTTCCTTGAATGATGAATTTTATCCAAGTTTTTCCCATAGATATGTGCTTTTTTCCTCATATATTTATACCCGTGTCTATGTGCATGCATAGAAGGATGGAGAGACAGAAACAGGCTTCTGTGGGTAAAGGAACAAAATCATTTCCATAATATTGAAGGCAAGAGAATCAGATTGCAAGAACATTTAAAATCAGTGTATCTTATACAGGAAGTTTACCAGGATTTGTGCACCTCCTTCAGGAAAAAAGGAAATGTTTTGTATTGTTATTATTCAGTATCAATGAAACAACTTGGTTTATGGTGTTATAAATAGTACAGTTACATGGACGTTCAAACTATGAGGAAAGTAGGCAAAGTAAAGGGAGAGAAGCTATACTTGTGGTTTATTATACTCAATATAAGTTAAGTCCTGCATTGTACTGGATGGCATTGGATCAGAGGGGAAAACCCACTTTCTTCCCCACTCCCCCGCCCTCACTGGAGAGGAGGGGAACTAAAAAAGACAGTGATAGGAAGTGGAGGATTGTGCTAAAAAAATTACTCTGCATGGAACTTAAGTTTCCATTTTTATCTGTGTGTGTTAATATAATAACACATCTGCTGTCAGATAACTGTTTCTTACTTTCATAGACATGTTTATCAGCTGAAGTTATCAGTGTGCTTGGCAAAACCAGAGAGACTCTATCGTTCTGCACGTTTTACAGAATTTCAGTATGTTTTGCCTGAAGAAAAATAGCAAATCATGAGACGAGCCAGAAATACCCTGTAAGTGTCTGTTCCCTCTTCCACTTCTGGACCACGGTCCCTCCATGCTGTGTTTTACTCTGTGCTGTGCCAGCCTTTGCTGCGAGAGGCAGACTTGCAAAATTTTTTGGAGTGCCACAAATTTGACTAAGCAAAGGATTTGTTGTGCGGATCCTTTCGGAAATTCGGTCTGGAGATCCTGCAAGCTGCACTCAGCTCGCCCCATGTCTATCCAGCAGTGTGCGTGAGGATGCGTTTTGCCCAACTTCTGGGTTTCCACACACAGAATTGCAAGTGCTGTTGCTGTGGAAACAGGGGCTTACTGCAATAAGGATCTAACTGGCATTAACGATGCCCGGTAATCGGGGCAGGGAATAGACACGCCAGTCGGAATTGAGGCCTGTCAGTGATCTCTGCTGAACCCATCTGCTGGTATCGACCGCAGCAAGCGAAGCGTGTCCTCAGCTCACGCACTCCTGCCTTTTGTCAACGCGTTTGCACGTCACAGCAGCTGTGGCAGATGCTCTGCCGGTCCCTGGGTGCCCTTGCTGGAAATCTCGTGCATGGTGTGATGCTGATGGGAAGAATGAAGGTATTTGAATCCAGGGTTGCTGCTGAGCTCTCTGATTTTCTACAATATACCAAGTGCTGCCTGGAGGTGGATGCACCAAAAACCCAGTGAGGCAGGGACACCTTAGAGGGAATGGAGCTGGAAGAAGGGACATGGGGAAGTATTGCTGTGTGGCAGGGATGAGGCGGTGAAGGAGAGGTAAGATGAGGTTGGAGTAACAAGATATCAATAGATGACCCTTTAGTCCAGGAGCTTGTCTGGGAGGCAGACAACAAAGTGGTGTTATATCCAGTGCTTGCTGGTGGGTGGTTCTTTGCTTGTGAGTTTGGAAATGCTGGGAGGTGCAGAGGAACATCAAAAGATTTATTTGCTTGCTGCCAAACACATAAATAAGGAGAGGATGTACATAGGCTGTATGTCCTTTATCTAATGATGGGAATGTTAAATTTTCTCCCCATTTGTATCAAGAAAGGTCCCTTCCTATGGAAAAAAATAAATTACAGGGAGAACTGTCTTCATCACTGTATGCACTCTGTAGGTATATCACACTTAGTGGATTATCAGAGGAATCAGAAAGCTGTTCACCTCTGTGATTTGATCCCACTATCTGAATATACAAGGTTAAAGTCCTGCACAATTCTTGAAAAATATAAGCTCTTGCCATATAGAGCTTTTGTTACATTTTTGTAAGATAAATATTTTTTTCATAACTGTTTCATCAAAGGTGTATTCTGTATTTTGGGAGCACTTATGTGTAGTGTAAGTGTATGAGTGGTAACACTGCTGGTGCCAGCTAGCCTCATGGTAGCCCACACTTGGTATTTAAAGTGTGATAGAGTGTTACTAAGCATTCAGATACTCCTCAGAGCAGGTCTGAGGGCAGCTATGCATAAAGATTAAGAAGTTCCAGGAACAAGGGGATGCAGATTTCTGGTGATGGGAGTTGTGCTCTAGTTTTTCCATAATATCTTTGACTTTTTCAGGGCACAGGCTAGGCCTGGGTTACACCTGAACCAGAGTTTATGGTCGAAGGAGGGCAGCATTTTTCCTTGTGTTGTGTTAGATGTCTGTGTGAGGATGTGGGTTCACAGGTAAGAGAGAAGTCCTGGCTGATTAGGGAATTGAGTGCTGCCCTGGTGATGTGGCTTCTGAATTTCTTCTTGTCAGAGGTCCAGAGTGATGCTGCTCACGTCAGAAAACTTGAGTTTTCAAGCACAGCCTGCAGTCCATGTTCCTCCTTTTATTTGACAGCTTGACTTGTTACTCATGGTCTACCTGTAGAAGTACCAAGCACTCATTGTAGCAGATGAAGCCAATACAAACATCACTTGTGAGTTAAAAATCTATATGTAATATGTATACACTGAAAAATAAGATTAAAAGTATTTCTGGTTGGTGTAGCCAAAATTAGAAGATACATTTGGCCTCATAAATTGAAGATTAATTGCCTTTCATTTCATAAAGGATTTGAAAAGAAATGCAGTATTAGTTATGACACGCATATATAAAACATATGTATCAGAGATAACCGCAGAAAAGCCTGTGAGGAAATTAATAACTTCATCTTTGGAAATTAGGTTTATCATGCAGAACAGAGGCCTTCTCCACTGATTGAGCATCAAGGAGAAAATAAATGCTAAAAGCTCTGTTTCATAAACTAGTGCTGCCTGGACCTATGCCCTGAAGGAAGCAGTGGTCTCATGAATATAAATGCTATGTAATTGTAGACTGTCTCACAGTACGTGCACATTAGGAGGCTGAATAAATATTATGGTCCTAATTAGGAATTTTTGAGGCTTTAAGTGCTTGTCTTTGGAACCTAAATGATGTTACAGTACATGTTTAACACACATTGGGCTAGAGGACTGATGCTGAAAGCATCAGTTTGACCATCATAACCAATTCTTCACAAAATATGTAAGCCTGGCTTTCAGATGTCCCATTCTGTTAGTGCCTGAATTAGTCTAGATGGGGGGGACACAAAACCGAAGAAATGTCTGTTGACAAAAAGCTCTTCTAGCAATGCCTTTCACAATAAAAAGGCACAGATTGAATTTGGATCTGCCATTTATCAGGGTTTTTGTCATGCAGTTGACTCCCTGCTCTTGCTGAAAGAACTAACAGCAAAGAGCAACAAGAGTCTTGTCAAGAACCTTCATCACTCTCAATTTTCCCAGCGAACGCCCAGTGTTCAGCTCCCAGAGCTCTGGAATTATGTTCCAGTTTGAACCTGTAAGGATGCAGAGATCACACGAGCAAAAGGGCTATAGGTGTGCCACTTGATGCTCCTTAAATTTAATAGGATTTTGCACCATTAGCTGTCTGATACCATTTTCTTCCACAGCCCCTTCATTCTTCTGGGCTACCATCTGCATCTTCCCCACAGCTTCCCAGGTCACTCCTTTCTTGTGTTTCTGTTGTGGTGTTAGTTTAAGTACATATTACATGGTTTAAGACACTGTAGGAGGTGACACCATATGTAGAATGCTGCCAAACTTATTTTGGTTTCTATTAAGGAGGTTCCTGCTTTTTCCAGCATTGGAACGGGTTAAAACACTGCCACTAAACGAACTGGGGAAAAGAAACTAAAGGGCACAATACTGATAATCACGTTTCTTATACTCTCCTGTGCAAAATGACAGGTGAAGTGTCTATTCCTGTGCATATGTGTGGTTTGATGCATAATTAAGAGTTCCCTTAGACACAGCAGCAGCTAACCTAGGATCACTCAAAGCGAAGGACAGCTGGACTCGTTTTGAAGGCTGCTGCAGTTTCGTCTCTATCCAACCTGGGCACTGTTTTCCCTCTGTCTCTGGAAGATGGTGGGTTGTGGAAAACACCATCTTCTGAGATACCTGGGTTGATGGCTAAAAAAAAAAATGTATTTTGCATTTGAAAGAGTAAGGTTTTGTCTTTCCTTTCCTGTGTCATAAAAGACAGCGTTAAATCCCAAACGTGTTTCTGCCGACCAGAGGCAAGAAACCCCATGCTGTCCTATCTCGTCTGGAAATCCTTGAGTTCAATGTACCTCTGGATGCTATGTGCAGAGTTACACTGCAGATTGTATGATGTAAGCTCCTAATGCACCAGCAATAAGCCACAACACAGTAGTATATTTGGAGGAGCAAGGAAGGTACCACAGTGCAAAAACGCAGGACGTACTCAGCTCCTTCCTAGGAGGTGAAAACGGAATAGTGGGAATGGTTTGCTCTTGAGTTTTCCTCTTCCAACTTGCTTCAAGGTGGGAGAAAGAGAGCGGAGATCCCTTGCTGGGAGCATCCATCTACTGGAGAGCTACAGGTCTACCTCAGTTGTGGCAGATACTGCAGGCAAACAGAATTCCTATTTTATTGCACTGGAACTGGAGGAGACCTTCCTGGAGAGAAATTTCAAAACACTGAAAAAGCAGTTTACTTTTTATTTCAGGCATTAAATCCACCTGCCCAGTGGTCAGCTCTTTGTTCTTCTAAACCATATTAATCTATTAAGCGGCATTAATTGTATCAAAGCCAGTTATTATGGCACAAGCTGGACTGAAACTTGCCACCTGGAGATGAAGTATCATCTCTTCCATCAACCATCCCAGGGTTGAGGCTGCTGGGAACAGCTGGGGCAGGAGTGCCACCGTGTGGTACTCAGCCTCTCCAATTGCCATCATTGTCCACAGACTCGGAGGGGTGGAAATTTGGTGTGTTGTCAATTCAGATAGAGTTGAGTAGTTTTAAATCCAGCCTAGGAGTAAATTTCTAGTGTCAGGAACAGGGGACACCTGGGATATGCTTCTGCAATTCAGGTAGTTGTAAAAACTCCGTATACCCAGGCAAACCCTTCCTCCTCACAAGCCTCACCTTTTCAGGGTGTACAGTTCTACTTTAGCTGTGGAAAGCTGGAGTCACAGATTGCTGTTACAGGACCTGGGACCAAAGACCGCTTGGGAACTATCATTTAACTCAGTTAAGACAATTGTGGATCTAAGAATATAGTTTTTCTATTTTCCTTAGCTAATGAAGTTTGTACTCCCCTTGTACGTGCTTGAAATTGAGATGCTTTCTTTGGCTCAGGTGGTCCTTTTGTCTTGATAGGAATGCAACAGGTTGAAGAGGGACTTGAATATTGTGAGCTGGGCAGAAGAATGTGCAGCGACTCTGAAATGCCCAAGAACAGAATTACTTTTGTTTAAATTTATAGAAGTGCTTCTTCTATAACTTCAACCCTCCTGAATGAAAAAAGTTTTTAGAATCTTCAGACCTGGTAGGATCTGACTGTACTAGTGTTAGAAAAACATAATCACATAGTAGATAGTAGGCTTCACTTGAGTAAATTCACTTTGAATATTGCTCACTATTAGCCAAACACAAATGTCATTCTCAGCTGAGGAATTGAAGATGATTTTTATAAAGAAAGCCCTTTGCTATGCATCCTTGTATCCCCAAAGAAAAGAGATGATATCTAAAGGAGGGGGAAGGCCTGGTAAATCCTCTTTGCAGTTATGAAGGAGTGGATCCCAGAGATTTCAGAAAGTTAACAAATACTTCCTTCAATATGGAAAAGATGATGTCTCAGAATACCTCTGCATTGTGCCATGGTGGACAATGCAGTGACCTTCAGGCATGCACCATTAGAGACAGGATGAGCATGTCAGCACAAGGCTACAACTGAAACCAGCTAAAAGATGGGGCACAATGTGCTGAAGTGCTTTTCCACTTGAACAGCATGATTTACCATATGGGCATGTTCGCTGACTCAGCGCTCTGACACTGTGCTCCATTGCATTGTGTCCAGTGCCCATTAAAAGACTGGTGATTGAGGCTTCACTGGGATATCTTTTGATTCAGAGAGGTTTCTGAAGTCCAAAATGAGTGTATTAGTTCCTGACTAGTGTGTTCCTCACCCCTATTTTTTTTTTGTAGCTGTTCTAATTTACATAAATAATAGTGTTTTAATTAGACCATTCATTCATTGAGGTGATGGGGCACTTGGGATTTTGAATCCAGGTTTCTCACCTCTCCAGTGATGTGCTAAATGTTAGCTAGTGTCTTCGTTATATCTCACTGGAAAGTCCAGCTTCTGCCTTGTCCATACATGCTGGTTAACTTCTGCTTTGAAACTCATCCTCCATAACTGTTTGTGTCACCAGAAGAACGTGTGTGCCTTGAAAGGTGTTCTCGGTCTGGCTGCTCTGCAAGCAGGAAGGAGGGCAGCCTCTGTGGCTAACGTGGTGGAGTGGAATTCAACTGCTGCCTGTAATCCAGCACTTTATGTTGTGGAGATAAAAGCTTGATCTTCAAGAGCTTAAGGATGATACATTGATCTGTGAGGGAAAGCCTGGGGTGAAGTATATATTTGGTCTAGACAAAGACACAGTCATTTTTGTTCCCATTTTTAGCGTGAAGTCTCTCTTTGCTGCTTTTATTCCTTTCTGATGTACAGCACAGGCTTAACTCATGTGAATAAATCTTGCTGCATGTATACAGACATGGACAGCTCATATTTGAGTGGTCTGGCAGCACAGGGTCAGTTTTGCGTAGATTTTTGCAGAAATATTGATAGTCTATTCTAACCATGTTTTGATATCAGCTTAACTACATTTGGACATATGTCTGATTTCCAAAGAAGATTCTGTGTATGCTCTTAGGAGCAGCTTATTCCACACATTCCAAACTTCCAGGGCTCCAAGCAAGAGCGTTTCATTTTTGACTTTCATAGTAAGGTTGAAGAAATGGATTAATTTCCACACTCTTTATTCATTGTTCTTAATGCTACTGTCTTGGTGAAATGTAAAATTACTAAGTATATAGTGATAGTCACAGAGGATCATTTGATCAGCTCAATTATAGTAGGGCTTCCAATTATATCAGGCATGTCAAATTATAGTACGCTTCTGCAGGGATACATTTTTTGGTAATGATCTCTGCAATGCAGTTTCCGATCTCTATAATAGCAAGAGGTTGTTTGGGAAGGTGGTTCAGACAGCTCCCTTCTTTGCAGGGCCTTTATTCCCAAGGCTCCCAAGAAGTCACAAAGTGTTTTTCAGAAATTATTCCTTTTAGGAAGACCCTGCTTTTAAAGTGAAGACAACGATTAATCTAGAGAGTGTGCTGTCTTTCTTCTAGCTATGAATTGGGACCCATTCTTGTTAGCTATTTGAGAAGATAAGCTCTTCATCCTCATTTTCCCCAGGAATTAGTGGAAATTGAAGGCACTTCAGGAACAAATTCATGGTAATAGATGCCTTTCTGTGTGTCAGGAACATCTCCCGATTCTGGGGAATGCTTTGTTTCACATAACTGAAGGTGTATTCATATGGACAAGCTCATTTACCTGGTGGGACAGATTTCACAGTAAAAGAAAAAGCTATCAAATACATCTTCCTGTATTTAGCTTAGGCATATAGTTGCCTCTGTAAATTAGCTTAAGATCTAGGATGTCTTTGTCTTCTGACAGAGTTCAGAGAAGGAGCAGATGCTTCAGTTCAGTGTGAATACAGTTCTGGCTTAGCACACACATATCGGTGATACAACTGCCTGAAACATTACGACCTGTTGGTGAAAGAGAATAATCCACTGAGGGACACATTTGTGCTGCTGCTTGACAGACCACTCTAACTGATCCCAGCAAACTTCCTACAGCCGGAATCGGTCTCTTAAATGTCTGAACATTGCAGAAACATCAGCTGTTAGCAGTAAGTGGAATTCTAATTATAAAAATGGGAACTAAATGTAAAAGTGAACATTACATTCCATAGTCCTTTAAATGCCTATTGCAGGTATTAGAAGTATGTGTGATAGCAGTGGTCTGGTGTGTGTTTTGTGTCTGTGAGGAGTTTTTCATTACTTGGTTCCATAAACAGGGGCCTGAAAGCTAAAAAATTAAAATAACATTATAGTATTACTTTTAGGAAGCACAAGGAAAAAAGTCTAGCATTTTGAGAGTGAGATTGTCCTTCTGTGGCTTAAAAACATAATGTCAATCTGCACCTCCTGTGATTTCTGAGGAATGTCTATCTTTAGCTGGCTCAAAAATGGCTATTTAAAAATTTGCATTATTTGGAAAACATATCTGTAATAGGCTATGAAATGCTTTTAAAAGGGTCACCTGGTAGGTGCTTGCTAAAGCATGTAGATTATTAATCTGCAACCAGCAGAAGCTCAAGAGGCAGCAAATCTTGTCAGAGGCATGCGACCTGTCTCTGGGTTTGGTCTTTAGATCTTGCTTTCTGGGTTTGATCTTCATGTTGGGAAAATGGTTCTTCATTTCTGCTTCCTCAGGGACATTTGGATCTTTTCAGGTGCTTTCTGCAGAAGTTCCCTGGTAGTCTGTATCTTGGGGCTGCCAAGGATTTCTCAGTGAATGTGATACAGGACGCATCTTATACCCTGTCTCATCCTGGTCTACCTTATTCTAACTTTGTAGTAGGGCAGTGTTTTGAGGGCAGAATCTATATAGTATGACCTTTCTCTCACTGAATTAGTTCTTTACCTTTCCTTTGTAGTCAGTGTCAGTGCATTTCATCTTGTTTTCAGCAGGATGGTACTGTAGAGGTATGTACAGATTTATTAGTTAAACTGTGTCCAGTCATCCTTGGCAAACTGATTCAGAGCTGTTTGGGAAGTTGCATACGACTAGAGATAAAGATTATATAGATTACTATTGATGTCCTGAGTAGACTAAATGTTTATGCGAGCCCGGATGCTTGCTCCAGCATTTGCACCTAGGGCAATGGCGTGTTATAGCCATCCCAAAACTTGGTGCTGCTGTAATGCAAAAGTCACTGGCTGGAAATGTGAATCTGTCGTTGCCATAGCGTTACGTGACCAGGAGAGGGGGATCGTTTCCCATTCATTTTCCTAGGACTCGCGGTGGGACATAACACCACTGTAAATTTATCTTGACTCGGTGTTTTTAATAGAATTAAGACTATGTAGCTGTAATCTGATCTAGCTTTCCGGAATTTTGAAACTTGAAAACCAGTAAGAGACAAAGGTCGAGAAGAGAACCTGTCTCTGACCACCTTTCCCTGTAAAAGACCTCAGTGTCACTCTGGGCACCACCAAATCTGACTTTGTTATTGATCCCAGTAGGGTTTATTTCTGTTATTAATATTACAACTTTTTTACACAGTTTCAAATTTTTCTGCTGTTCTAGGACTAATATTTTAGTCCAAATTTATCACTTGTTTTCAAGATCCAGCATTTACCACTGATGAAATACTTAATTAGATGTGCAAAGTTTCCTCATGGTCTCCCTTGTCTGGGCTGCCCTCGCAGGATCTGAACAGAGGATTTCATAGGTGAGCAGCAGCTCAAGGTTGTTAGATCACAGCAGCGCCGTGTTGATTCACAGTGGTAACATTGGGCAGCAGTTCCAAACACACCTAACAGCGCATGCGCAAACGAGACCAGACCCTGTCTCCAGCGGTTCCTGACTCTTGTTTGTTGGTTTGGGTTTATCTGTTTTTCTTAGCCCCCTACCCGCGATGGTTTTCTACTCCGGTTGCGTGTCCCACCCTTGGGGAGAAAGGCTGCTCTCCGCGATGCTGACCTGGCGCTCTCCATGGTGCTGCCCGGCCGCTGCCGCCCCGCTGCATCGTCTGCAGTGTCCCCCGAACGCAAACACGTGCCTCACGTGAGCGCGGTCAAAGGTACCCTTCCAAACTCTGTCGGGGACAGAAAGTCCTTGTCCTTAGAATTCGCTCTGTAGTGATTCCCTCTGAACAGTTTTTCTGCCCTTACCGAAGAAGTGTGTGTTAACATCACAGTCTGTTGGCTGGAGGAATTCAGTATGGCACAGGTAGTAATGCTATTCCAGATCGTGGTTTGGTCAGACTTTGGGATCTTTGAAGTTAATTGGATGGGGGCGAGACTCCAGAAGTAAAGGAATCTCAGCCTTCGTTCTTCTGTGAGGGAAAGGTGAAAAGAATCTAGCTTAGAAGAAAGGTTTAACATGGTTGTTAAATTGTGGAATATCTGAAAATGGTTTTTCAGAGGTCTTTGAGAATCCTTAATAGAAAACATTATCCTGTGTTTTCATATACAAATATCAGATAGGTCTTCTCTTGTTATAAGCAATGGGAAAACGTGCTTGAAAGACATCTTAAATTATATCCCTCTAAGTATTTGATGAAACAATGCACTATCCAACTCTTCTTTAGGTTTTTATCACATCAAACAAGCAAAAGAGAAAGGAAATATCAATATTTGCTCTAGAGAATGTGTACTAGACAGGTTGTAGATTGTTACTTAAGGCATATGGTTGCTGATGTATTTTAGAAATTGTGCAGTTAGAATTTTTCTTATTATTGGTTCTGTGCGGTCACTTTATTTTTGACACCCACTGTTGTGGCCTAAACGTTCAGGCTCCAGGCCTGATCACAGGTGGGTAGGTGAATTCTAACTGTATCATAACAGTATCGTTAGTGCATCACTGATAGAAACTCCATTTCAAATAGTGTGTATATATATATATATATATATATATATATGAAAGAAATATACAGATGAGTTATTTAGTCACAATTTTCTTCTTCCTTCATACTTTACAAACTGAAACTGCTTATTTTGTGGGTCATCTTTAATTTTGGAAGGCTCGTTTTGTGGGTTGGACTGCTACATATACAAGTACATATACACATGCACATGTAAAGACAAAGGCAGTAATATTTGTAAAAGTAGAAATCACTAAAGCCTGTATTTTGATGGATATGCAAACTTTTAATTCAAGGTAGATGGGTCCCACTCAAATGTGAATCCACGTGACCTGGTCCAGCACTAAAGTGTAGGCATGCTTTTAGACGTAACAGCAAGGGTGCTTAAGCAGGGCTGATTATGTACAGATCTAGGTTGCAACTGAAAGGATTTAAAGTGGATGAGATCTGGGTCACACTGGCTTACAGGCTTCCAATGCAGTGGCAACCAACTCAATTTTTCCGTTACATGTTGCCCAGGCATAACTATCTATGTTTCATTATCATTTGTAAAAATATTTACATTTCCTTGAAGCATTTTAAATTTGAGAATTCTTTTTCCAGATCTACAAATGTTTCTGTTACATAGAACACTGTAGTCCAGCCACATTATTCTAACAGGATAATTTCTGAATGTATTAAGCTATGACGTCAGAAAAGTCAGTGGGGTTTGAATAACCCTCCTTTTGACTCTTCAGACAACTCCTTGGAAAGACTCTCCTGGTTTCTGGGAAAAAGAGCAATGGGACTTTTTAATCACACATGAGAAGATTGATTTGACAGTGAAATATAGTGAAATATAAGCAGGTACCTTTCAGCATATAACTTGCTTTTTGTGACTTTTTCTCAGGTAACGACTCTTGAGCTTGAAATATGCCCTGTCTCTTGGAGATAATATAATTCAGCAGTATCTGGCTATAATGCAAATGCTCAGAATAAAGGTGGAAAAAAGCCGCCTGAGCACAGGCCAGATCATTAAATGGGAAGACATTCAGGCAAAACAATTTAAACCACTTTTATCATAAAAATCAAAAGCTGTAAAGTCTTAGCAGCTCCCTTCAAGCTTTCTTGTCTTCCAGATAGAGAGATAACATCTGGTTGTAGAGGGGAGGTAGATACCCACCCCTCAGGGTTTTAGACGACTTATCCATGAAACTAGATGTTAGCTGGGGAGTGTGTGGAATGAATGCAGACCCAAACAAGCTGCCCCTACTTTTGGCTGTGAGTGGCTTCTGTGGTGTTGTCAGCAGAACAGAGACCAGATTGGTCTGATCTGCAAAACATGGGGTCCTGCATGTGTGAGTGAGTAGTTGAGCCCCTCTGGAGCAGATCAAGGAGATAGAAGTGTAGCAGCTTGGGAGCATGGGGAGGCAGATAGAGAAGAACATTGTGTGTTTTGTCAACCACATGTGGCAGATCTGCAGCACCTTCAGGATGATCCCTCAGCTCCTTCTTGGCATGAATAGCAGCTTCTGGCCCCACAAGATAAAAACTGAACACGACAACAAAGACAAAAGAAGGTAGGGCAGGACAGGAAGGAAAAGGAGAAGTCACATTATAGTGTTGAATTAAATGTTTGTGGTCCTGATCCTAAGTTCATTTAAATCAATACAATGTCTGCTGTTGCCCTTAGTGAGCTATTGGGTCGGACCTTGTTTGACTTATTAAAATAGAATGTGACTTTAATATTTTCGATCAATATGAAAACAAAAATAAGTGGAACAAAATTTAGATTTAACGCAACTTAGCTGTCGTCAGAAAATGGCAAAATGGGCACTCTTGCCAGGAGTGTGTGTGTCTAGTTTATTTAGGATACTGTTGAAAAAGACAACTAACGCTTCTTGAATTGCTGACTTTGACACAACCGGAATGTATTTGCCTCGTGTTTGGGATATTTATTTATACCAGAGGCATTAGTCTCTGAAGGGCTTTTCTAAATCTGTTTCTCAGTGTTGGGAAAGTTGTGGAGTGTGCAGACACATTGGACGCTGGAAATCCAGAAAAGGTCAGAGAGAGTCTGAGCAGGTTCATGGAAAACAGCCTGCGAGGATGGCGATGTGAATTGAAATGTCTAGCTCAGCTGCTCATCAGTCTGAAATGATCAGAAGCTGGAAGAGTACTTGACAATATCATAGGCATTTTCCCTTTTCTACCCTTTGCTGGGTATCGCATTTTTCGCTGCTATTGGAGACAGAAGACTTTGGTCTCATGCACAGTGATTGCTCTTATGTTCTTAGGAGCAAATGTGTAAACACACCATCTCAATAGCACAATCTGTAATATATATGAAAAATTAATTTGATAAGTGAAGATGAATATTTTCAGAAACTCTTTCAAGGAGAAGGTAGCTAAGCAGTGACTTAAAATTACATTTAAAGTTTGTCAAGTGTTGAACTGAATGCTTTAAAAAGAGAAACCTGCTCTGTAAGGGAGGGTATTATTTAGCATTGACCACTAAACATGTCAGGGCTGTGAATTGTACCTGGGTGCTGTTACAGAAAAGAAGGGAAAGACATTAAGACTTATCTGATTTCTGTCTCCCAACAGATGTGCCATAACTTGCCCTTTTTCATTTCTTTGTCTCTATTGCTTCTTTGAATTAATAAAATAGATGTAATCATGGAACAGAAAAAAAACCAGAGCACTGTTTTATATATATACTATCTTTTTCAGTACCAGATCCATGACTCTTAATTCCCAGCCTGGAGCTTTCTGGAACACTGTGTTTGCATATTCAGTAACATGAGAATCAGAGAGTGTAGAGGCTTTTTTAAAAACTTAATATTAATATTTTTTATTTCAGGAAAATAGAAAGTTAAACCTATGCAGTATGGATATGATTTTTAACTTGCTTTGATGGTTATTTTACCCTTAGAACTAGAACAATTGCTATTGTGAGTCACAAATCAGAGTGTGGATTAAACAATAGATGAGACATGAGGCTATTTATAAGCATAGCATAAACTTCCAGAGGTACCTTCATGCTTTAACTTTCATAAGAATTATTTTGTCTTTTATTTCTAGGAATATGTAATTCTGTAGATATTGAAATGTTTGAATATATAATTTTAAGTAGTTGAATTCAGTACATTATTATGCTGCCCTGGCACCCCAAGTAGTTTTGTCCCTATCAAAAATACTCCATCATCTCCACCCTTATCTCTTTTAAGAGGAGGTGTTCAGAGAAGAGTTTCCTGACCAGAAGGCCAAGGATGCCTACCTCTGACATTTAACCTGGCTAGAATGGCAGCAGAGAGGGTAGGTCAACATCCATGGCTGTTGGTAGAGGCGAGTTAATTCTGCAAGCCAGTGCTCTCTGGTTCTTAGGTCACTAATGGCTCTGTGTGCACATCTCCGAGCCTTGTCAAATGCGTCCTTTTAGCAAAGAGGGGAAGCTTAGATTGCTGCACAGCTTGTGAGGACAGGCTTGGTTGTTGTGGTGTGGTCGTGTAATCACAGGAAGGTGTACTTTTTAGGTATTATGTACAAGTTAGGCAAGTCATCACTTTGGAGGGGACCTAATTCCCTTACAGCACTGTGATCTGCCTTGTCTGAAGGGCTTTTCCACAGCGCTAGATGAAAAGTTGGATTGCCTATCTTTCATCCCTACCAAACTACTGCCTGGGACGGCCCTTTCCCATTTTTAGTTGTTTGAAAAAACAATTTTTATTTCTAGGCTATTTCCTGAATAGCAACTCAGAACTGGGGAGAACAGTCTCTGTTCTGGGTTCGAGGCATGAAAGACTTTTCCCACTCCATCCCTGCCTCCCTTTTTTGTGTCTCTGGGAAATGATGAGTGCAGATTTGAGTCACACCTTTTTTTTTTTTTTTCCCCATTATTTCCAGGCTTGGATTTAACTTTGTTTTTGCACTGCCCACAGGATTTATGTGAAGAGAACCTCATCTGTATGAGATGGACCCCTGTTAGTGGATATGCTTAAGGGAAGATAATTGCTTGCTTACATCCTCCCTCTTGTACTCAATTAGTGTTGATTTTCATCTGGTAGGTTTTCTATAGACAGAAAATGCTGATTGATTTGTCAAGTCATGTCTCTCTACCTAACCGCTGGCAGTTAAACCCAAGTCCCAATTGTAGTCATGGCAAATAAAGCACTACAGTGCAGGAGCTGTCAGTGGGTTGGGTTAAAACAACAGAACCCAGGGACTGTGGAGCTAGGAGATTGGGTCAGGAAGTTAATGATTTGTGCCTATTTGAAAAGCAGGCAGATAGGCACTTTAGCCCTAATTAAGCACCCACACATCTGTGGATTGCAGGGTGAGGTTACGCACTCGGAACCTCTTCACAAATCATGCGGGGCACTGTATTGGTCCCAGTCTTACAGGCTTTATTATCCCAAGTAGGCATTTGTTGAAGCTCATGAGTTAGGTATTTCTACTTTCAGAGGTAATGGTGACAAATGTGTTTAAGAGAAAACCCACCCTTTTCCTGGCACCGTGTTCTTTCTATGTTACTGTGCATCTGCCCACCCTCCCACTCCCCTCCTACGTACTGTTTGTGGCAGCAGCACTGTATATTCTGTTTCTCTTGTGGTAGTGGCTTCACAATACGCTTTCTATGTTCTAGGAGAAATTGCTGTCTCCATTTTTAATGGACAGATCTTGAAAATTTAATTTTCATGCTGATGTCTGCAGAAGGATTTCTTTTTGTTCAGATCTGTAAACACAGGGCAGTGACTAGCCATTTTCTATGTCTGTTGGGAAAATCTTTCTATCTTAAAACAGGACACTTCTTTCCTACAGGGAGGTTAGCTGTGTGACATGATACACACTTTATGTTCTTCTCACCAGACTGGATGTGCTCTTTCCAAAATAATCTGTTAGAATTCACTTGTTCTTGGGTTTGTGGGGTTTCTTTCAGGTTTTTTGTTTTCTTTTGTTTTTTTTCACTTCTTTTTTGCTACACAATGATGAAATATTTTTATGTTGATGAGGCTAGGGAGAAAATGTTTATGGGACAAAATAGGGAACTCTCAGAACTGAACTAAAGTTGGTCTTTGCCAGCAAACTTCTCAAGAGTATTTGCAATCACATTTTGTCTCACTTGGCACCAGTTGTCCAATTCAAGTGTCTGGGTTTTTTCTCTTGTGTAGCATGGATTACAAAGCACATCAAGCCCTTTATTGACTTTTAAGTGAGTTTTCTGAAAGAATAATTATTTGAGACTGAGCCAATGAGCCTGCACATATCAATCATCAAGAGCTGACCAATTGTTTAATAGTTGTGACTCCCGTGAACTCTCCTGTGCATCACACCTTATCAGAACTGTGATTTAGGGAAACCCTAAGACCAGGATTTGGTTTTATTTTCCAACTTCCTGCTTCAGATCCCACAAAGAGGTTGGGAAGATGAATTTTTTCTCTTTGCATCTGGAAGATACACTTCTAGTTTGCCTGCTGTTCATTTCTGGTGTACAGGTGATGCTACTGTGAAGAAGGCGAGGCAAGCTACACTTCCATTACAGAGTCCAATTTTCTCCTTTATTTTACCTCTTTGGCTGTTTCCACCTGTCCCATTTTGCTGGTACCTGTTGCTGCAGCTACTGCTTGTGTTTAAGGCGCTAGTTTCGTGTAACCTAGTTTCTCACAAATGGGAGCAACTGTGAGAAAATCAGCCTGGGTGTAGAGAAGAGGTGGAGAAGAGGTTGACTGGCACTCTGTACCCTACTGCTTCTGATGTGGCCTTCAACTAGAGAAATCCATTTTTGACTGCAGGCACAGATCGCTGGCTCAAATACAGAATAGGTGCCTGCTTTAAAGATGCATTTATAGCACTTGGCAGTTTCCATGGACAAGTACTTTGTAAAAAAAAAACCCTGATCTTTGAAATTCATAGAATTCTCAGTGGAACCTTGTAGTGAAAACACAACCTGTTGGTAACAGCGAGTTCCTTGGTAATAATAAATGGGCTTGGTCTGTGTGAACTGAAAACAGCCAAATTCTGTAGGTACACGAGTAACGTTAGGTCAGGATTAGGTCTGGTCCATGAGCTGTTGTCACATGAAGAGCTCACGGGACATCTGTTACTTGATTTGGTGGTGCTGTGTTATGTTATGGTGACATCCATAGGTTTAGCAGCCATTCTGTCAAATTCAGCCTGAAGTCAATGCATATATTGCAGACAGGAATGTAGCTAAGGGAATTGTTCCTTTGATTTGGTGATTATTTTGTAGTGCTGCTGTCAGTGAGCTCCCATATTCCTAGCTTCTGAGGGGTGTTGAAGCCAGGGATGCAAACATCTCCACTGTGTCGCAGTCCTCCTCACCCTTGGGACCTATCTGGAAGAAGCTGGATCAGGGGTGTTGGAGGATGTTGAAATGTGATCTGTGTTCTGCCAGGGATGAAGGCAAAGGCTCTTTTTATCTACACATGTCCTACTTTGATGAATAAATGCTTGATGCTAGTATTGATAACAGTTAACCCAGGGAGGCGGGAGTAGAGCTTTGATGTGCTGGTTTTAGCAGGGGGAGAAGCAATGAGTAAACGACAGACCCATCTGTCACGGATATGAATGCTATAAATTAATGTCCCAAACCTAGATTATATTAGGGGGCAGGGGGAGAACAGGGAGACTAATTAGCGACACATTAGTTGTCTCTGTCTTTTGGTCTCTCGCTCTGCAGCTATAATCATTCTCCATCTTCAACACAGGGCTTCGTAAATTGTCTGAAAGCAGCTTTTGGCACTGAATAATAATAAGCACCACGCTTGGTGGTATTATTTTTACCTCCATGGAGTTGAGCTGAGCAGGGCAGGCTGAACCCAGATTACGCTGTGTGCTTCCCTGAGCAGTGTCCCCCCTCCTCGCTGCGTTTTGGTTCGCCGCTTAACGCAGCTCTCCTGATGCAGCCTCACGTGGCTGCTTAAAGGCACAATGAGGACTTGGATATCGCAAGCCCTTTCCCAGCAGCTCTCCGCGCCTGCTTGCAGGTGAGCAGGCTGAGGCTGGTCTCCCTCAGCCCGGCAGCTTTTGCTCCTGGTTTCCCATCAACTGACTCAGCAGTAGGGGAGGAAGATCGTGAGGAGGAGAAGATCAGGAAAGCGTATGCTGGGCTTCAGCACAGACGGTTGCAGCGACAGCAGTAAGTCAGACTGCACCATTTTCTTCTCACCCTGCATAGAGGCGATGTGAGAAGCTGACGGGAGCTGCCCCCTCCCCCACCTGGTGGTGATGCTGAAGTGGAGCCTTCCTCCCAGCCAGAAGACGCAGTCTATCTGGAGGAATCCCAAAGGACCTTTCCAATTTGGTGATGTCTGTTCAATGACTGATTTTTCTTTCTTTTTTTTAATTCTCCCCCCTCTTTTTTTAACTCCCCAGCTAAGTCCAAAGCTCGCCTTCTCTTGCAGTCACAGCCAAGCCGAAGCAGTTGCAGCCTACTAGCAGATATCTGCCGGCCCCTCTCCGCTTGCGTGCATGCGTGTGTGGCTGTGAGCACTTTCACACAATTGTGCGTGTGGACGTGGCTCTCGTGCCTCTGAGTTATGGGTGCTGCAGAGGCTGGAGCAGAGCTGTGACCTTTCCTGGGGTGCTGGAGGAGGAAGAGTGGATTACACCGTGAAGTTCTGGCTTGTAGCCAGTGCCCTTGCAGGGGGGAAAACCCCCAAAAATTAAAAAAGAAAAATCACCTGGATATCCACGTGTGGTGGAAACGGCCTCCCTGGAGCTGGTGTTTTACTCTCCAAAATGGCTCATGCGGCTGCTTCCATTAAAAAAGTTCGAGAGTCTGAACTTGAAGAGAGGGAGAGAAACCTTGAGAAGGAAAGGAAAAGGCAGCGGAAAATCTCTAGGGCAGATCGGAAACGCAAGGTATGAGGGAAAACCAGCCCCTTCTCCTTTTCCCCCCATCCCCATGCCCTTACTCTCTCTCTGTGGCACTTTGCAGGTGTTTGTTGCCATGTGTTATGCTCTCCCTTTCATGTTCCTAACCTTTCATATCACAGTTCCCATCTGCATGCCTTCCCATCCTCTCTGAGCCCCACTGTGGACTTTGCACAGCTGCAGTGAGTTTAAAGTGCTTCAACCCCAGCAGCCCACAGCTACACAGGCAGCCTGCAAATAAAGATGGCTATGGGCACACCAACATTGCCTTCTTCCCTTCATCCTTGAAGGGGATGCAGGTGTTGCAAGCGTCCAGCTGATCTGAAGAAGTTGTCAGGGAGGGAGGTGGCTCTGTTTGAGCTTTGCAGCACCACTCTGCATTTCTGTACTTCACAGCAGTGGGCCTTCTCCCCCCACCTCCCCCATTTCCCATTTTTTACTTCCATTTCCCACATCACCAGCGATGCTAAATGCTGCGTGTAAAGCCCCATCTTGGGGTGCGAGGTGTGTCAGCCGAGTTGTTCTGCAGTTAGGTGTCAGTAACCGATCCGGGGCTGGCGGCCGTGATTCAGTGTATTTACACTGCAGGTGCATTTGTCTAGCTTGGGCCCAAAACACAAGTGTGCAGTCTGTTAGGTTTTTTGTGTCTCTTGCTATTGACAGTCACTCTGTTAAGGCATCATCTCTTATTTAGGTGTTGTGATGAGGTTTCTCCTAATTTATAATTAACTGTTGTTTTCCTTCTGTGTTAGAAATGAGGAATGACATGTCTGA
>VXBZ01003002.1:32884-47451 GCA_013399135.1 Heliornis fulica
CCTGGCAGCACCTGCAGCCCATGGAGGGAGATGGAGGCCCACACCGGAGCAGATTTGCTGAGGGTGCTTGTGAGACTGTGAGGGACCAGGCTCGGGCCAGCAGTCTGGAATTGAGAGACATTCTATGAGTTTATAGCAGCATGACCTATGACCCACGCTGGGGCAGTTGGTGAAGAGCCAAGGCCCCATGGGAGAGGACTCACGTGGAGAAGGACGTGGAGGACTGTCTCCCATGGGTGGGACCCCAGATTGGCACAGGGAAAGAGTGTGAGAAATGCCCTCCACCCAAGAAGGAGAACAACTCATGAGGAACTGACCGAAGACTGAAGCCTCAATTCCCTATTTCCCCCCCTCTCCCCTGTGCCATCTTGGGGAAGAGAAAATAAAAAATAAAATGAAGTCTGCAAAGGGAGGGGCGGTGGGTGGTGTTTTAAGAGCTGTTTGTACTTCTCATTATTCGACTCTGGTTTCTCTGTGTGTGTGTAGTGTCATAAATTAGTTAGGGTTTTTTTTCTTTCTTCTGTGTTGAGTCTGTTTTGCCTGTGAGCTGATTGTGGAATGATCTCTCCCTGTCCTTATCTCAGCTCCAGAGCTTCTCAACATGTGTTTTCTCACCTGCCCAGCTCAGAGGGGAGTGATAGAGTGACTTTGGTGAGAGTCTGGCCTCCATCCAGGGTCAAACCATCACACAAGAGATCATACTTAAACGTCAAGTTTTGGAGCCATGCCTCCTAGCGTATATATTTGCCAACATGTAGTACATCCAGAGTGTGGAAACAGTGAGTATGTCTGTAAGCAGCATAGTAGTATTATTGCCATTTGGGCAACGGTCCTGTCCCTGAGATGGTGCCCTCTTCAGCAAAGATTTGTCTTGTGTTAGGAGTGCATTTCTGGGGATCAGAAGTACAGGAAGCATCATGGGATGCATTTGCCCTTTGACAGATGTTTTTGAGCCCTTTCTTTGCAAACACGCACGTTAGGGTTGCTTCAGAATCCAAACAGTTGTGGTTTTGTAAATATGTATTTCTTGGTGAAGTGTCTATTTGAATTTCTTCCTGTTTATTCAGTGTAGAAGAAGAGATAAATAAATGTTCAATGTGCAGTTTTGGGATACTGATATTTAACTCCTGTTTGATGACTTTAAAGCAGTTGTTTCAAATCTACTCCATCACTGTTGCCTTACAAGTGAGTTAGTGTGTAAACTGGAGGTTAATCAGGTGACAGGCAGGCATCCCTAGAAGTCTTGGTCATATGCAAATTGAGAAATACAAATTTAGGAAGTGATCTTTTTTAGTCATACAGTGTTATGCTAACGATATTGTGAATGATAGGACTAAACAGAGCATAGGTTTGCTATCAGTAATTAAGGGTTTTGTTGACCAATGTCACAGAAAACTTTCCTGTTTACATATTTTTCCACACTCATGTCCAATCAAAATATAGAACGTGCTTCAAAGTGGAGACCTGAACTCATTTTCAGTTAGAGAAAGATCCCCTGATGTCAGAGTTGTCAGTTGCAGGTCAGCAATATTAGTCTTACAGTATTTTTCAGGTGTGATTGAAAAACCTTTGTTCCCTGAGGGATCTCTTCTTTGTCATCAACTTTATCCAGACTTAGTATTGTTTTCTTCCTCAGAATTTAGCAAAATACTACACCTAGTAGTAGAGATGATTGCCATACATATAGTCCTAAAGTGTATAATACTGAAATCTGACAAATGTAATGAAGACTGTTCCCAGAGTTGGCACTGTACAAGGTGCTAACAGTTTGGCACTGTGCAAGGGTGTTTTTTTCTGTAGTTATAAAAGTTCCATATATTGTAAACAGATTTAGTGTTTTGCTGATTGTCACTTAGGGATTGCTTCAAAACCACGAGAGTAAATAGGTTTCATGGGAACTATTTAGGGGCAGACTCTCATCCTCTGGCAAAATTCCCACCACAGCTGGCAGGGATTTTATTGCTGACTCTGTTCCCTTTCTGATGAGAGAGTAAGAACAGATAAAAGGGGAGAGAAGTAATACTGGATTTAAAAAGTATCTTGTTTGTATGTGCACTGGAAAAGTCCATTGAGACTAATTGTCTACCAAAGAGATGGCTGGATTGGGTCATGGAAAACGTGTGTTGATTCATTAGAAAATGTGAATGTGATGGTACTATTATTGTATGGGACCTGAGGAAGGGTGTGGCCTTCCTTTCCCTGGCACTTTAGATCTGCATCACTTTATTTCTGGATGTAAAATAAAGCTAGTGCTGAGAACCAGTCTTCATCCAAAATGGATGTAGTTCTTATTTCCCCAGACTGGTAGAAAGTTATTTCAGCCTATAGAACCATAATTACAAACCTTTCTGGACTGTTTTAGGTTTAATAATTTAAGCTTACTTTCAATTATTTACTGTTTCTTCATTATGCTATGCCAGGATGTCTAACAAAGACACATCACTGCTCAAAATCAGTGAAGCTGACAATGCAACAGGGGAGACTTGAGCAAGTAAAAGCTAGTTAGTGTGGCACTGCTCAGGCCATGATGTAGTCAGGGGTAGTTCTGGGATTTTTTTGAATGCATCAGTGCATCAGAGACAAAATAAATGGACCATGTTGATAATTCTGTCGCTACTGTAGCAACAAGAGGCAGTAACTAAGATTTACCAAGCACCAGAACCCTGATCAGCTAACAGAGATTAGTTAGCCTCAGCAAATAATTTTCATTTTAGCTGATGAATGTGGTAGTGGACGTGAGAGCTGCCTCAGGGAAGGGAATTGTCACTGTTGCTCATGTTTCCAGGCTGGGTAGACTCAGTTCCTCTTAGTTAAGTCAGGCAACAGTGTAAAGTTATCTCTGATTTAACCTCTGCGCTGGGTCTCTCCAGATTTAATCGCTCTGTTTAGTCACTGCTGGGAAGAGGTTATTGAAGTAAGAACGTTGAGCCGTCTCATAATAAAGCTCATGGAATAAAACATAAGTATGGATAGATATATTTTGAAAGTCTTTTGGTAGAGCAACATAGCTTTGCAGGAGCAATTCAGTAAAATTTTAAATGCCAATGCAAGCCTTAAATTGACATACCACGCTGCCGTGTGCAAAACAGGCTTGGCATTAATGATTACAGAATCATTTTCCTAAAAGCCATTTCCTGGAGACAAAGAAGTGAATTAGATTTAAGAAAAAAAAAAAAGAAGTTATTTGACTGGTCAGCGGCAGTGGCAGCTGGTGCATAGCAGCAACATTTTTCTGAAGGAAATGCATGGAGACTCCATAGCAACTAGATCAAATAAGTGCTATATTCTAAATACTGTTGCTGTGTTTTCTGTGGTGAAGCCACCCACACCCACGCTGTCTGTGCTGCTCGGCCTAATTGCATTTGGCAAATGGCAACTTCAGCAAATGACCACTGCATCAGGATTATTTTTAGGATGATAAAAAGAATTTGCTGAGTCGTATCTTATTTCCTTTCCTTGATTATCCCAAGGACAATACAAAGCCTGCAGTACTGTCTGAAATGTAGATAAACCACACGGGCACTTTTTTGGCCACAATTCATTTACTAGCTCTTTTTCCTCAGATACAAGCAATAGCATGATGTACTTCTAACAGAGCTGCTTTCCTGAAGTAGTACATGGTATTAGCCTGGTGAATGATGAAGCCTTGAAAAAGGTTTCCCAAGTAAGTGAAAGCAGAAATAATTAATAGCCAAGCAGAGAGCTAGCTCTGTAGCGAGGCTCTGCATTGCAGCGTGACTTCTCCCAGGCTTAAGGAAGTACGTGCTTGGTCATCTTCCCTCTACTCCTAAGGAAGCGTAGCCCTTAACCTGTTTGTTTTAGTATTTGGTTATCCTCCCTGTCCTCTCAGCATGGCGTTGCTGATGAAAATGCAGGAAGGAGTGTGGATAGGGTAACGGTTATTTGCTTAGAGTTACACTGAGAATTTGTCCTTGTGGCGTTTGTTTTTATCTGTTGGTACCATGCTCTGACAAAAACCACAGCACATGTCTGCTCTTGGCAGTGCTTGGTAACTTCCTTAAAATGGAGGAACAAAATGAAATTCTGAGGGCCGCCGAGGAGGAACTTTGGCTGATAGGTATAGGTAGTAGAAAAGGCTAATTAATGTCAGTTTTCTGTTTATCCCAGTTTAGCCATTTTGCAAGTCATCTGGGTGTGTTTGGCAGCACTTATTCCTTTACTTTGAGCTATAAACCACTGTCATTTTGTAGGCTCTACATATCTGTACTAAGGTTGGTCTAAGAGTCTGAAGTACAGAAAGTGGTATTTGATCCTTTTTTGTTTTTTTTTTCATGTAGCTGGCCAAACCAACTTTAACATGCAGTGTTAATGTTAAGAAAACAGGATGCTTGAGAGGAACCACTCTCCTTCTGGAAAAGGTGTTTGAGATGGACAAGCTTAAATTAGAGACAGTGAACTGTGATTTAAGGTCATAAAAGAATGGTTGTTTTTATAACAATGTAGAGAATAATCTTAATCCATTGAAATTCCTGAAAAATTTGCTAATGAATTCAAGAGATTGAGGATTATTTTTTTCCTAGAAGATTTCAAGCGGAAGATAATTCACTTAATATAGCTCTTTATATTTCCTTGTGATTTGTGGACATTTGATCAATTTCTGTGATACACCTCCATGGTGGAAAGAGAGATTATTTATGGTAGAGCACAACGTTAAGCATTTATACCTTGAGGACCAAAATGTTCTTAGATAAGTCTTGTGTTCTGTGACCTGTTCAAATCAGCATGTTGTTGGCATGAGGAGAGCTTTGATGTTCTGAAACTATTTATAAACTTAGTAGGGTTCTAAAGATAATGATAACAGAGAATCTGAAAGAGTTTGAAAAGTGAAAATGGAATTGGAGGGAAACTGAGTTGAGATCCCGCAAATCAGTGGTCCTTTAAGTTTGCTTAAACTGATTAACTCTATTAATCAGTTTAGTAGAGGGCTATAGGAAGGGCTATTTGAAATATGGTTTGCAGTCTATTTTAGCTTAGAGTTCCCAACTAATTCATAATAGCATATATACAACAAAGACCAATATGGTCCCTACAATGTCAAGGCGCTTGTTCCAGTTGTATGTGATCTCCTGTGATAATGATACTTCATACAGAGATGTATGATACTCATTTTTGTGTGTGCTGAGGTTATTTAAACTGTGCTATAGCTTCTTCAATTGTTATTTAGTCTCTTACATTTTTAATTCATTGAGATTATTAATCAAGAAACTTGCTGGTCCCTAAATCCCTCAGGGTTTTGTTGCGGCGGGAGGCCCCGATTGTCAGTTAGAAATAGCATCTGGGAATCAACAAAAATTTTCCCTTTTTAAATACTGCTTAGGGGCATCTTTGGCTTTACCTGGGTTATTTGTGCAAGTGCTAAAAACAGGTGCATCTTCACTGTGCAATGGTAATGCATTGTCAGGTCAGGTGGGTGTCACTGGTTAAGTAGGAAGGAGGGTCAAAGCTTTGGTATATGTAGGTAGTTTTTGTTTGGCATGCGTGCAGAATGTTTTGATAGAAACTGTCCTGCAATGAACATGCCAAAGATGTTTCTTTCTAACATTTATCAATTATTGTAATTAATTCTTAAACAATAGTCCTTTCAAAAATATAAGTGAATATTGAAAGGAGCCATGGAATTGTTGAAGTGTCCAACTGAGGAATATTGGAAAAGATTCCAAGTCATTTCAAAAAAGCAATTCAGAAATCATGCACAAACGTCTGTCCTGATAGAATAGTGTTAAATATGTAGGTCAGGGTGTTGTTCAGCAGTTGCACAAACAGAATTACTACTGTGTAGAGTGAAGGCTTGATTTTGCAGAGATTTGGAAAAATTCACTAAGTATTCATTGCTGCAAAAGGTGAAACATGGTCCTCAGGCTTGACAGCAATGGCATAGACCTACAAAATTGGAGCTGTGGCTATTTTCAGAGTCAAGGAGAGGGAGGTTCTGGTTTTACATTCACAATGTTTTCACTCCAAATCCAAGAAAAAAGCCATACTTAAGAATTGACTATTCAGTGATGGTCTAACATACTTTAATTTTTTTATTATTTGTACAACTTTGCTTTCTTGTATTTTTTCCTGTCCTTCTGTATAAAATATTCTGCATTAGAAAATTGAAGGTTTTCCTTATACTGTGCTAAAACTGACACGTTCTTCCTTCTGATAAATATGTGACTTAATTTTGTCCTGTGTATTAATTTTGTTATTAATTACTAAATTCTGTACTGTGTATTTTTTGTAGCTTATGGAGGGAGCTTAAGTAAAAGGGGGAGAATACTCTGGTTTTAGAAGTGCTTTTAGAAATAGTACCTTTGAGGTAATGTGAGGGGAGAAAAAGAAAAAAAAAGTGAAAGTGTAGTGGAAACATCCTGTATAGACAGAAATGTTGATAGTCTCATTGCATCCAGAAGGACCTGAGGATGCCTGACTGCTGATGGACAAGGCTGTGGGTTGGAGAGAAGCTGGTTGATCAAACTGCCATAGGCTTTCCTCCTTTGATTTTTGTCCTTGACAGTCCTTTAGTGCAAGAGGGAGTTGGAGCAGTGGCAATGGAGAGGACTTCCTGGCCAGGGATAAACTGATCCCATTGAAATCCAAAAGTAAAGATCGGGTTGATTTCAGTGGGTGCTGGAGCTGGCTTCTAGAGAATGGATAAGAATAGCCAAATGTTCATTTAATCAGACAGCTGCTTCCCATGTATGCAGTGTTGATATCCTCTATAAGTGAGTCATCTTTGCAGCAATAAAAAAAAAAATTGTTTGTCACTTTGAACATAGTAGGAATTTTCAGAATGCTTAAATACAGAACCAGGTCTTTCACTTAATATTCAGCTTGCCTGGGAAATGTTACCCCCTTCAAGTATTTTATTGTGCAAATGTACTTTGCTTTTTGAGTATTGTTGCTTAATAGATGTACTTTTCCTGTTTGGGTGTTTGGGTTTTTTTTTTTTTTTGCTATTATTGAATCTGCCAGACACAGACACACACACACACACATATTATTTTTACTTATTCTGAGCATAAAATACAAATTAAAGTGGGAATTGCAGCTTATCTGATGAAGCCCTGGGGTTTGGGGCTTTGTCAGTGACCTCCCTCATGACCTTAGGCTGAGGCGTGAACCTGGTTGAAGTTTGCCTGTCAAATTTAAAATGTAAATAATTATACTTTGCAATATAATTAATAGTACTAAGGCAAGCATTATGATTATCTTGGAATGTTTATAAATATCCGTTGTTATTAACTTCTATGAGACATTTTGCTTAGGAAAATAGACGCTCTACCAGAAATTTGGCAAATGGGGACTTATCAAAATTCATGTAAATATTTGTATCTACCATTTCACTTTATTGGTGTTGATATAAATTATTATACTACACATTTATAATCACTTCTATCTAAAACATCAAGCATATTTTGGTTTTGTTCTGAAAGATTACCTGGATTGACTTCCTGAAGTTACAGTTCTCCTAGAAAAGAAAAAGTTTATTAATATATTCCACAAAATAAGGAGTTGCTTCAAGTGAGATGGGAATATTGGTTCCTCCTTTTTTTTTTTTTTTTTTGTAATTTATTGTACTCTCAAGTAGCAGTGAACATTATAAAGCAAAATAACAGTATAGTTCAGGCTAAGGACAAATTTAGCAATGATTTTTTCTGTTGAGAAATGATAAAGAAACAGGTCTTGTTAAATAAACAAGACTTCCTTGTTGAGGCTGATTGTATGAAGCATTACTCTTGTAACAGGAGTCAGGTCCAGATGAACTGGAATAAATTTCTGACTCTAACAACTGCGCTTACCTAATTGGAAATTTATCAATTTCCCATTTCATGTAATTGAAATTTTGTGTGTCTCTGTCCCATTTGATTTTAAAAAGATCCTGTCAGAGAGGAAAGCTGAAAATGCTGTGTTGAGAGGAGGCATTTGAGCCAGGAGCAGTTTCAGGAGGCTTGTGACCTATTTTCTAACTTCTAATTGCCTCTGGGCCAAATGTTGGTGTTTGTCCATGAAGTCCAACTAAATGAGCTGTAATAGTGACAGAAGGGGACTGGAGAGAACTAATACAGATGTGAAAAGACGTTCCAAAATGGAAGAGTGCTGGACATCATGAGAGACCTAACAGCGTTGCTTGATCCATGTTACTGTTGCTCCACTTGCACATAGAAGTGCACACAGATTCCTGGTGATGCTATAGGATATATAAGATAATTCAGTAACATAAGTTATTTGGTAGTGATCAAATATTTCAGTCATAATGTAATACAGAATTTTAAATGCTACTAGCACTTTCCTTGCCCTAAGAGGTTTTAATTTTGAAAGAAAAGCACAGGTTCTGTGAAACGTAATTTTGGAAAAATTTCTGTTTCTTATTGTCAGTGTATTTGACTGTGGGGAATTTTGTACATTTGATTTTTATTTTGTTGTTGTTGTTAGTGGTTGCTTGTTTTTTGTTTGTTTTTTGTGGGTTTTTTTTTTGTTCATTTTAATTGACAGCATTTTAATTTACTAGCATCTGATTTTTGGTTCTCTCCTATTTGATGAAACGGTAACTCAGTCATGATCCTTCAGGGACTGTACTGTGAAGGTACCACAGATTTTTTTAATATTCATCTGAAGATCTACAACCTCAGTTTGACTAAAAGTAATGCAAGTGAATATGGAAGACCAAAAAATGTTGACTCACAAGTGAAGTTGAGTTTGGAAGGAACCTCGAAGTCATGCACTTTATGTGCATCCAAGATCAGAACTGGACTTTGGTTCAGTTATTTCCCAATCTGACAGATATTCTAAAATCTAATGTTTACTAATGTTTGAATTTACTCAAGGTTGAATTAAGCCCAACAAGAACAGTGATCAGCAATTTTTGGAAGGAATTACAGGTGGGAAAAATGAACAAAGCCCAGTCCCCATTGAATCTATATAAAATATTTACGGAGAAGCTTAAAGTGTTGGCCTCTTTTATAGGAATTGTTTATTAGTTTAGAACATATATTTTCTACTATAACTGGAAGGGTATTTATTCCTTTATGTTTGGCACCTTTTGCTACTTTGTTCTGGCCATGTCTTTGTCTGCAGTTTTTATATCAATATTGCCTATCTATGAATGGGTTTATATGGGTGACTTGATGGTTTTGGCTAGGTAATTACCTTAATTTAACAAAACCAATATAGTTCAAAGATCTGAAATATATTATGCCTCTCCAGATGCATATGTTGTTATTCTAAAGAAAAAGTCAAAAGCTCCTCATTATTATGGGGAGAAGAATAGGAAGAAATAGAAATACTTTATGCTATGCAATTTCACTTATTGTAGTTGCAGTCCTAGAAGTCCTTGCGTTCTGTACATGCAACCCATGTGTTCATCTTCCTTCTAAACACCAAATAACCTAGCTTGAGGAAAAAATAAAATAAAATTCATCCCCTAGAAAACATTGTTTACAGCCATATATCAAGTTCTTTTAATTTCTTGAGCCCTTTGGATCTTTGATGGTTGTTAATTTGAGGAAAGGCAAAGAGCCTTACTGGTCCCGCTGCTTTTAAAGATAGAAATACTTGGACACCAAGGGAGAGTGTGCAGTTGATGCGGTTTGGGGAAAGGGATGGGACTGTGAGAGAGCCCACTTGTTGTTAGTCAAGCTATTGGGGACAACAGGCACACAGTTCACCCAAGGAGACCCAGAGAGTAGCACACATTCCAGTTGCAATTATGCTTTTCCTAAAGTTGCACTATTGGCTTTCGAGAGAAACCAGTTCTTGCATAGATCCTTTCAGGAAGGAGAGGCTGTGTGTATCCCTACATAACTTACAGCTTCCAAGCAAGTCAGGTGAATATTTTTGATCAGATATTAGAATCTCTGGAGATGTTAGAGTGGGAGAATAACTCATGCTTGTGACACAACTTGCAACCCTGTTCATCCAAACCCACTACTCTTCATAGCAAGAGAATCCCTAGAGTAGGGGAAGGATTTTGAAAGTATGTTAAATAGACCATAAAATGCATCCTCTTTATAGACACTTCCAAAACTGTTAAACAAAGGGGATCTGCTTAATGGCTCTTCATCATATTAAGTCCAGTTTTGACATGTGGGGTATTAGTTGCTCCATGAGGGTGCTTTTTGTGTGAATCCAAATTACTTCATGCTACTATTGAACTGCAGAGTACCTGTTTAATTCCTTATATTTATTAGTCCCAAAGTTTGTGGTGTTGTCTTCTGGCAGGATTTTTCTTTTCCTTTGTGAAAGTTGTTTTCCTGAATCCATGCTTACCTGAATTTGCCAATGCCTTAACTACAAAATTAATGATTTGATTGTCTCTTTCTTATGTGTTAATTTCTCATAAGAATGTAAAGTTCTGAAAACCTTGGAGATTTTACCTCTTGCTCTCACAAATTTATACATAATACAGGATAGCCATCGAATTTCTTTGATATAGACTTGGTTACAGATGATATGCTTTTCAGTACATCTTTCGGTGTGCATTCATTGGATGAAGGTTGGGTTTTATTCCGGGTGGCATGTCTAGCTAGCTGATAGATGATGTGAAGATGTGTTTTCAATAACAAGCTCTCAAAATGTATATCTAGATTTGTGTGTGTGGTTGAAATAATGAAGGCTTATTCAGTTACATAGCTTTTTTTCTTACTCGTGCTATTTTGCCTCTCATTTGGCTGACTTATATAACTATAAGGCAGAAATTGTTGTTTGCATACAGAAAACAACGTTCTTGATTCTATATTCTGTTAAAATGCTTTTTATCGTAGAGAAATGGAAGACTGTCATCTTTTATTTATCATCTATTGCAAACTACTTCAGTGGGGGGAAAGAAAAAATGTTAGATATTACAGTGCTATAAACTCAAGCTTTCAAATACCGTTTGCTGACATGTGATGAGTGCAGTGTATAACTTTTTCATTTAACGACTCATGCTTTCTTCAAAGGTTGGAAAATTAAGCCCTTCAGAGTTTGAGGATGTCTTTGCATCTGCACAGAAGTCTTACCAGCTTGTTAAAGCCAGAGACTTGCAATCAGCAACTCTGGATTTTGGTCTGTTACTTCAAGTATGCTAGCGGCGTGGTCGGTTGAGCACATATAACACAAGCTGTAATATTAAAGAATAGAAAATTTACACTGTTTTTATGGTTGTAGTTCAACTAAATAAGTCTGGTTTGCACAGCCAGATTGTTTTCAGCATCAGTGCAGATGCATTCAATACACACATGTCTGTGTGTGCATATGTATCTATATTAGTGTGCACTGACTCATGTGTGAACTGGGGGAAAGTTAGGTATAGCTTTATTTCAAGGTATCGTTTCATTTAGTCACACTAGATAGCCTTTTCTGGTGCTAGTTTGACTATAGGGAGCAATTTACTAAAACAAATAGCTTGTTATTCAAGGTAAAGGTATTTTATCATGCAGATTAATAGAAACACTTGGTATGCCAGATACATTTAATTGGCCCTGAGATAATAGGCAGGCACAGGATGTAAAATAAAAAAGAAGTGAGTAAATGAACTGCTGGGATATATGTAAGAACCTATGTAATTATGTATACCAGGAACCATTAATTATTATGAGAGAACAAAAGCTAGAATCAAGGGTACAACGCTAAACAAAAATGTCTCATTTTTTGAGGATTCCCTAAGCATATGCTGCTTACTTTTTTTCTCCTTTCATTAACAAATGTATAAACAGAAAAGAGCCAATGCATATACGTTACATCTGGTGTGCTTGCTTATACTTGAGCTAGTAGGTGACACTGAAACCCGTGTTTCACTTCCTTGGAGAGTTTCCTAGGCATTGAAGGTCTCTACCTACTTCTTACTGTGACCAGGTTGTATGCGCAGATGGCAGGTGCTTTTGAGATAAGAAGGCACTTCTCTATCCAGTAATTTCAAACAGTATTTAGAAAGCATGATTTCACACAGCCATGGTTTAAAAATGTGTTTAATACTAAGAAAAAAAGCCTTTATTTATTTATTCCCTACCTGCTCAGCATTTTACAAAATAAACTTATTTCCCTAGTCCCACAAAAGGTCTGATAAGCCTGCATAATATTCAGTTACCAGCTATGACATTTGGCATATGTTAATCTATAAATAGGTTTCATCATCCTGCCTAGGACAGAGCTCCAGGGAAGAGAAGTTAGTTACAGACCATTTTTTTCCTTGAAGTTTCAGTGCAGAAATATTCAAAGCTTGTGATAAGGTAACTTTTTAAGGGGGAAAAATAGAATAAATCTAATTTAAAGACAGTACTGTTGTTTTCAGTATAAAGTGATGTTTAGTAAGAGGAAATTTGTCAGAACTGGCACTTCTTTGTGTTTCAGATACATGATTCTGTGCTATGTAACATATGCAGCATTTCTTGAAGTATTTTCACTCTTGCTCTTCTTTGCGTGTTAGATGAGCTTATTAACAAAACAGTAAATGTCAGAGCAAAGTGGTTACTCTTTTGCATCGCTGTTTTGCTCCGTTTTATTACAACTTATTAACCTCTTGCTTCCCTTTACCAGAATTGCAGATGCCACTGCTGCATCAACAAAAACACAGACAGAGAATTGATGTTTAGACAGGAGAACATTTAGAGTTCAATAAAAGATTGGGCATTACCAGGAATAATAAAGTCCATTTTAGCGACTGTCACTAAATGGCAAGATCTTTTGGAAAGGAGGAATTATGTATTTAATGTTGTTACCTTTCATTCCTCATTGAATTAATTCTGTTGAACCACAGTAAAACACAAAAAAGCATCATGGGGAAAACTCCATTATGTATTTTGTATACATATGTATATATATGAGACATTCTACCTTTTATATGTTATCTATGAATGTATGTTCCCCCAATGAGGGGAAACGAGTTGTACAGTGGTCTGTAGTGGGACTGTTTTCGTTCTGACTTTCAGTAACGAGGTTCTAAGATACTGCAATTTTCAGAGAGTCGGCAGTGACCTCCTACTGATGTATTCAGAAGAGAAGATAGGATGATTATCTTAGAGGATTGAGGCCTGACTTGATATTCGAAATTCTGAATGAGATGGCTTCACAAAATCCTACAAGATGGCTTAAGGCAGAATTAGTATCCCATCTGTATTAAGGAACAAAAATTAGAGCCAATCAAGGGCTAGATATTTATTTAGATTTAGACCTAACTGCCTGAGACAAATAGGTATCAATTAGAGCTTACTGCCACAGAGAGATATTAAAACATGAAGTTCTTAAAAATAACTTGCATTTTCTTGAAAATAAACAAACAAAAAAGCTGTTTTGGGCACAAGAAGTGATAGTGATGTCGGTGTGGCTGGGTCTGAACTGCATTCTTCACCTTTTACTTTGAAGTTAAAGTTTTGGTGCATCAAAAGCTTTGCTGCATCACTGCTCATAGATTGCTGCTTCTGACAAGATTCCACATTGTTAATCAGAGTAAAGTTGGGCTTGCACGACTGAATTGATCTAAATGCTTCTCTGTGTTGGCCAAGTGTACTGCGAGTGCTTTTGAGGCTGGGGGTTTTCCATCATTTCCCATGTATACCATGTTTATGCTGAGTAGCATATGTGTGCATTTTTTTAATTGAACATGTATTAATATACAGCATTTCTATAGGTTGCATGTTCAAATAGTATGAATACTGGTATAAAAAGTGTACCTTTTGCAGTTGTTAACACTGCAACCAGGATATGAAGGCTGTTTGAATTGGAATGGTCCACACTAGGGTTTTTCTTATATTTCTAATTTTTCTTTCATTCTGCATGTTTTATCTGTGGATGCAAGAGGCTCAAGTCACTTGTGTTTGAAGGAAGGTGTCTGTACATTTACTAGGGTGACATAAATATTTGAGAATAACAGCTGATTTAAAGCAACATGCATTATATATGTCACTATTTTACATTTTCCTATCTAAAACAATCTTTTCCTCGTTCTATCACACCTGTACCACTTCAGTACAGCAGGATCTGTAGCTGTGGTGATTAAAACCCAGTTTTTTTGCTCATTCTTGTAGGGATACAAAGACATATGGTACTACCTGGATTAAGAGCTCTTTCTGATGTCCAGAGGATGGTTATGCTTAACTCGTTGAATAATTGACCATCAAAAGCATAGAAAAATAGTTTGTCCTCTTCAGAATAGGTTTTTGCAATTGATCTGACTTGAGTTATTGAAGCTGAAAAGGGTTTTCTGGTAGGTCCTCCAGAGCAGAGAACTACCTCTTTAGAAAAGTGCTTGGGTTTGGAGAGTTATTTCTTGTGGTCTGTGTGACTGACGGACAGTAGGTACCAGAAGAAAAAAAATGGCTGCATTTTTGGGAAATAATGATCACATCGGTGTCATAAAGGGGGTGTAAATGACATAAAGGCATAAATCATCAGAGTTTTGTAATCTGCATGAGCTCAAGGTCTGACTCAATTGCCAGAAATGAGTGAGCCATGTTGTATTTTATGTTCCCATACAATAATCCCTAAAAGTGAAAGACTCTTTGCATTTATGGAAGCTTTCAAAGTTCAGGAAATCTCCTGGAAATATTTAGGTCCCAGTATACTCTGTATTAACTTTATTCCCCCCC
>VXBZ01003002.1:47474-98140 GCA_013399135.1 Heliornis fulica
AAACCTCTCCCCCCACCCCCCCAACCATAAAACCATAATAGTGAATACCATCTTGGGGAAAGGTTTCACAATAACAAGCTTTGGGTTTTATGTTGCTGACAATATATAGGTTGTGATTTGTCTCCATACTTGGAAATCACTGTTTGTTTCCCCTTTTGTATTTTATTTTGCACTAAATGTTTTGACATCATTAATGTTTTTAAGTTAATGTAGCTGCTGTGCCATTTTAGAGCACAGTAGAAACATTAAAAAAAATAAATAAAAGTTAAAAAGTTAGTAAAAAAGGATCGAAAAGCATTCCTTATAGCAGCAGAGAAGTTTTAATTTTCTTGCTGGATACCTGACTGTGTTTGAGTCCTCTTTTATCTGAAAGACACAAGATTTGTCATTCCTCAGCCAAGGAGCAGTATCCCAAAAAATGAATCTGGAAAATAAATTGGAACTTTGATTTTGCTGCTTCTCATGTATTAGTCTTTGAAGTTGTAGTTGAGATTTTACAAGTGGCAGCAAAGCAGCGAGATTTTCATTGCACTGGTTTTGTTGATGGGCAGTAGTAAAAGTCAAATGCAATGACTCCATTTACTACAAGAATCCTCGGAAAAGTGAAAACAGAAACTGGTGACAGAAGAATCACTGTGATTAGGGGAATAAGTTCTTGTTGGTTATAATCACTATATGCTTATTTTTATTCTTGGTGATACTATGAAGCATAATCTATGCATAAGTGTGATGAAAGTGTAGTGTTAGATATGCAAACCCATTTATTTCAATTTTTTTGGTCTTTAAAATTCATCTTTTGGGTGGTAAGGCTTCTTATGAAGCTTCTTATGTGAGCCATCACATTGTGTAAGAATGATGCCAAGAGAAAAGAGTGGTGTTCTGAAGCTTTGGTGAAGCAGAGAGTAAAATTATGACTTTTTCAGTAAACAAACCAGTCCCTTGGTTGCTCTAAAACATAACCCACTTCTTGGATTTGTTCTCCATTTTTTTTTTGTGTCAGATAGAATTCATTGTGCAAAACCTCAGAAGTTTATTAGCTAAGAACAAAGCAAGTTGGACATGCACATCACTAGGATTTGACTTATGAAGGCAAGGGAGTGGGAAGACCGGGGTTTCAGACAGAAATACATTAGCAGAATATCTATCTTAAAAAAGGAAAGTCCTGATACAGTGAATGCTGCCACTTTTTACAAGGCTGACTTTGGGGAAAACCTGCCAAGATGAGCGAACCAGTTCACACTTAGTGCGAGTAGTGTGGCAAACGTAAATGCTCAAAATGAACCATGGCGTGATTTGAGTTTTCTCCCCCACAAAAGCATGAGGGTTGCATATGCACCTAAAGTGTGAGCATAGGGCATAGCCTGGAGCAAAAAGGTGGATTGCTGGATTGCTGAGCTCTTGCCATGTTTCATATAGTGTCAACATTTTGGGGGACAAGAGGGATGCTGCCTCAGCTGCTTGTTATCCTAGCATCGGCATTTAAGTATAGCATATGAGATCCTCCGCTCTCTTTCTTACCAGGCACTTTAAAGTGTTTCTGAAGGTTTTCTCTTTAAGGCAGCAATTCAGACTTAATGTAGCAAACAGGTCTTTTGCACTGCTGGGGAGGGGAGTGTATATATTAACATGTGGTAAAACAAGTGGATTCAGTGAGGTTCTTTCAGAAGTTCTGCTCCCCTGTGAAGAAACACAAGGTCGTGGGCTTCAGAGCAGTTCTGGCAGTGTAACACAGAGCTGGCTCTGTCTTGAGGAGGACTAAGAAGCTTTGGTATGTGTTTTATGCTTGAAAACCATGGCTTTGTGATTTGGTTTCAAACTGCAGCAGTAAAAAAAGAGCATGGGAACTTAGAAAGGTACCGCAGCACGTTCCTCCACAAAGGCTTTGAATCCTACTTGATAAGACATATACTTTGTTAGAATACGATGCCCTAAGTAAGTTTGGCAAGGCATAAACATGTTTGCTTTCTGAGTAATATGCCCTAATGACTTCAAACCATTCTGACAAACAACAGCAATATTGTTAAAAGACTGGCAGAAAGCTTTTCCATTGCTCTCCATCAGATGTCTACACAGATTGTTGCTTTCTGCAAGCATTATATTTCAAAGGAATGCATGCTACTTGGATTTTGCCACCCTTTCCCCTTGAGCTGATGCCTTGTTTCACTGTCTTCTATGTTTTCTAGTAAGTTCATTTCACGTTAAATGGATTGCTCAGTTTCTGAATGTTTAGTTCCAGTTTGTGTTGGATCCATGGTTTGCCTGAACTTTGGTCAAATCAAATATTTGGTGGGATTCCTTCTTGCATCCTTTTATTACTACATGAAGAAGTTACGGCAGTGTGTATACACCTTACTGTCATAGGGCAGTGCCATGGAAGAGTTGAAGAAAATCAGTGTCAGCTATTTGTGGGATGTCAAGTCTTGTGTGAAAACTTCACAACAAATATTAAATGTGGCTGCAGTGGTTGGGTCTGTGATGGTTCTCCCTGGGGTCAGTTTTCAACAGAGCCAGCCCATAGCTAACGAGTAGTGTGTGCATGTATTGTACTTTTTGCTCTAAAGTATAATTTTTATATGGGCTGGAGCCTTTACTTACTTGTTAGTAAGTAAAAGTTTTTGAAGTTCAGGCTGTCTGAATGTAAGATTAAACAACTCATCTCTTGTTTTTGCAAATTTGTAGTTGAGGTTTTGTTCAGTTCCATGCAAGTATATAATCATGTAGCAAAACTGGACATGGATTTAGCTATTTTGTGTGTGCATCTGTCTGCCATGTATTCGTACTTGTTGCACATCACGGCACCTGAGGCTTTTCAAAGTTACAGAATGATCCCATTGCGGAGCATTCATCAGTCAAGGAAAAATTGTAGAGCCATTTTAAATCTACCTGATGGTAATTAACACAAAAGAGAACCCTAGATCAATCAATAATCCTTAAAGGACTAAAAAGGCTAGCTCTCATTATAACAGGCACTGCTGTGAAGGTTAACTGGGTATGAATCAATAGGATGCTGTGGACAGCTGACTGCTGACCTGTATTGCAGTATTAGCAATAGCTTGAAACCCCAAAGTGAAAAATGTTGGCTAGATGTTACAGTTCTTTGAGGACCAGTCCATTTCTGAGGAATTTGGGGCTTAATTTTTTGAACACTCGCCCGGATCTGCTCACCGGTTGCATGTGCGTTGTGATATAAGAGAGTCCCACAGACTATAGTCTGTGGGACTCTCTTACCTGCAAACAGGCAGTCTCCACTGTTACCTCCAGCTGTTCCTAAAGTATTGGAAACTGCTAATTATTTCTCAGTTAACTACAGAGGGATTTTATTTGTGTTTTTTGGTTGGCTGGTTTTTAAATTCCATAGTGGGCCTTTTCTGACATAGCGAGTGGATTACAAAAAAAAACCCTTAAAATTATTTTTATCCTACTGGGTACATTCATGATGATAAACTCAAACCTAGAGGGAATATCCTTATTCTCAGTTTTGGTAGGGTTTGTGTTTGCTTGCTTGTTTGCCTTAGATTTTTGGTTTTGTTTTTTTTTTTTTTGGTAATAATTACCAGTCTAGCTAAAAAAACCCAACCACTAACAACCCCAAACACAGAATAATAAATCCTGAAACAAGATCAGATACAACACAGACTAGAGCTAAGGTGTTCTATCATCAGAAATTGTGCTTTTTGAGTGCATTTGAGCTACTCTGAAATCAAATCTGGGCGATACATCAATTCAAAAGCAAGCTCATCAATGATGTTATCTGCATAAGCATGTGAATTGCAGGAATGAGATGGTCACGATACCTGTAATCATATGTTCCATCTTGTTTTGTAAATATCAGCTAGATGCAACTTGAGTTAATGATCTTTTTAAGTTAGGAGCTCTGAAGACATTAGCAACGTTCTGAAATTCAGCGCTTTGTGTAAACACAGTGAGACCAAGAGAGGTAGAAAAAAAAATAATCAAAACACTCAAAGGCATGCAACTGGGTAATTCAATAACCCTCACATGTAGAAACATTTCACTCAGTGGGACTTCAACTTTATGTGCTAGGCGGGCTGCCTGTATGCTGGAAATCAGTTTCCACCCCCCCACCCCAACCCAACCCAGCGCCATTTACATGCATAGCTGGCCTGGTAGGTGTAAAAATAGACAGGCAGAGCCTGAATTGGAAATGGTCACTGACTGCTGCCCGCAGTTGCTGGGGTTTCGGGTTCTCCGTGACACAGAACGGCTCGGGGAAGGGAGCCCGATACGAGTGGAGCACAAGCAGGATCCTCCTCCTGGATTGTCGGCTGCCCGTCGGGAGCACTGGGCACCCTCCGCAGAGCAAAGGCAATCCCACTTGTAGGAGTTAGCAGAACTGATATGGGCAATGCACCGATTTGCCAGTCTTGTCATTCAGATAAGGGCTTAAGAACACAAGGGAACATTCAGGATTTGGATAAAACCCCAGACTATTACGGCTGCAACAGTGAAGAAAGTAAAGATCCCGAAGCTCTGGTAAGTCTTGGCTGAAGAAAGTAGGAATCAAAGGAAAAAAGATCAGTTGTGCCTGTTATGTCTAAAAAAGATCCCTTTGCTCAGCCTGAATTTTATTTGATAGCTTGCAGTGGTAAGAGATCTGTGTCTGTGCTTGTGCTTTACTTCTGCTGTTTAGACTGACTGCGATTAAAAAGCAGCTGTTGCTAAGCCCTACAGTCACTTAATTGGGTCATCAGCTAGAAAAGATTTTGATGTATGGGGAGAAAACACCATCAGTGAAACAACTCCTTCAAATGAATGGATTTAATCAATTAGTCTGGTTTGCCTAACTGCTGTAAATTATCCTGTAGCGATCACTCCAAACTTGAACTCTGTAACTTTCTTTAAGCAGCTGTCTGTCCAGTGTGTGATATTTATTTTCTGTGTTTACAGTAGAGACAGATTTTTATGCAGATGAGGGTTTCTGTGAGTGGGACCAGGCACATGAGAGGGACTGCAGGATTTGAAAGTGCTTACAACAGTAATGTCTATGTGCAAACTAGAGGAAAATAGTTGACATGAATATTTGTATAATGTCTATGGCAAATAAAGTGCCTCTTTTATCTTTTTCATTTTTCCCATTTTTTTTTCCCCTCCCTCTGCTTGAGAAGTTTGTTACTAAATGGGCATTTCTATGAAAACGGGCAATGAAAGGAGATGGCATCAAAACCTCTGTCAGAGCAGGAAGGTCAGAAAACCTTTAATGTCGATATATCCAAATGTTGTGGTCTCCCTTATTGATCTGAAATTAAATTATTCTCAGGTCAATAGCCTGCTTTGCACTTGCACGGGTTACTGCAGTGCATTGTAGGAAATGTAGTTGCGATGAGTTATGGTATTTGTGAGGGCAGAGGAGACTGGAGTCACTCCCAGAAGCAGCTCACAAGATGTTCTGGTTTGTCCTAGAAAATAATTTTCTTTAGGCTGAAGTCTTCTGACGAGTTCTTTGGCTTATGTTCCTGACAAGACAGTTGGTCCAGTTCTTCAGAAATAAGTTTCTTTTAATGAAAACTTTATTCAAGCTAAAACCATGAAATTAACCAATTTCTTTGAGCTTTCAGACCCTTCATTGGTTATCTTCCTCCCACCAAGTGGTCTTTGGTTCAATTAACAAATAAGCACCAGCATTTCTGATGGGAAAGGTGAAGTCAGGGGAATGAACAATGGAAGCACAAGAATTCTTTGGGCAGTAGCAGGGGAGACAGGCCTGGTTTCATTGCAGAATACGTGGATTTCAGCAGGTATTCTAGTATTTCCCTTCAGGTGAGTGGCCTGAAGCTGGGTGGGGGCAATGTGTGGAAGTTCCCTGGGATATAAATAAGCAAACTATGGAAGTTTTCTCTCTCTGAATGTGCAGCCTCCCAGCTGCCCTCCTCTGTAAGGTCAGGACTTTGAGGATGCAGGAGCAAGCCAAACTGAGAAGCATGTGATCTTTGAGGGGGTTTTGGGGTGGGTTTTTTTTCTTGTTTCCTGGATGCTTTTCAGTCAGCCTTCAGAGCTTTTCATAGCAGGCAGAGATCAAGCACTTTGATAATGCCTTTGATTCATTTAATCATAAGATCTTGGCTTTATATGGCTCTATTAGGGGCTGACAGAGTTGCTTTAGAATATCTGTCTCAATTCAGATGTTACAGTGCTTGGGGGATTGCAAAGGAAAATTTCTGTGTTTTCCCTAAGAAGGTTTACAGTATCTCATTATATTTATTATGCCTTGCAAAAAGGTTAGAAAAAAAAGTAAAACGTCAGCAAAGTTTTGTCCCTAAGAGAGAATCTGTATTTTTTTTTCCAAACAGGAATATGTTATCCAGCAGCGTATTTTATTACCTGTACATTTCCTGTGTTTTTATACAACTGTTGCCATGCTTGCTGCCATGCTTATGAAAATGTGTGCCATATCAAGCCAAATATGATGACTCTGTGCATCTTGTACCAGATAAAAGGTTCACAATAATTCAGTTGCTATTCAGCTAACTCAGATGGCAAAGTTGTGTTGCATAATCTGACCTTTTCTGAACTAAACCCCAAGACAGGCTGCTGTTTCAGGCCTATCTTGCTGAAGAAATCAGGAATGTGTTGGATTGACTATCCCAGTTGTCTGTACGATGCCAAATAACTTTGTCCGATGGGGAGTCATATTTTGCTACTGAGTGAAAATTAAAGCAGCATTTTAAAAAAACCCTACAACCAAACTATTTCATAATCATATATTATAGATTTAATCCTTTTTTATTTATTTTTGATATGCTGAAATGAAGGCATCTCAGATGATAAAGCACTGGGGTTTGCCACATTCACTGTGCATTAGCCTCTCTCTTTACTTGGATGTTTAATCAAGGCTCTTGAAAGTGTATGACCCAGTCTTGCTTCACAGTACTGGAATTATGGATGGATCATGTGTTTCAGGCTGCCTGGGACAGACAGCTCTCTGAATTTCAGGACAGGATCATTCTGAACTCCTTCTGCATCATTCAGAGGAGTCTTCTCACCCTGCTGAAGGCAGTGAATTTGGCAATGTGGACTTTGTGTTGTACAAGACAGTGGGAGGATTAACGTAGGGAGCTGACTGGGATGCAGTGATGCTGCAAACTGTGGGACTTGAGGTCCAGCCATCACCTTTCATTCCTATTGCTACAGCAAGCGGAAGAGTGCCTGGGGGTGAAACCAGAAAGTTGACACAGCAGTGTCTTCTAAAACAGGGACTTACAAACAGTGCAAAATGCAGCCAAATAGCTATTAATTCCTTATCTTTCAGGCACCTAAAAGTGGGATAAATTGCTTTTAAGAAGTATCCCTTTTCATTATTATGACCTGATGCTGTAGGGAGCTGATGAGACCTGCTTGAACTAAGAGGTGTAGCTTCCTACAGGTGAAATGAGATGAAACCGGCTCCTCCACAGAGCCGAGTTGTTTAAAATATAGGCCCAGGATTACAGGAGCTGTGTTTTTAAGTAGTGTTCAGCTGGGAATTAAGGGGAAATGATGAGTGCTTAATATCATGACTAATTTACGAGCAGCAAACGTCACCGTTAATGAAGAGAAGGGATTTGTGTGGTTTAGATATGCTGCGAGTATGACTCCCCAGTTGATTGGGAAAAATTAATGCGAGGAGAGAAAAGGAAATTATCCATGCTGGGTACAATGCTATTTGCATGAATCCTAAAATAAACCCCCAATGTCTCCTAAATGAAACCTGTTTTCTTTCTGCATAGGACAAAATAAAAAATTCTTCCTTTACTATATGAGTATTCGTTTTACCTTTCTGTACAAGTAAAGCCTTTACAATGAGTCTTGCTGGCAGAACTGGCATTGACTTAGAAACTGCTGTGTTTCACTAACACCAATTTAGTTTGCATCTCTTTTAGTCCATCTCAGAAGGAACATGAAATTATTTTTCATTTTTTCTTCTTTATTTATTTATTTCCCTGTTGATGGTACCAGTAAGTTTGAATCAATGAACAATCAGTTGATGGCATTTAGGTAAGCGAGCCTCTTCAGTTCTTTAGCACCGGTGGAGTTAGCACATTTCTTTTATTAGAAAACGTGCCTTTGACTATAAGACGAGGGATAGAAGGGGATGAAAAATAGTGAGATAGAATTATCTGTTGACAGACTGTCATAAACTTCACTTACAGGCTAGGTTTTTTGCTAAGGCTAGTTATTATAAGCTAGATGTGCTTGGAATGGCATCCCAGTTCTTTCTAGAGGTGTTCTAGCATTATTTTCTATTTAGGAACATCATCAGTAACAGAATATTGCCATTGAAACCATTTAATTGGCAGCCAAGTCCTAAAGTTGTTACTAACACCTCAGAATCCCAAGGTACCGTGTCCAGATGATCCCAAATGTTTTTCTTTCCTTTAATGTTACTCAATTCCTTTAGTGGAAATCTTGGTTTCATATCAGCATTTAAGAGACTTAATTAAATGTTTGTGTTCTGTAGAACTAAGTCTGATCCTGTGGTTCATTTGAGTGTATCCCAAATGATCCTTGTTTCAGGAAATGACTAAAGGATACTTTCACTCAAATTCCAGCACAGGACATTTTCCCAGTAAACAATAGGATTATCCATTTCTATTTTTAGAGCAGTTAAAACGTCTTAGTAAAAGACATGAAGATTTTCCTAATGTTTTAGGATTACTCAGACTATGGTAAAATCTTTCATTCTTTAAGCTCTTTGGGTGTTGGTTTGCTGGTTTTTGTTAAGAGTTTTTTATTAGTTAAAAAAAAAATCATCCAGGTGCTTTTGAGATTCTGTTTTTTTTTTTAGATTGTCACAGATGAGTATTATCCTGATTTGTACATGTTTGTTTTGAAACCGGAATTTATACCAAAATGTTTGGTAGATGAATAGCTCAGTGGGACATCAGGGATTGCACACGCCTGAAGTTCAGGTAATATTGAAGTGCTGTTCTGGGTTAGAACCCTGTTACTGATGTTACTTCATATTTTAAAATCAGTGAGATTTAAAATAACCCCTATCATCTGAAATGATATGTAGCTGGGTAAAAGGCTTGTATTCTGTTCTTTTTCATAGAAAACTATGCAGTTTTGCCTCAATTCTTACAAATCCTTCATTGACGTAGTAAAAGTCAGTTGGCAGCAAGTCCAGTATGTCAAATTAATGGATATAGTGGGAGGACTCCTACAGATGTCTGTGGCAGCTAGGGATCATAAAGGGTTTATAGAAGACATTTGCTTCTTGGCTCAAGTAAGGGTTGATTTTACATTTGTTTTCTCTCTTTTGCTGCTGCGCTATTTCCTAATATTGGCCCAAACTCAGAAGCACAGTTAAGAATAGATTTAAATCCATTCTTTAGCAAAAAAACCCCTTAAAGCCTGCTTAATTTGAGATAGGTTGGACCTAAAGGTGTGGTAAAAACCAAGCATATGCTGAAATTGTTTTACCAAATGTAGCCATTTACCATCTTTGTTCTCCTAGTTAAATACAAAGCAGAGCAGATTAAAAGTTTATAGATTTCAGTGGAAAGAAAAGAGTGGCTGGATGGCTAGTAACCTGCAAGCTCTGGAATCTCGAGGAGGAGTTTTCAAAAGAGTTAATGGCGTTGAAATATAACAACCAGCATTAAAAGAAAGTCATCCCTTATGAGTAATCAGGAATTTTCTCATAGATATCAAAAGATGAAATAGTTGGAGCCTGGCTTTTCCATTAGTAAAAGTTAGAAGTGTCCAGAAGCATGGAATAACTTCCAGTTGTGTCTGAAGCAAACTGGTAGCAGGAACAGGTATTCAGGTAGAACTGTTAGCTGAGCATAGTTTTCTCCTTAAATTACTCAGAAATACACCTTTGTTGAGGTGGCATAACAGCAGTAAGAAACTTTCTAAATATCAAGTGCAGCTTTCTGAGAACAGTATTTGTAGTAAGACATGAAACTGCTGCAAAGCTGTCACATTCAAATATCAAGATTAGCAGAATAATTAATTCAACAGTTACACAAACATGTTGGAATTATACATTTGTTATTTTATAATGTGCATAAATCCTAACGTGTTCCTCAACCTAGTTTTATTTTCTCAGCTTCTTTTTTTGCCATGGCTCTTTCCATCTCCAGTCATACCAATGAAATTATTTTCTCTGGGATGCTCTGAAGCTGGACTGATGGGCTGAGACCAAAGGGATGAGGTTCAACAAGGCCAAGTGCAGAGTCCTGCACCTGGGACGTAACAACCCCGTGCAGTGCTGCAGGCCTTGGGAAGAGTGGCTGGGCAGCTGTCAGGCAGAGAAGGACCTGGGGGTGTTGGTTGACTGCAGACTGAATATGAGCCAGCAATGTGCCCAGGTGACCAAGAAGGCCAATGACATCCTGGCTTGTGTCAAAACCACCGTGGCCAGCAGGTCTAGGGAGGTGACTGTGCCCCTATACTTGGCACTGGTGAGGTTGCACCTTGACTACTGTGTTCAGTTCTGGGCCACATGCTACAAGAAGGACATCAAGGTCCTGGAGCGGGTCCAAAGGAGGGAAACCAGGCTGGTGAAGGGTCNCTGTTGGGGTGTGGAACAGGCTGCCCAGAATGGTGGTTGAGTCACCATCCCTAGATGTATTTAAAAGATGAGTAGATGAGGTGCTCCAGGGATATGGTTTAGGAGAGGTCATATACAGTTGGACTCGATCTTAAAGGTCTTTTCCAACCTCGTCATTCTGTGATTCTGTGAATCTTCAATATTGTTACTTGCAGCATCTCCTTTGGGTTTCAACCTCTTTGTCTAACATAAAAAAACTTTTACTGGTATGTATAATAAATGCAAACAACATTAGTCTTCCCACTGGCTTTGGCACTGTATAGTTTTGGCTGCTATGCATCCTGTAGTAGCTCCAATGAGCGAATATTCATCCTGAGGAACACAGGACATAACTGAAAGGTCACTTCTGAATCCAGACAACTCTGTCACAGGTTTCAGTGTCAGGCAATTGTTTTCTATATTTAAATACATGCAAACAAGTTTTGATTTGAAATCATTGAAAGTTTCTATCCCGGGTCATCTACAGCACATAGCACAAAAGCTTTTTTTTTTAATTCTTCTTCTAGCTATATCAACATTATTACACAGTGTTTAGTTAATCAGGCTGGTTTAGAATTGTGGGATTTTCAGATCAGCTGTTTATAAACAAATTCTGTCCAGCCAGAGGTACGCAGCAGGATGAATTAGGCCTGAAATGCCTATATGTGCTTGAATGGAAAAAGCTGTGTGGTAAAAATACTTTTTTGAAATTGAAATACGAAAATTTGGCACATTGTTCATCCAGGAATTTAGATACTGAAATTTTCTTAAGATCTGTGATTTAATCTGTCATCTTCATGCCTTCAAGTAAATCAAGGGGAGGAGGAAAGCATACGTTTTTATAAGCAAAGAAAGTGTCTTTGAAAGGAAAGCAGTGTTGCATTTCTTTTCTTTCAGAAGGCAGACGTTATATCATGAAAGGCTGGGAAAATGTATTTCCATTATAGCTGTTTTTATCTCATTTATCTAATTTACCAGTGTTAGGTTACTGAACCTGTGCCATTGCAGGCTCAGACTCTGCTGTGGTAGTTTAATTAAAATAAAATAAAAAGAATCCTTTGCCCAGTAGGCTTTGCCCACCTCCTGGTCAGGCCCAGCCTATTAAAAACTTAGAGCTACATAAATTTTCTCCATAAAAATCATAGTACGTCCCAGAATTGATGCCTGAAACATAAATTTAAAATGTTTATTAGTATTAAGATACTTGCTTTAATACACATACAAACAAACAAAAAAGAGTTCAATTAAGGTGCAAAACTACTATTTGGTTGCTTTTCAATTTTGAATTCTGTTTTTGCTGTCATTCAATTAACAAACTGACTTTAATGGATAAGAATTGCTCAGTGGACCTTATTGCTGGGCTGCACTGTCCCACAGAGATATTTGTGGTTATGGACAGGCTGATTCTCTCACCTTGTGTGAAGGCCTGGAGAAAAGAGCCAGCCCGAGGGAATAATTTTAGCATAGACATTTCAAACAAGTGTTTGGATGCTTCGGATAATGATATGGTGAAAGCGGTCTTCTCAAAACTGAAGCCTCCTACTTCCCCAGTCTATCCTTCTAAAGTATGAATCTCATTTTCAGCAGCAAATTTGAATATGAGGAGAAATTCCTCCGAGTTGGTGGAGCATATGATTTCAACACTACGCATCATGGTTTATTTTTGCACATCTCTATAAAACGCCTTTGAGAACTAGGCACATGTTGTGTGTGAGCACTGCTGACTTCCAAGCTTTACAACACAGAGGTGAATCTTTTGAGTAGCTCATGTAAGTGTTCACTGGTATTTGTGTGTGAGTTTGTATATGAAGCAGCTGAGTTGCTGCTTCATGTTTTTTATGTGTGTGTTCAAATTGGGTTTAAATGAGACCATGCAAGTTCATGAGAACCTCTTTTGAAATAAGAGAAGCCAGACGATAAAGAGATGGGTGCAATTATGTTCATCGAGTAGGGGATCAGGATGTGCTACAGTGAGAAAGTTCATAAAACCCCAAAGATCATGTAGGCTAGGGTTTTCCAAGACACCTAAATAAATCATCAGGGTCTCATTGTGTTTCACTGGGGTTTCAGCATTTTCACCCCTCTTCTATTCACCATCAAGCGCTGCTGTTTCAGAGTGAGAAGAGCAAGAGATGCAAGCAAGAGTTGATAACAAAGAGTTAATTCACTATGAACCTCTTGTCTACCTCAAGAGTTATTTTCTGCTTTGTGCTCCACGTTCAGGTGTACATAATGTGTCTTGAAGTGATGTGCATTGCAGTAATTTAATTTTGAGATATCAAAAGAATGAATCAAGGAAATTAGACTCTGTTTTGAAAGTGATGCTTGCATCTTGGCCAGAAACAAATTGAATACAATTGTGTGGTCTTAGCTACAAGCTGAGCTTCAGGAAGTAATTGAGAGTTGAATGTTTTTAGCCTTTCATGTTGCTCTGTGTGAAAGAAAAATAGGTGAGGATTGATTCATCCCTAATAAAATGGAAGTTGTAGATGTTAGTTTGTTGCATGATTCTTGTTTAACCTTTTAAAAATATAAAACCAGATGATGTCAGTTTTGGCATGTTTAAAAGTAGTAAAGCATGGAAAAATTGGGAAAAAAGAAGGTAAGATGTATGTCCTGTCAAGAGCAAAGTTGGGCTTTCCCCATTTATTTCAAGTATTTTGGGTTCACATATTTGTTCTTGGTTTAGGTTTTTACCAAGACACTTGTTTTTTTTCAAGGACAGTTAAATATTAAACTGAAATTTTTCTTCTTTGTGCGCACACAGTCATTGCAGGAGAGAGCACAGTGCTAATAGCTATCTTTCAGTGTTAAAAGGGGTCTCTTTCAGGTACCTGTCAGAATCTACTCCTGTGCCAAGCCTCATCCCAACAACACTTGCCTGAGCGAGACCTGAAGCTATGAGGGTTCTGTCAGTGTCAGTCCCTGCGCTACCTTCTCCTTCATCCTGCTGCATGTTTAGAAAGATGGACTGTTTTCTTAACAGCGAAAGAGGTGGAAAATGCGCCGAAGTTTGCTGAAAGGAGTTTAAAAGGAAATATTTTTGTCTTGGCATGTAGCACAGTTGTAAGAAGAATCATTTTGATGACATCCATCTGTTGCAGATTAAAATAGGTTGGAAACAGGGATTGTGAAGTGAGTTAGTACAGCGTGATAAGTAGGGTGACCAAAATAAATGCATTGAAGTGGATTGGGTGACTGAAATAAATTGCTTTGTTGATTGGTATTCATAAGCTAAAAGTGGGAGGCTTTTAGGATATTCTCATGACGAGAAAAAATGGTTTTCACTCGGTGTTTCTGACAGGGAGGTGAAATTAGATGGGAACCATGCTCAGTTGGACGTGTTTCTCTGGAACGCAAAGTACTAGTCTGATGGCATGTATGCCCTCATGTACGTCTCTAATCATCCCCACAAAGCAGGCTTTTACAGCTATTTATCGAGTTTTTGAAACTCACTCCTACCCTGTTTATGTATTTTAAGTCTGAAAACTGTTACTGTCTTTGTGCATGTTCCTCGATGCTTATTCTGTATAATCATTACTTCTGTTGCACGACTGTGTTTTTTTCTCCTGGTATCTGTAGCTACATTAGTAGCCAACTTTACCTGCCTGTAGGTTCACATGTGGGTGGACATCAAAGTGTGTGTAGCTTTCTAATAGCCAATGTAATTTCATAACATCAGTGTAGGTAATGGTGCATTTCTCACTCCCTTGCTTCATGGTACGTCCCACAAGCTAGCTGAAAAATAAAACCACACAATTTTTATTTCCCCCCCCACCCATAAATGCTAATGGGTCTTTAAATACAGGCAGTTTAGGAGTGAGCATGTTTACAACATTATCCTGGATTTAGATACTCAGGCTTGAGTACTTCATCCTCTTTGTTCTATGGTTAGCTACACATGCAGTGCTGCCTGGTTTTGTGGGACTTTTTTTTTCCTTTAGCACACCCCGCTTTTGTGTCACAGGTGATAAAATATTGCTGGAGGACATTTTTTGTTCTTGGGTATTGTGTTTTTCTCCAGTGCGTACCTCTGTGTTAACCCAGTGTGGGTGCATGAACATGAACTGTAGTTGCATAACTTTTTATGCCAAGTATAAATCCAAAGCCAGTGTATGTTTTCTTAAATAGCACAGACAATAACAGGATTGGTAAGTTATTACAGATAGATATATATATATATGTATTTGTGTTTAAAAAAACAACCAACAACCAGAAGACTATGGCTAGCATGCCTGTATTTTTCCTGTTGCTAATATCAGTTACTATGACTTTGGATTTGGTTTTTCTTTTTCCTTTGGTTCTTGCTGAATTTTGACCTTCATCACTTAATGCACTATTTTGCGAACTCTGGCAGGTCTGCAGTTCTTTTGTGCCTGTATTAGCCTGTTTAGTATGATAATTAATTAACGCAGGTAGAATGCACAGCCAGTTTTCTTCACAGTGTGATTCCCCTGCAGCATAAAATGCAGAAGCCTTTCACTGGTGATGAAGTTGTCCTGTCTTTTAAGCAGGAGCTAAACAGAGGTCTTTTTCTTCTTGTTTTTCAGTCTGACAGCAATGCAAGCTTTCTCCGAGCTGCCAGAGCTGGCAATCTGGACAAAGTAGTGGAATACCTGAAAAGTGGAATAGACATTAACACATGTAATCAGGTAAGATATTTGAAAGGCAGAAGTTGGCAAGAGAAAGCTGCAAGAATGCCCCCTGCCTCAAAACCTGTTTTTTTCAGGCTAGATTGTTTCATGCAAATGTTTTGATTCAAGCTGTGTTTTCAGACAAGCCTTGTTCTTCAGTGATACCTTTCTGCAGGAAGATGATAATGTCTATAAAATTTTGCTGCTTTTAGGAAAATGCTTTTGTGTAAACCATTTTCCTTGACAGTGTCCTGCAGGTGCAGATATATGTTAGTGAAGTATCCATAATAAAAACTTAAGGTATGCTTTGGTGGTCTCAACATGAAAGAACCTGGTGTTGTGACGTTCCAGTCGTAATTGAAACAGCGAGTGCTAAATTTAGTTGTATTCTTCAAAATACTCAAGATGTTATGGCACTTCTGGGTGGTGTCTTTGAAGCAAGCTGTAGTTTAGATGTCCTGAGACATCTGTGCTCAGCTAAACCAACACACTCCCAGTCTGCTTGGTTTTGTATTGCTATGGCAGTGAGATCAAACTCTTGGAGAAGCGGAGACTTTGGAAGCAGAGGTCAACCTGTTACTCAGTTTTCTTTCCCATACTATGTCTCTCATTCTTTTTTAGTCTAGAGAAGTGAGATGATGCCAATGCTTGTGTTTTTTGCTCTGTTATTGCCATTTGTTTATTGTATCCATTTATTACTTCTAGTGCACATCCATGTAGTGGGTATTCCTCATTATAGTGAAAGACATGGCGATCTCCAGAGAACTTGCATTGCAAAGAGGGCTCGAGGAGCAGTAGGTATTACAACAAATTGAGAGACGAGCAAAGGATGGCAGAGATGGCTGTGATTAATAAATTCCACATCATACCAGCTGTCAGGTTTTGGCTTTGTGGGTGTTTTGTTTTGTTTTTGTAAGGCTATTTTGAAGATCTATTTCTGGCATCTTCACTTTAAAAGAAAGTTCCAGATTTCTTGTTGCAAACTGTTGTCTAAAGGACAGTGTAGACCGGCATACTTGGCAGAGCCAATGAAGAAGTTGAAAGCTGTGTATAAAAGACCATATCCTTATCTTACATTGATTTGAAGTTTTAAAGTCAGGTGTCCTTGAATGAATAATTCAAAACTGATAGAGACTGTTTTACAGACAACAGTTTGCAAAGGTGTATGCCTCAGTGTTTGACAGGATTTCAAAATCAAATGGAAAACATATTTTGGGCACCTGAAAACATTTTTTTAAACTTCCCCCCACCCCCTCCAATATTCAGGGTATTATGTTTTAATTCTATATCTATGTCCTCTGTAGCATGGGGACATTTTTAGTGTCTGCGGCTTCTATCCATACCTAAAGCATACCTAGTTCTCTTTCAGGACACGCTCTCGTTCATGTGATAGCAATAGCCTAAAAAAAGAAATAACATGTCTAAATTTGTTACAACCTTTTTACTATTCCTGAAGAATTATCCTGGCCCTACTTGCTTGCAGTACACTGATACATGTTTCTCAATAATACAGAAATCCAGGGCTTGTTATTTCTTGGCTCGCTTGTTAAATTAATATGAGTGCTGGGAAATGGCGTAGCAATTGAATAATTCATACCAAATAGAGCAGATGGTAGTGAAATAAATAGGTAAATTTGCACATTGCCTGTGGATTTTATTCTTATTTTTTAAATTCAGATCAGCCACTTAATATTTTAGTAAAAAATTTTTAGAATTAAAATATTATTTGCTTGTGCACAATTCTCTATTAAAATTAGGTTTTTCTTTTTTATGGTGAAAAGTATCACCTAAGTATGTATCACTAAATAACCTAAAGGCAGAAGAATAATGGGAAGTATGTGCTTTAGTGAATAAAGGAAAGATAACTCCATTATGAATCCACCCATCATTCGGTTTACTTTTACATTTTGAATTAATAAAAGATACTCCCTTTTTGACAGAGTATGTTTCAGGTATAAGGTTTGGACCTGCCCTGTCCTTTGGGAAGTGTGTAGGGATGGAATATACTAGTACCAGAGACTGGAAAAAATTGAAGTAAAAAATACTTTTTTAGGTTTGAGAAAACACCCATATTGCTTGATCACTATTCAGATCAAGGTCAGAAATAATCAAGACTTTCCTTACTGTGTCCTGAGACACAGTTGTATTTCCTAATGTAAATTTTGTCTAGGAGCCGAGCTGCTCATTGCTATGGACATGCATATTATAAATAAATTAAATATTTAGGAAATTAAGCTGTATTTATCTTTGGAATCAGTAAGGAAATTATATTATTACTCCGTTAAGCTGTGACGGCTATTAAGTTGCTCTTCAGGGCAGTAAGAAGAACAAAGGCAGTCGAAACAGCATTTCTAATTTATTTATTTACTTATTTAACAAACAACGTGATAGGTATGCATTTTCCAAGTCAGTCATCAGCCTGAGTTGTGAACATGGGCTTTAGAAGCCAAGGTTTTCTTTGGTAGCAGAGAAATGCTATGAAATCATCGTCTTTGGTATCAAGAGTGATAATCCCCCATGAAATCCTAAATTTTCCCTTTTCTGAAAGAATTTTGATGAAGTTATTGGGCAGTGCTGATGGTAAAGTCTCCAGTCTCTGGAGATGGGGTTGCAATTGCAGTATGTCTGAACTCTCAGACAGGAAATGAACTTTATGTTTTCCTTGTACCAACATACCATATGTTGGTATGTGGAAGCCACTTGTATAAAAAATATTAGTAAATTGCTTCAGAAAGCTATAGGGACATTACTTTGAAGGGGAAAAAAGGGTTGTAGTGAATTTTTCAAAGGCAGTATTTGTGAACCTTCTTCCTTTTGCTTACCTGTGAGATACCCTAAACCTAAGAAAGTGCTGTGTATGGTTTTAACCTGTCTCTTTTGCATTTCTGTTGCATTTTTACTTCAGTGGTTCAGTTCTATTGAAGACTTTCTTGGTCTGTTGATTATTTAATGCCCAAACCCTACCTTGGCCTTCACAGAATTTTAGAAGACACAACCTCCTGTATCTTTAGCACTTCTTCATTTTGTAGTTCAAAGGACAAAAGAGGAAATTTAGCACTCTGAAGAGCCAGTCTCTTCCCTTAGGGGCAATTGCTGGAACCATAGTGGTGATCTTTTCACTGAGAGCAAGATCCAATACAATTCAAAACATGCACTCCCATAGCAGAAAGTGCAGTGGGCAGTCTGGGTGCTATAGAAATGTTATATACTGCTTCAGCACACAGATCACAGTATGGTCAGCCAGTTGATGTTCCTTAGCCATCCCACAAGGAGCACCTGATCCCATGTGACATGAGGTGCGGAAGTCTGAGGTTTCCCTTGCTATTTTTGTGAGGACTCAGCTGGTAAGTAAACATTCAGGGGGTGGTATTTTTAGCTGACAAGCCAACTTGCATCCAGGCACATGAAAATCTTGTAGCTTGCTTGCATTATCAATGCAGTTTTGATTATCTTCCACTGGTTAGTAGCTGTGATTTAAACTTGTTTCAAAAAAACATGAACTTAAACATGTTTTTGTCATTGGTCTCTTATTTATAACAGAAACTGTTTTACATATTGTTATAAAAAGGTACTTAAATTTTCTGCTTAAAATACTTCCTCTTCTTGCAGGAAAGTTATTACTGCTGCAACATACTCTTAAAAGTTTCACCATTGATGTGACTGTGATGTGATAGAATGTTTTAGCTTGGCTCCTTTCTAAGTCTGTCATATAAATCCAATTACTTTTGCTTCTTAGCCTAGGGACCTGCATTTGCAATGCTTATTTAAGTGACTAGAGCCATCAAATTTAATAGGCCTGTAACCACGACTTAAAATAAATATGCAAGTAAGTGTCTGCATCAGTCTTGAAAAATGTCTTGATGTTCTAGTGAAATCAGTGGCATTTCTTTGAAGGGAGCCTTGAAAGCTCAGGCTGTATGGTGTCCAACTTTCCCCGAACTCTTAGCCAGAATTAATCAAAGAGATCACTAACTGGACATTGGCTGAATTTTGGAAGTTAAATCACTTAAAGGTTGTTTTTAAGAAACATTAAGTTCATTAAATCATACAATAGAAATGTCACACAAGCTCTGTTTTGTAACACATGCAACATGAGATAGGCTAAAGTTTCCCTGCACATCTTCACTGCACAGAAACTTCAAAGACTAATCACAGATGGAAGCCTTTATTCTGTTTGACTCCAACAGTGGTAGAGCTGTAAAGAGGAAGAGTTTGTGCTAAAAAGGTGCAAGTACTCACAGGAATTTTGGAGTAGAGAATCCCGAACATGCTGCCCTTGACATACATCACTGTGCTGTCTGTCTTGGTGAAGTGTACTGTGAGTAACAGCTAACAATGAAAAGTGTCATCGGTGTGTCATCCCTGGTTTTACTCCCATATCCCTTCACATAATTATATAAAAAAATTTCACGTTTTGGCTATGTTTAGGAACATAATGAGTGTGCCTGTGCTGTCAAATGACCTGTCCACCTGCCTACATCCCTGAGTCCTGGTTCTCTTATCAGCTACGCTGTCTGTGTATTAGCTGGCTTGCAGCTCCTTCAGCTGCTGGTTTTCTCTGGGACGACACCTGGAAGCACTTCAGGGGATTCTCAGTGAAGCGACCATGCTCCTCTCAAAGCAGGGAAGGCCTATGATTGGGGTGCTGCTGCTCTTGGTATTCTCAAGATTTCAAAGTCTTTAATTGTGTGGAAAATTAACTAAAAGTTCCATTTTAAAAATTTATTTAAGTCTTTATAAATTTAAGCGAAGTGTGCAGCTAAGTGCTAGTCTGAAGAAGGCTGCTTTCATGAACTGGTTCTTTATGCTATCCAATTGTTATTTGCACCACCAAGAAAGCCTCCATAAAATAAATTTCTTCTCTTCTGATCCTTATATGCTTACATTCAGACTGGAAAAATATCAAAACTAATGAAAATACCCACAATTGTGACCACTATTTAGGTTTTTAAAAAAGAGTAGTTGGAAGAATAAGAAATAAAATAATATAAAATATTTTGAGACATTGCCTTCCCTGCTGAAGAGCTGCAGATGATTAAAGTAGGCATGTGTCAAGTGGAAGATAGGACACAAAAGTGAGAGGAGTTCTGCTCTCTGTGTCAAGGAATTTAATGATGAGCAGGTTAAGAACTGGGGCTTTCCATATGTTACTTATTGAAACATATAGAAAGAAACTTGTCTTAACTGTCTAGAAAAGTTTCCATTAAAAGATCTGTTGTCAAGAAAACATATGCCAAGTTATATGGGACTTGGCAAACTTCAGGTTCACCAGTTAGGAGAGGATAAATCTACACTCAACCTTTTATATTCAAATAAATTTAATAATTCTGTTTCTTATTCATAAGCACCAATATTAACAAAAAAGGATCACCCCCAGGTTAGAGCACAGTTAATATGATGATAATCACTTGGAAACATGACAAGTTACGGTTTGTTGTTGGGGTTTTGTTCCAGTGTTCATATTCCCTTGCTTGCTACGAGAAGAATATGGCTACAGTTGGTACAGATTTACCATCTGTGAAAAATGCTTTCAGTCTGCAACTGGGTGGTGAAGCTCCTCTTCCACTGTATAGGTGTAATCAGAGCCAGATGAATGCAAACATCAGGATAGATGCTGCATAATTTCATAGTGGCTTGGAAAAGTGCTTCCAGGTGATAGACAGCAACATCACCAGTGTTCAGAATCTGTAGGGTTGTGCTGAGAGGTTGGTTCAGATCAAGGCTGGACTTAAACCTGCAGCTGTTGGGGTAAAAAAAGATGTTTGGCTAATGTGCAAACCCAGAAAACTCCAAATTAACATCAACTAATTAAGTAATTCTACTTGTCTTCTGGGTTATCTTAGCAATTTTCCAGACTATATCAAGTGAGGTCTTGACAAGTACTACTACTACTAAAAAAAAAAGATAATATAACCCCTTCAGTCCTATGAATAAAATTAATCTCTATTTTGGATTGTCTTGGTTCTGTTAGCCAGAAAAAAACTCTCTCTGTGCACTGGCTAACCTCTTTCCCTGAAGACATTGACTATTTTAAGGCACTTCCCAAGTACAAACTGAGACGGGCATCCTGCGTCATCAGTACTAGCAAAACCAATTTCTCAGCTGTTACCATCCATTGAGCACAAACAGGCTCTTCAGCTTCTTACAAATTCCAATTCTGGTGCCATATAAAATCATTCACAAAGCTTTCTGATAACTAAGACCCTCAGCTTCTATTGATTAAACATCACTGGAGTATTGTAAATTTTATTAGAAGTGGGATCTGAATGCTCTTTCAAAAATGAAGCCTTAGAAGGATGTGGGATTTTTCTTTTTTACTGGTGGATTTTGGCACTTGTTTTGAAGAAGCTCGCTGTATTCACAAGGAGAGTGTGCAAAGTCTGATGCCTTGAACAGAGGTCAAATATTAGCTAGTTTGGGGGAGTTTCCAGCTCCAAGGCTCTTTAAAACTTAGACCAGTTTGGCTTCTGCTCTCATTTGGTTGGCTTCTTTGTAATTTGATTGTGTCTTTATTGCTTCAGTTGCAGTGAGATAACTCTATCGTTTAGTCCAAACAGAAAGCCGCTAACACTCCCAGTAGTGCTAACTATAGACTCCAGTCATAATGAGGTTGACAGTGTCACATGGTGATGTCACTTGGGAGGTTAATGCATTTGCATTAATTCACAGGCTATAAAGCAACACCAAGGGAGAATTTTCATAATCTGAAACAATTTTGTCTTTTTTTCAACCATCTACTTTATTTCTTTGAGATATTTTTGGGAAAAAAATTAACAAACCTTTGGACTTGAGAAAGCCAAGCCCAGGTCTCTAATGTGCCCTTTCCCAAATCCTTGAAAAGAGATTGACCACTTGCACTTTTTGCTTCCCTCAGGAGATTTGCTCAGAGAAGAGAACTTGAAGCAACTTTAGACTGACATCCATTAAAGAGACAGAAAAAAAGTATTTGAATCAAGTGAAGACCATAGAATCATAGAATATAGTGTGTTGAAAGGGACCTATAAGGATCATCAAGTCCTATGATACCACAATATTGCTTTTTAGTCTTGGCTTCTACTGGTGTGTGCAGATGCCTTCTAAACTATGGCAAAACATGTAAAGAAGTCATCATGACTCTGCTAGTCACTGTAGCTTTTTATGTTTTCATTTTCATTGTGTTTGTGACTTCTGCTTTGCTGTTGGCCTGCTGATATATGTAGTAAAAATAGGCCCATGAACATCAGTTGAAGGAATTTGGTAAAAGTGTGTTGCATTTCATGCTTCAGGAGTATGAAGAAATGTGAAAAAAAAAAAAAATAGTGTTTTCATTTTGTTAACTCACACGATGTACGTTCTGTAAGTTGCTTCAATGCCATCCCAACCATGCATGGCAAATTAGTTAGAGACATGGCAAGTCTTCCTCGAAAGTGATGCACCCCATCTTCCATGAGAGGCAATGGGAGTTGTAAGGGGTCAGACACAGCATAAAGGAGAGAGCATTAACTTTGTTAACATACATCTTTGCTTCCTAATGTTCTTAAAGATGCTAAGTCCTTAATGAATACTTCAAGGCATTAAGAATCATTATATTTAACAGAGCTTGTCTTCCTTAGTGCCCAGACCATTATATACTGCAGTAACACAGAAATAATGTTCACTGGTATAAATAATTTTGCCCTACTTCCTTTGAATGCGTTCACTCCCCCATAGATACAGTTTTATGTTCCTTATGCTTCTCACTAAGTCTCACCAGCAGAAGGTGACAAGACTGCCAGGTAACTTCTCTGTCAAGCAGTTTCTTATCTGTGGGGTCTGATTGTTTGGGCCTAGCAGGATTGGGCAAGAAGGGTGTAAACCGTTATTGCTGCTGGACCTAACATTGACTGGCGTGATTTCCTGGAGAGAGTAAATGGCATAGCAGGATGGATGTTGAGCCGGGTGGTGGCCGAAGAACTTCTGTTCCATGAGGATCATTCCATGAGGCAACTGAATAAAAAGGCAGTAGCAGCATGGACTTCCTTGGGTGATTTTCAGATAATAGCAGTCAGGCTTAATGTCTGTCTTGCAGGGAAAAAATTGACTGACTTTTGATTGGCTTAGAAAAGGTTGATGATTTCTAGGATGTACAAGAAATCTGTGGGCTTTTCTGGTGTGGTGACAATATATAGGGTGACACTGTAACAAGCGCTGTGAGCAGTAGTGGTATGTGTGCACATTTGTTACTAGGGGATGCAAAGATGCCTGTAACTACAGTGGTAGAGGAGAAGAAGAACTGAGGGAATCGAGCTCTGCAGGGAAACACTTCAAGAACCAAGCTTGGAAGGCTTAGTATTATGTTCTTTTATGAGAGTTAGAATTACAAATGAGCCTCTAGAAGAAAGGTAGTTATGGATACGTATGCTTGGTGGGGAGGAGTCGTCCCTATGCTGCTCAGTTTTGCTTAGCAGACAACTAAATTCATCCCCCCCTGCACCCACAAGTCTTTGGTAGGCATGGGAGAGAAAAGGGAAGTGTCAGAAACCTTTGTTGTTCTAAAATACAAGAATCCAGTTGACAGGAACGTAGGAGTTGCATTGATTAAATCTGAGCTTTCGTCATCATAAGTAGCAGGGATCAGCCATGTGGGTTGGCAAATAATTACAGCATCGGTTTTGATTATGGAGGAACAAAGCTTGCTTTAAGGCTTCAGTCGTAGTGGCCCTCAGCATTTGAAGTGCAGTGCTTGCTTCTGCTACTGCTTGTCCCGGCTTACTTTATTTCAGGAATTATGGAATTTGATTGTGTACTATAGGAGTTCTATTTTGGCCACAGTTTCTCTCTGTAACCTTTTTACTGGCCCCCATGTACTAATTTTCTGTATGTCTTTAATAACTCATATGTTGCAAAGAAACTCAGAGAATCTATGCAGCAGCATTAGTTTTCAGCTGCTTAATGTGTTACCATTAGGTACATGTCTTAGAAGTATGAAATTGGGTCTTTTCAGAGTTTGCTGCTGATAAAGCACTGGGACCAGCCTTGATTTCTCCATCTTTTGGCAAGTAGAAGCTTGCCCTCAACTTTTTGCATTCAGAGGCATGTGTGTGCACATAATTCATGTGGGCCATGCTACATTGTGGTTTGTGTGCCCTTTGTGGGCTTCAGTCTGCTTGCAAAGAGTGAGGAGGCTTAATAAGGTGTCAGCAGCGCATCTGGGGAGTGCAACTCTAAGGAGTCAAAGTTATACCAATCATACCCTCTTTGAGGTGTTAGTGACTGAATCTGTGAGGGTAGAGGCGGGAGCAGGTTTTTGTCCTTCAGCATAGAGAAGGACACTGCATGTTTCCCCACAAAACAGTACTTCAAAGCTTTCACTACTGTAAGTGGTAATTACGGTTACTTAATACGCAGCTTAGGTTAAAAAATCGAGGAAGATTAGAGCTTTCTGAAATGTTTTCAACCTACAAAGTGTTTGCTGCCATGTACAGTGTTCCTCATCTTGATCATTATTGTCAGCCTCACCACGTAATTTTGGCTAAGAATTTACGCTTGAGCCAGGGCATGGCCCTGTGCCATCCCTGGGCGCTGCAGCTCAGTGGGAAGTGTGTTACTCTGCTTGCTGGCCCTTTACCCGCAGCGGGAGGTTTGAAACCACATTTCTCATTAACGTTTCCTAACTACCAGCCTGCATAAAGGTGGTTTTCATTTGGCAGCTTGTGGATGTAGCCTTCCTTCAGTTCCTTGGCTTTTTTCTGAGTTGTGCATCTGAATTTGACCACAAAATCTGCCTGGGCTGCTTACATGAATGTAGAATTACATGGCATTACTTCAGATGTGTGTTTGGATTGCTGTGGCTGCAACCATTGGACCCACTCCCATTAAATGCCTCCTATGAAGTGCTAACTGCTTTAAAATCCTGCTGGGAATTACAGGCTTGAACTTCCTTTGTGGATGGACAAATAAAACACTAGAAAGCTGGTTGCTTATTTTGCAATTTAAATGACTTACGACCTTCTTGCACAGTGCTGAACTTGCTGCAGGTTACTCAAATGCCTGGGTATTGCTTATGATGCTTGCAATATGGAAAACAGGAGTGTGCTTGAGGGCAATGGCAGTGTCTGTTGCTGTCACCTGCCTGATGTACCATGACAAATACTGCAGGATTGTGAAAAACAGGTTGGTGATTCAGTTGCAATAGACTGTGATTTTACATTTTTACCTTGGGTGGAGTAGGGATACTAAGAAGAAGAAGATATAGTTTCCATGGCTGGAATTGATAAGAGAGAAAGTATCTTATTCCTGCTTAATGTGAAAAAGATTTAGACTCTAATTTTCTTAGGTTTGGTGGCTGCTTTTTAAAAAAATCCTAGCTCTTCATTCTTTTTCTTTTCTTATATTGAACGAGGTTACAAAGCCTCAAAGTTTATTGAGGACTTGCTCACGAGAAACCAGCAGAGGTGTACCGAGTCAAGGTTCAATGTAATTTGCAAACTGCTTAATTGGTATACCTGTGCTTTTGGTTTTCTGTTTGATACCAGTTATCTCAGCGGAGAGAAGGAGCATCAGGACAGCTCCACTGGTCTGGAATAAACCTGATTGAATAGACATGTGCTGTGTAAATTTGGCTAAATCCTCTGGGTTCTCTGTGTTTGTAATACCTCAGTGGACTAGATAAAGCTTCAATAAAGGCAGACAGGCACTTAAAATTTTGAATAACAGGCCCAGTGGAGTAGCCAAGGTTGCAGTCGGGGGAGATGCAAAACTATCAAAAAGGATAGAAAATCTTATGGAAACTTCTTACTTGGAAAATCTGGTTTGTTTTGATGTTTTTGTTGCTATGACAAAAACGTTATCAGAGAAGCTTGACACACAGTGCCTTGGCTTAAATATCTAAGTCTGAAATATCTGACTTATGTAGACAGCCAGCTAAGAGATGTAATAGTATTCCAGCTACTAATCTTCTTCTTATACCAGGGTAAGGTAGGAATGTGTCTCTTCAGAACGGATATTTGTAACTGATATGGCCCTTGTTGCTTGCAGAATGGACTCAATGCCCTGCACCTGGCAGCTAAAGAAGGCCATGTGGGACTGGTGCAAGAATTATTGGAAAGAGGGTCGTCTGTGGATTCTGCCACTAAGGTAACTTGTGCATGTCTGTAGGTTTATTCACAAAAAAGTCAAATACTGGGGAGAAATTTTGGGAAACCCCCACCAAACTGAAGTGCAAAATAAGATAATAACATAAATAACCTCACTGATATTTCGGTTATGACCTGCGGGTTTGTTCTTTGCTGAAGCTCAACAGCAGTAGATAAGGAGGGAAAGGTTATTATTTGTACAGTCTGTTTACAGGGGAAGTATTAAAGGTTTTGGCATTCACAGATTTTTCCATTATTTCCAATGACAAGTGCCCTTTATATAGACAGTGAATGTAACTCAAAATAGTAGATGTTTTTTTCAAATCTGTGAAAATTGATAATTGACTGATTTGTATCCGGAGCCTTTTCCCTCAAAGCCACAATGAAAAACACACCTGCATGAGTTGTTTTGCTTCAGCCTTTCCACAGACAGGCATGTTTATATGTCTGAAACATGCAGCCTGTACATTGTTTGTCTGTGGGTGGTAAATTCCCTGTGATTGGCCTGTTTTGCTGGCTTGAACAATTAAATTATTGACTCCCAGGCTCTAGGTTGGTGGGCATTACTCAGCCTTTGCTTTTAGTTGCCATCGCTGTGTCCCTGAGGTGCCCTGTCTTTTCATGATTTCTGATGCACAGGGTCTCCATCAAGGTTAACACCCAGTCCTCAGCTGAGAGAGCTTCTTAATGAACTTGTGATTACTATAATTAATGGAAAAACAGAAGTTCTGTCCTTCAAAAACATCTTTAAGTCACCCCTTGGTGAAGCTGTTGGTAGAACCCCAAGACTTTGGGGTTTTGCTCTCATTTTATGAAAACTTTGAGTCTTTAATCAAGCTATATAAATATTGCTCCCAGGATCAAAGGTGCGCCTGTAAGAGATATAAGACTCTTACAGAAGCAGTGGTCTACCACACTGCTGCTGTTTTGTGAGAGATTATTTTATTGTACAGTGCATCTCTTAAAGATAACACCTCTCAATTATCTCATTCTAATTTTATGTCAATTAGAGAAGAGGAAAAAAAAGTATTTATCTTCTGCATTTAAAAGGCTGGTTTCTGTCACTTAACAGTCAGCTTAAATTTTAGGACTTGTAGATTTTTCAGCTACCTTCTACAGGACATGATCTCTGGACCTGAATGAAACCACCTGCTAACCCATACTAAATTTTACCTAGAACTTTGTCCCATGCCCCAATCTCATTCCACAATTTTACTCTGAAGTTATGTCTTACACAACCACTCAAGAAATCTTCATGGCTGCAACTGCCAGTTCTGTCCCCTGTGCTGTTTATGGGACATTGTGTAAGGTAAAACTGTGCTCAAAAAACAGTGGTTATAAAGAAATGTTGGTTGACTGAACTGTTGTGCAACAGCTGTTGTTGTGTCTGAAGGTTAATGTGTTTCATTTTTTTCTCTCCCCTACAACAGAAAGGGAATACAGCCCTACACATTGCATCCTTAGCAGGACAAGCTGAAGTTGTCAAAGTTCTGGTTAAGGAAGGAGCCAATATTAATGCACAATCTCAGGTATGATGTTATTTTCCCTTCCCTCTTCTAAAGGTTATCTGGTGAGATTTTTGTAAGATAGATCTGATGTGTTAGGTAGTGATTCCAAACATCTAGGCCTGACAAATTAATCAAATTGAGGCTTACGTAGTGTTTCTGTAAGTAGAGCAAAAGTAAAGAAGAAATTGAAATCATCATATACTCGTTGTGGGATACAGGAGCTCACATTTAATATATTGCTTCAGAATTTTTTCGAAGTGTAGAAATATTACATCATGTTTTTGGCTTAAATTTGGAGAATGGTAACGAAAACGATTATTTCTCAAAGGCTTGATTTATACAGTTGCTTTTCATGGTTATTTGTTGGCTGAAAATATGAAATTGACTTACTTCAAGCTTCTGAACTCATTCTTCATGTGATCAGAAAGAATTTATATCAAAAGTTTGAAATGTACATTTGAATCTGGGGAAATTGACCTTGTCCTGTCAGGCAAACCGACTGTGAAAACAGCCCAGTAATTCCACTGACATGAGGCTTGTCTGCTCTCCCGAAATGTACCAGTGGATGTGATGATGTTGCAGAGACTGACCAATGGCTGGTTCCTCCCTCCCTGGTTTTGGTTGAGGCTGTCGTGGCAGTAGCCTCTCTGGTGTGATTTCAGAGCTGTGGACAGCATGTGCTGGATTCTCAGAAAACAGCATACTGCTAGCTAGCTAGATGAAGGGGTTTTCCCTAGCTAACTGTCCTCATCTCCCTTGCCCCACCAAACAGAAGTGCTATTAGCACCGTAGATCAGTTGTCCAGATTATCCTAACATATATTTGAGATACCTGTCTTTTCCTCTGTTTAGGATTAGGAACGATTCACCAAATATTTTGTTTGCTACCTTAACTGTGGCAGCTGTCTTGTAGCTGTGATGAACTGAACAGATGGTTTAGACGAGGATCATATATTATAAAGAAACTGCATCTTTCTGAAGCATCTAAGTCAGCTTGTGACATTCTCAGAGTAAACCATGAAGCTAACTAACTGCTCAAATGGAGTCCTAGTGCGTCATTCAGTGACCACAAACACCAGTTTTGCAGCAAATTATTGCACAGTGGTGTAAGCTGGAGCGATGAGAAAAACGAATCATGCCTCAGGAGTAGATTCATTTCAAATTAAATTTTCCTAGTGCTTACTGTCTGTAGGCAAGATAATGGCCCTTAGTTTAATCTTGCTGGGTTATGTGAGCCGAACAAGAAGAGAGTGATCTGATTTAGCAGTGCAGCTAGGAGCTGCCTGCGTTGATGAGAGTTTCAGAGACAGGTTTGTGAAAGGCTTTGGTCTGTCAGAGTCCATCCTAAGTCTAACTAGCTCCACATCTTGCTTGCCCAGACCTGAGATGCTGGGACCTGGAGGACTTTTTTTGTGGTTTGATATTACAAATTTGGATGGAAAGTAAGTAGAGAGCAGGAGATTAAAAATAGGTTTATTGAATAGATAAGTTTGTCTGTAACTTCATTAGAATTTTATTTTTTAAATTTTAAATTCGAATTAAGATGCCTGACTCCAAGTTCTTTAATTTTTTTTTTGCTATGTCTTTTGTGCAAAGTGACTGCCAAAGAGCTCTCTCAGGAAAGCTGAGGTTCAGTTACTCCCTACAAATGTGATTCCGTTGCTCAAAAATTTTGCAATCTCCATTCATAATGACCCAACTGGATGATTTCTTCATACATTAGTCATCCTTTTCATGTGCACATGAAGATAGAGACTACTTTAATGATAGGATTTTGAGCATGGTAAGAGAAATAAGTGTAGAGATGATACTTTAATGAAGCCTTATCCCTCAAATAGGATAGCCATAAAGGCTTTTCCTTATTTCCTGGAAAAATAAATTAAATTTTTCTAAATTGAAAGAAAAACCCCCAAAATGTACCAGAATTAGAATTTGTTTTCACAGTTATTAATTTCCAGTGGAAGGTGTCTCTTTGTCATATGGTTTCCTGACTCTGAGCTGACTCGTAAGAATTTGGTTTTAATTCTGATTTTCCAGAGGCTTCTCTTGGAAGATTAAATACAAAAGTAATTTCTTTATGCCCCATAAATGGAATGAGGATAATGAAAGCTGCCTTTCTACTCAAGATTGCATTGACATGCTCAATAATCCCATATGGCATAGGAAAACAAATAAGTTAACAAAAAAAGAGAAGAAAAAAGGAAACATCAAAATTAATAGACACATGATTCATGATACAAGATCATGAAAGATTTGAGCCTACCTAACTGCAGATGGTGAAAGAAGAAAAGCAAGAAGTTATATAGCTAAAGGAAAAGAGTATGACTGAATAAAATATACTTGAATACTCAAATGCTAAGATGATTTTTTTTAATGGGAAATATGTAATTGATGAAAATGCTGAGAGAAAAATAATTATACCTGGAAAGAACTTAATTGAGAAAGTCAGAAATGAATAAAAATACAAATTAAAGGCAAAATTGAATTTAAGAAGTATGACTGAAATACTTTCTCTTATTTTTCTTTCAATTCCATTTTAAAAATAGATGCTATGTTGCCACTTCTAAATCTTTTAGGAACACTTGCTGGTATTGAGGGTATCTTACCTTCTCTTGTTGTTATCCTTGTTATTTCACACTTCATTTTTATTTTTTTAGGCCACTGCTAAATGCCATTTGTTGGTAGTGATTTAATGCTGGTGAAGTTACTCAGGTTGCTCCATAACTTCCTCTTTAAAGAACCTGATATCTGTTAAGGTCATTTTCATTTCCAGTGATGACAATTTGCCATAGTGACAAAATTTCCTCACTGATGATAAAGTGATAAAAGTGTGCTCAACCCCAGATTGTTCAGTTCATTGTTTTTCTTTCCCTCTTCTTCATTAAAATAGCATAAAAGCACTGGCCTCTATCAAAACTTACCACCAGTGACATGTGAAACACCACACTGATTTACCAGTTCCTTGCAACAAGGAAATAACAAAATTATCTCAGAAAATGCTATTAAAAAGATCATAACCCTTGAGATTCCAAACCCCATCTGTGCTATCTGAGACTGTTACGCATTCAGGGCTTTGATTTTATGGATTTTGTTTTTCTATTAGATTACATTGCTTTGCCCTTTGGTTTCTCATTGGCCTTCAGAACTGTTATTCTATTCATCTTCCTATTTTTAAAAGTTGTTCCTTTACAGCTAATATGTCATTGCCACTATTTTTAGAGAAGTAATTTCTATTTTGATACAAAACCTAATTGTACAGTGATTACTAATTGAATGACTCCTCTTTCACCTGGCTGTGTCTTCCTCAAGTATGTTTCAGGTAACCGCTAAAATGAGAGCACACCCAGAAATGGCTGGAGGTCTAGGAGTTGCAGGTCATTTTTTGGCGTATCTCTACCTAACATTTGACAAATGTGCAATTGTTTGGCTCAGTTAAATTCACCTTTTGCTACATGTTATTACTAGAGAAAATATATTTATGTAATGAGCATCTATAAGACCTTCACTTGGTTGACTCTCATAGTTCAGTGAGCTGATCTAGATATGCGTCATCAAGTAAAAAAAATCAATTTCAACAATGCCTCTTCTAGATTTGACCATGACTTTTGGTTACTTATAGATCTGAGCTGCATATGTTGAAAATGAAAAATCTCTTCTGAGGACTGGTTGGTGCAAACTATAACGCAAAGTGGGCACGAGATCTACTGGGGTTGTACCAGGCTACTCCTTTGAGTTTTAATTATATTCCTTGCAGAGGAAAAGGAGGTCATCCCATGGAAAGACATAATTTTCTGCAATATGTATTCACTTCTGTTGGGTGATTCTCTAGGTACTTGTGAAATTCAGTAGGGAATTCAGAAAAAGTTCTCAGGGGGCATTGAATAAAAAGTTGAAACATTTTATTACGCAGAACCATAGAAGTACCATTGTCCACTTAACACTCTCTCACACACACACATGCTCACCCACCCATCACACACTTTCACTGAGCTCAGTGGTATCTTCCTCTCACAGCTGGATCACTTCTTTACCCCAAACTTATTCTTAGTTGCTGCTTGTAGATCAGAACAGTTAATTCTATTTCCTAATTCACAAATGATTGTCTAATTTTGCAACATAGAGAAATTCTTATGCCAATTCTTGATCTTTTTTTTTTCCCAGGTGGAAGAAATATCTTCAGATTTTGTCAGTCCAACCCTTCCCTTTGATATATTACCATTTGTCTTTATTGCTTTTTTTAAAAGTCTGCTTGTATTTCTGTTTTGGGGAACCTGGTCTAGTGGAGGGTGTCCCTACCAATGGGGGGGGGGTTGGAATGAGATGGGCTTTGAGGTCCCTTCCAACCCAAACCAGTCTGGGATTCAGTGATTCTTGTATCGTCTGAATCATGTATATGTATCAGACATGCCTGATAACTAGAATATTAACCTGACAAATGTGACAATATCCTGATTACAGTAATCTTAATAATGGAGTCTACATGTAGATTGTCTCCGTGCTGAGGTGTTGTGACCATATGTACCTTATGGAATGGATCCATCCTGACCTTCCTGCATCCCAAACAAGGTCAAAAAAGCCTCTTGCGAAAAGTTGTACTCTCTAGGATGTGGTGCTTTGGCATGTGTCAAGGGATTGAAGTACAAAGAGCTAAAAAGTGCAACACAAAATGAGCAAATACAGTTTGATCCTTTTCAGTTACTGTTGGGGAACTATCATATACTGGCGTCATTTTAGAAAGAGATTATTCCTTTCAATTTTGAAATTTCTGCAACACATTTGGGAACAGAACGTGCTCCCATTAGCTGCTAAGGTTGTGCTTTGACTGCAACTTCATCTAGGGGGCCTCACAAAGGAGAAGGAACTACCTTTTAATCATCAGATTATTTAAAGTGACCCAGATACAGAAAGCAAAGATTAGATAAATCAGTCCTCCCTCAAGCTGATCTTGTTATTTAAAAGCTCTCTGGTTTCCTTTCCTCTATATCCCTCCCTAAGCTCATTGCAAACACATTAGACAAGAAATATTTTTGTTTAAATTTGCCACCGTTATAGTTGCCACTTCTTGTTTCAACATGTAGGAGATGCTGTCATGGCATGCTAGGTTATTCTTATCCAGAATGTTCATCAGGTTGAAGCAATCCTTAGCATTCCACAAAATATCCAGCCTCAAGATGCTTTCCCAAAAATGAGTGATGAGAGCTTGTTGAATGTCCATATCCAGTGTTACCACAAAAACAAAGAGAGGATTTATGTGATTCTCAGAGAAGCGATCGGCTTGTCTCTCACAGGATGCCCTAGGATTTGTTTTACCAGAGATTGCTCTCCCCATGTTTTGTAAAGATAATCTTACCTTTGGAATTGAACATATTTTGCAGAGTATTTGCTACTCCATTATAACAGAAGGTTTTAATTCCACCAACTGGGCTTTCTGCTTTTATACTGGTATATTTGGAGAGCTGGATTTTTAGCTGCTGTAGATCAAGAGGAGTCATTTAGCTGCAGTTCTGCTCTGTTAATGTAATAAAGGATCAGGCCCATTATCTCTTTACTGGAGGTAAAAATAAAATAGAAGACATGCCTTCTGGAGGATTATATGGATTTTGAGAGATGTAAACAAAAGTAATACATTAAGAACAATGAAGGAACAGATATATTTATTCATCCTGCCTTAAACTAGTCCAGATTTCAGCTGCTTGTCTCCTACAGCAATTATCAAGTGATGATAAACAACCCTTATTTCTGATCTTGAAGTGTTTTCTCAGGCAGCCATGGAGGTGCATTCAAGCAGCATTCCTGTGCATGGGAGACCCAAGCGGTGCTTACAGATTGACACACAGGGTAACACAGTGCAAACTTTAGATAATGATTGTTAATATCAGCTCATTCACATGGACATACCAGTTTGCCCAATGAATTCATCAAGTTAGAGGAAGAATAACCCTACGAGGATGGCCAGTTTATGGTGTCACCTGCAGAAGAAGCAGCATGGTGATGTGGACATGTGGGGCTTTCTTTTCAAAGGAAAAAAAGCCTGATATCAGGAGCTGTTAAAGAACAAAGGAAGGTACTGAGCCAGTTTGATGTCTGTTTCTGGAATCCCAGCTGCAGCTGTAAAATAACTGAATGTGTCAGGATCTCAACCAACAGACTGAAAAAACCTGAAAACATTATTTAGATATTTTAAGACTAGGATTTAAAACTATACTGTTAATATACTTCATTAATTTGCATGATTTAAGATTTTTTAAGCTCTGTTAAAGTGCTATAAAGTTGCCATAAACCAACGAATGGTCCAGGTTGGAAAGGCTTTAAACAGGGTGGGTTTTTCCACTAATTGCGTGATATGTGGCCTTTAATTTTTGTTGTCAAAATACATAAACTTCAGGAGCCTGCAGTAATCCCAGAAAGCAGCTGTCAGGGGCATGGTGAGTGTTCACCGGGCCAGTGTGCCATACTTCACCCCTACTGTAATGACATGGTCTGTGGTGATAAGACCCAGGTGGTGGAAATGTTATCTGCATATCTTTATAAGAGTGTAGATTTAACAGAATAGCAACCAAATAAATAGAAATATTTTCTTTAGAATTTGAGTGCTGTATAGTTATCCTTCCAGCCCTCAACCACATACATAAAATAAATCATTGTTTTCAGTACTCTTTTTCCTTTAGCATGTTTGGAAGCCAACCCCAAGTGCTGTTTGGGATGACTGCCCAGAATTCAACGCAAGGCGCTGCCCCAGCTAAGCTTTTTGGCCCTAACCCCTGCCCACGTATCAAGGTTATGGTTTTTTGTGTGTGACTAATTTGTTCTTTTCCCATTATTCTTCATCAGCTCAGTTTCTGTTAGAGGCTTCCTGTTTGTAAAAATGACATTTCCAAGGCACAGGACATCTTGATTGCTGTCTGGCGTGTTTCAGGCTCTCTTGTTGGTTTGCTGTTCTTCTGGAGAAAATCGTGATATATGAAGCCACTAAAATAGAATGTTTGTGCTCTTTAAGTTTGGTATCTGAGCTGGGAAGTGACTTACAGTAAAATACACTTCCCAAAAGTGGGGTTCTTGTAACGATGAAGGAAGAGGTGTCATATACATGGCGCTACAGCTGGAGATCCACATGATCTCTTGTGTATGAGCTTAGCAAGTTCGTCAGAAACCCCAACAGCATCGTTTATCCATAGGCTTTAGAGTTATCACAGTAGTGTATGTATAGAGTGGAAAACACTATTTATATTGCTAGGGAGTTGGTGAGACAGCTGAAGAGTTGGTGCTATTTTCAGTGCAGGCTTCTGTGTCACTACGTTTTTAAAAATGTATTTGTTAAATTAGTCTAATTTGTCATCTCAAACAAAAATTATTTCATTGTTTTGTTTGCTTAACTATTTGGCCCAATGAAGTAGAATCCTCAGCCTCCCTAAATCCAGTAATTCTGGTCTTTTTCCTAAATGTTTTCCTCAGCTTTAATCTTCACAGTCTGTGGAGCCTTTTGGCCTCAGCATCTGTTTTGTTTAATAAACATCAGGATTGTCACCTAAATTATTAGTTAACACTTGTTAGGGATTTTTAACGAATCCATTACTACTCTCCTGTGCCCTTGGAGATGTGCCGCTGTATATTGAATAATTCTGTGTTCTCAAATGCTTACATCTAATCACGTCGTCAGTTTTACTAGTACTTTCCAGCTTTGTTAAAAATGAAATTTAGTGTGCTGCTCATTTTGAAACATGGAGAAAAGAATCTGATCAAAAAACATAAGGTGCTTTCATCAATACCAGAAATTCATGGTATTTAGTTTAGCTGACTGTCAGTGCATCCACAAGATGTTTATACTGAATATCTCTCATATAATACGACAAACCAAAAATTCCTCCCAATGAAGGTACTGTCAGCATCACATTGGTGCTGTCAGAGGCTCAGGAGGAGAGCAGAACAGACTGCACTATGTTCCTCAGTCCTTCTAGGGTCAGATCAATGTGAAGTTGGAGCAAATCACTCAGAAAAAAGCAAGAATCTGGAATTGAATTATGTTTCTCAGATGCACATTTTTTTTTTTTTAATTTTTGCTCTTATGTTGGTTCAGTGCTTCTCTTTATGGTTGAAGTAGAAGCAAACTCCTTGCTAGAGTCCCAAGGAGAATATACTGATGAATATCAAACCATCTTCTGAGTATTGCAGTGGTACATTTTACACAAATAGATTTTTTTCCAGGAGTTTGAGTTGTTTTCAGCTTTTGAAAGCCAGCTAAAACACATCAGTTTAAAAGCAGTTGTTTGCTGAAAAAAAAAATTACAATTTTTAAAATGTATTTAGTTAATTCTTTCTGCATCTGATAGTAAACATGTTATTTCTAATTCCTTTTAGTCACAGATCTAACAAAGCGTAGGTTCCTGCTATCCACCTTTGGATTTACAATTTCCTGCTACTTTAGCTGTCACTGACAGCTAAACTGTCAGTTGGGCTCTTGATTCAAGTATTCTCAGTCTTTCTTTGGAGGAGACTCATACGGTCGTATAGTAAAACAACTCTTCGAGCACCTGCAATGTGGCAATTTAAATGCTGTGAATTTCCCTTTAGTTGGTATTTGCAATTGTGACTACTGCAGATTTGCTTGAATATAAATACAGACATAGTAGTCCAAATAGTTCAGAGATTTTTTTTTCCCCAAAAAGAATATGGATTATATGTTTGTTTTATGGAAAATATATTTAATGGAAAACAAAGAGAAATATGAATAATTGGTAAAGTTTCTGCAATACTATTTTTTTTAGCTTATATCAAAAACTGCAAAAGAGACTTTTAAAAATTAAAGTAGGCACCTTGATCTGTCCTTAATTCACCCTTTTAGGCAGAGAATCTCTCTTGCTAACATACAATCCTCTTAGGAAGTGTTTATTTTTAGACTGGATGAAAATAATGCTCTGAGTATAATGCACAACAGAGTTCCCAGAATTGTGATACTATTGTGATATTTATTCTGTCAAGATGTGTGTTGCTGACTAAAGATTTAAATCAGGGATTTGACTTATTTTGTTGAAGTTGAGCAATATTCAGAAGAGTAGAGAAAAATCCTGAAGCAGTTACAGAGTTTAAAGGCCTCAGAAATGATCGTGAGCTTACTGTGTAAAATGATATTGATACCAAATGATTAACATACGGCCATAATTTGGATGATTTTGTAATCTATCTGCCATGTTTCTAAGATTGTCTCATCTTTGTGCCAATATCTGTTCCTTTTAGGTGCTAGATTAAGTTCTAATGAACAGAAAGACAAAAAGAGGTACAGAGAGGAAGGCAGCATAGTTTGACAAAGACTTCTTTTATGTTAGGTGACAGGTCCTGTGAGAGAAACACTAAAGTGACCCAAAGGAAAGTGAGCTTTTACAGAATCACAGAATATTTAGGATTTGGAAGGGACCTCCAAAAGATCTTTTATATGGGTGGAGTCTTCTCTGAATGTTGCTTGAGAAGTGCGGTTGCAGAAAAGGCCTAACTTGGTTTTCATTTGTGATCTTGAGAAAATAACTTTCTCCTTTCCTTGGTACAAAGCAAAACCAAGTAGGGACAGAAGGCAACATTTCAGCCAAAGTAAGATGGAGAGAGAGAGGAGGCAAGTGGTCTGGGTCGAGTAGTCAGCAGATTGTTTTGACCTTTTGACTGGTAATTACATCTTGGAGAGTAAACAGGAATGAGCATTCGCTGTATGTAAACAATTGCATTAGATGTCGGTTGTCTTCCCTGATAAGCTCACTGATCTTCTAATACAGTCTTAAATGGTTCCTGAAGGCCTTTACAATAAAATAAATATGATCATCTAGGTTTACATTAGCTCTTTAATCACAGGATGTGTTGCTAACTCTCACATGTCATCCTAAAAGAGGCAAACTGAGGGAAAAGATATCTCTATTTTCTCTCTTTTCCATATCAGAATGAATTTAGGGGCATGTATATGTGTGGATATGTGATGTGTAGATACCATCATTGGCCACATCTTCATGAGCAAGTGTGGGTAGGCTAGTCATTTGAAAACACTGGCTTCATCGTTTGGAAGATGTCTGCTTGTGATCATTTGGTACTGTAGGCAAAGAGTATGGTTCCTTGAAAGCCTGCTATAAAATAAAGCTCAACCAAGCTATATATAAGTGTTTGTGTGATTTTCTAAATACTCTAATAATCCTTCTGCTTCTTCAAACCGTGTTCTTCATTAGGGCTTGGGCAAAATTTAATGATACAAATTCTGAGTCATATATAGACTTGCCAATTTGCATTAATAGCTTGAAGAATCATTGAGAGCTACTAATTTTCTCAAATTAGCAAGTAAATCAGTGAATGTAGTAAAAAGAATGGGAGTATGAAATATAGTCTCTTTAGCGTTATTTTCCCATTATAACTTTATATTATAGCAGTAAACATCTTGCAGTACACATTTGTAAGGATAATGAAATCTGAGTACTCTGTCCTCAGTACAAATGCTCTGATGAAATCATTGTTTGAAAATGAGCATTATATGTCATTACAAAATTAATTTGTTTTTAAGATGATGCACAGAATCTAAACATACAGTCGTAACATAATTAGAGAGCCAGGCTTTCAGAAAAAGCAAAACAAAGTGTCTTTGTCTTTTCTCAGGACTTTTCTAGTATTAATTCTGGATTGTGTTGATACAGTATAGGATCAGAAGCTGAAGAAAATTACTGAAATAAAGATTAGCCACTCCTGACCCAATAAACCCTCTGTGTCCAATTCCACATGCTAAAGCAAGGAGGGGAGAGGCTGGTCTCCTTTGTAATGCATCCACAGAGAATCATTAACCAGAATGTTGGGGATTTAGTGGAAGACACTTTGGGGTGGTGAAACAAAAGTCTAGGGAAACCATGTTTTCTTCAATTTTTAGAGACCTGGGATCTTGAGCATTGAAATATCTCTAGAAGCAGAACAGAGAAACCAGGTGCTGCCATATACTTCTTTGAAACTAAAAGATGAGAAAGTAGGAAGGGGATTTTAGATTAACAAATGAAATATAGGGGATGGTGCTTTTGCTGTGGGCATTTCCATTAACAGGAGGACTGGCTAAGACAGACAGAAACTTGCTGATATGGACTGATAGATTGTAGCAATGATGCAGGATGGGAGGAAGTTCTGAGGTCCGCTCCGGTGGATAAATGAGGAGCTCCAGCAGGGCTGAGAGGTAAACCTGCTGGGCAGATCTCTGCCAAAAGGAGAGAGGTAATATTTGAAATCCTAAAATAAGAGTTCTCCGGCCAAGAGCCAGAAGTGTTGAGGTCAGGATCACTGTAATTAGAAGATCTGAAGCCAGTTCTTTGCTAAAAAAGCAGACTTTGCTAGTGGAGAAAAAAAAAATGGGCTTGACCTTGCTGGGGGTGTTTCAGAGTGAATTCAGGGGAAGCTTTTTAAGTGTGTCTGCTATAGGCTGTTTTATGCATGGACCTTGGCATGCAGTTGCAATTTCCAAAATAAGCCAGAGTTTAAGAAAACATAAATTACAAACAAAACTTGAGAGTGCGGGGAAAAGGGCTATGATTTTTTTGAGCAAGAATGACCTTACCCCTGACTGCTGTAGTTTGAAGTATGATTACAACATGTGAGAATGATACCTTTGATGTAATGGGCACTCTTGTGGATCTTTGTGTGGGAAAGAATTTAGTACCTTTTGGTTCTAAATGGTTATGAAATCATATATGCATTATTTAGTCTCCTGATCCAGGATTTATTGTCCTGATTCTGTTCCAGAACTAGGAACTTGAGTTAATTAAAAAAAAACCAAAAAACATTTCTTTAAGAATTTTGAGAAAATTGATTTACTCCAACTTGAAAATTCTCATTTTCCTCAAATTTTTATTAGTCATTGGGATCCTTGTATTAATCTACTTAACATTCCTTGCTGGGAGGAATAGCACATATTGCTATTTAAAGAACTCCTACAATAGACTTTAATGTTAAAATGCTGATGAGATGAGTGAAAAATTACTATTAGTTATGCCATATAGGTTGTCATATTGTTCCTTTCTGGAGTGGGAAGGAAAACCCAAGCGGTGTGCCAACTCTGTTACCTGCCGTTTTCTCTTTGCTGTTCCGTATGAGCGCAATCAAAACCAAACCAGTCTGCTCGTCATTCCCGCTGCCAGTTCAGTCCCTATGGCTGGCAATCCCATGCCCCTCTGCAGCTTCCTAATCACATGCTGGATGGCGTTCCCTCATTTGACGTTGTGATGAGATCCTGTATCTCCAACCACCTCCATTGAAGAGTCTTAGGAGCAGCCAGGAGACCAATACACCATCAAGATGTTGTCTAGCTTGCGCTCCCAGTTTGATCTCTGGTTTTCAGCAGTGATTTAAGAGGAGGAGAGCTGCCTGTCAAAATGCATTGCAGCCTGACGTTGTTAAGAGGCTTTTTTTGATGTCTATCTGACTTTGCTCACCATCAGCTTTAGTAAACTGTGCACTTTGTTTTAGACATTGTGAACATGCAGAACAGAACCTTTCTCTTCAAAGTCTGTTACCTTGTTTCCCTTCAGTTTTTCCTTTCTAGACAGAACAACAGCAATCACTAGCTAACTCTCAAAGACAAATAGCTCCCCCAGGGATATACATTTTTAAGACAGCGCAATGATTGTATTTATGACAGAATGAGCTCATTGACCAGTGGCTGTCTGATAGATCACCGTGACCTTCAGGTCATTTTCTGCAGGATTCTCCTCTAACTCATCATTCCTTCTTTGCATAGTTTGTTTTTCCTGCAGTAGCATAGAAACTTGTATTTGTCTTTCCTAAATTACATTTCCAGCTCTTTTCTCCAGGGTAACAGCAACCGTTCAGATTATGATCCTGTCGAGGTGTTCTTGCAGACCATTTTGGTCATGGTGTCTGTAACTGTAATAAGAACACGCTATTCCGTCCTTCAGCTCATTGCTGAGAATATTCGATAACCCCTGCCAAAGACGGGTCGTTTTGCGAAGCCACTCAAAATGCACCCACAGTTTGGGCATTGAGCTGTGTTAACTGTTCTCTGGGTGCCATTTTTGAATTATATGTCCCAAGACTGTTGTTGGGAGTGTCAGAATATTATGCAAAGTATTAAAAGGCTTGCTATAACATGTATGACATATATCATATGACAGGAACAACTCTAAATTATATTTATTGCACAAGTTTGTAAATGCTGAGGGGTGTTGTAAAGACATAATTCTACAATCAACTGTGTTACCTAGTGACTGAAAAATGAAATTTCATTTTATTAGGAAATCACTGGAAGATTTCCACAGCAGGTTTACTAGAAAGAATAACACTGGTTTTTCTGAAACAAGGTTCTTGGTTATCACAGTGTTGGTGTGAGTTCTGAATGCTGCTGTAAGTGCACAACCTTACAATGCACCATGACAGCACACCAGATAAAGCAGGAAAAGAAAAAAAAGAAAAAAAATGGTGAAAAAATGATTAAAAAGATCTCCTGTTTGAAGTCCTGTTTATGGTTTATGTGCTAGCTAAAGGTGTCATTTCACAACAGAAGAATGTTCTTACTAGCATAGACAATTATGTTCTCTTACCTTACATAGTAATCTGCAGAATAGTAAAAAACTTTCTGAGGCCTTTTTAATAATCGTAGAAACTCTTAGAAGAAAGTTCCTGATCAGGCAGACAACTCACTTCCATGCCTTTCTTTATAAAGTTTTTTTAGCTGATTAATTAAAATTGTTTGCATTGAAGTATTTCAGTAGGAAAGAATGACTTTGGACTCTAATGAATTTGCCAGTGGTTTGAATAACCCAGAAGAATTTTCTTTAAATTACTATATTATCCAGAGCAAATTCTTTTAAGGATTCTTGGATATTTTAATGACCGTTTATAATTAAATGGTAGAATAACTTACTCTGTGGTTGGAAACACAGTCTTTACTTTGCAAGGTTGAGTTCTGTTATGCTTGCTGCTTTGCAATGTTTTATGTATTACAATTTTTTATGTATTATGTTAATCCTTTGTCATCTCTACTCAGCTTATCGTGAGGTATGGACTTCAGGGTCTCCAGGGAATTATGTCTCTGGTTAAGTTAATGTAATAAATGGAGGAAACTCTCCCTTTCCTGTCAGCTTTCATAAAAGTTTATTCACAGCTTTACAGTCCCTGAACATTATAAGCGAGGAATAACTGTATTAATAATTAGTGTGTCTGTTGCTTCCCTAAAATATGTGTCAGAAGAAAATGAGTGTGAAAGCATGTAGAGTTTTGTGGGTGTAAATGGCATTAAAATTTGCACTGTTAAAAAAATATAAAGTTGCTCTAGTTACGTACTTAAAACATTTAAGCTAAAAAGTACAAATATATTTTTAGCTATATAGTTAGTTGAGGTTTTCGATTGTTGGTCTATTCTGTTTCCTCATTACAATAGTTTCTCGTGTGTTCTTCCTAGAATGGCTTTACTCCTCTATATATGGCAGCTCAAGAGAACCACATTGAAGTAGTGAAATATCTCCTGGAGAATGGAGCCAACCAAAGCACAGCTACCGAGGTGAGGAATATTGTTCTTTTTATTACAGATGCTCTTATTTTCATTTGCCTTTATATTCAGATCGCTTGAAGTCACCAGTTTTTTCAAATGGAGTATTTTGAGAGCCTTCACACTTGCATTTCAGCGAGTTGCGTTTATGAATCTTACCTTGGTTTTTTTCTACATGCACAGAAGACAAGGGTGAACTGGTCTGCCTGTGGTGAAGTCATGGGATGAAATCCAGCCTGATTCATTTGATGGCAAAAGTTCCACTGACTTTAGTGAGACCAGGATTTTCACCTTCAGTTTGTGCCCATTTCTCCTGTCAGGTTCCTAGAGAATTTTCTGAAAAATGAATGAGGCTTTGAAGAGAGGTCCCTAAAACTGTAGAAATTACAGGAGGCTGAGGTAGTGTTTGATGGAGAATGGAGTGCATAGTAGCTCTATTGTAGACTCAGTGGAGAGGCACAGCATTTCTTTTGAACAGATTTACATCTTCAAGAAAGCCTATGAAAACTCAGGTGTCTGGGAGTGCCACCCCCTGAGCAACAGGGCTATCTTTGTGCTGCTTTTTCATTTGCACTGTAAGATCTGGGCAAAGAAATAGTGAATAAATGTTATTGCACATATCTCTTGGCTGTATAAGGGGTCTTCTGGGGAAGGTGGTTTGGGGGCTTGCTTCAGCTTCTTCCACAGCCATGTCGAAAGTGTGTGCAACATAATGTGAATACCATAATTCAAACTCTGAGGATTGTGTTCAGAAGGGTGTCTGTGTAAAAGAACCCAACTGGTAACAACAGTTGTTGTCACACTTCATTTTAGATATGGTCTTGAGATTTTAAATGAGCTCAGAATATTTTCCACATGGACAGGAGGAGTGAGAAACAGGCAAGTGCATGCACAGAAGTGATGAGTGGAGTAGGGCTCAGTGATGCTAGTTTCACAGAACTGTTCTGGTAGAAAAGGGCCTCAGGAGGGCATGGGCTCCAGCCTCCTGTTCCCTGAAGAGGATCGATTGCAGCTGGACCTTCTCGACCAGCTAAGTTACTCTGATTCTAAGGTTTGTCTGCCACTCTGTGTAACATGAGTATTGGTTATTGTCTGATTAGTGTAAACTTGAAATGAGACAACTAACAAGGATCAATGAGGTCAGCAGGCAGTGTGCTGTTTTTATCTTGGATGCTTTATTACTGCTGCAATACCACGTGGCTGTAAGTATGCAGAAGGGTGGTATTAATTGCAAGGTTCTGGATAGAGCTGCTGCTGTAAAACTGCAGTAACTTCTGTACGAGCAGAGCAGAGGCTCAAGTCAGAGAGATGAGATGACATCTCGAGACGAACTGAATCATAAAACCATAGTTCTGCTGCTAATGAGAGGGTTCGAGGGCTATGGGAAAAACTCCTGGGTCATGAGGACTGCACTCATTCTGTTTCCTCTTCTTGTTCTTGTTCTGCCAAATGCTCTTTTATTCTAAGCCAAGAGAATGAGTGAATAGGCTCTGTGCTGCGAAGTGCCTTGGCTTGGCTTTATGGATGTGCTATGTGAAGTAGTAATAGGAAAGTTCCTCTCCTGTCAGAGCTTTTTCTCCTGTTTATTACTTTTTCCTAGTCTGTACAGAAACTTATCTGTTTTGGATTCACAAACAGATGAATTTGAAATGATAGTGCATTTATGGTCACTTTCCTTTTTAAACAAAACAGTGAGTGTTAACAGCTGCTTTGCTGTCCCTTTATTCAATGGATACTGTACCATCTGATGACCGCTCCTAAAATAAACCTCTCATGGCCTGCATGTATGGTGATCGCATTACATGTCAGCTTTGTGAAATATGAAAACCTGTGTGATTGCCAGGCAACGTGGCAGAAACACACTCCTTGTGAAAAAGCTGTGGCTCTCCAGAAGCCCACGCCGGCTGCAGCCCACAGGCAACTGCTTGCAGCCTTTCTCCTTCAGTAACGTTTACTATCCATGCATTGGAAATTAATTAATTAGTTTACAGGGACTGTAAGGCTGAGAGGGTCATAATTAATGTCGTTCTTTGCTTGAATGAGTACATCCAGGTATCATCAGAACTCACAGTATAGTCTAATTTATCAAAAAGAACCCAAACTCAACAAAAAGGCAGAGGGCAGGAAAAAAAAAGTAATAACCCTAAGCCAGAATCCAAGTCTGCCTTCTGCCATCAGAAAAGTTGGTTCTCACTTTTGTAGCTTGGAAAGTAAAGGCTGTGGTACCCCCTTATTGCTTAACTAGGTGCGTTTGGGGTTCGGGTCTTGCTGAGGTGTTGGTTTCAGTGATTGCGCTGTTACTGAAGGAGCCACTGTCTGCTTTCTCACATGCCCAGTGATAGGCCCATGAACAGTGAAGCAATGATACATGAAATAAGGTGGGTTGGCAGCCTGGACTGAGGATACCGCTGATACCCATGGAAAAGGACCTTCTGCTTGTTACCAAAGATTGGCTTTCCTTTTGTGGGGAGCTGTGGATACAAAACGCTCTCTCCAAGCTGTAGTCAGCCATGCTTTCCAGAAGTAATAGGAGAGGGAATGCAGAAAGAGTTGTGCCCTTCTAGAGAAGGATGGAAGACAAAGTGATGCACATCAAGTGAGACACCATCTTGTCTTTGAAGCTTTGAAACTTGCACTGCCTTACATATATTTTGTTTCCTCTAATATATATGTACATATACAAAATGAGAGTAAGGATGAGCTCAGTTTCACAGGGCCTCTAATCTGGGATTTGTTCTCATGTTCCCAGAGGCAAAAGGCAAATGCATTAAGCCATTTCAACACCTAACATAGCCCCAATCTCAAAATTATCTTTACAGTTCAGCTGTTTCGTCAGCTGTTCACCCTTTTCTAATTCACTGTACAGAATTTAATCTCTATTGCAGAAAGAAACTGTAGTAGTATCGCTGTTACAACGCACCTACCCACAGTTCTACGTGAATGTTATTAGATTACTAAGGGGAAAAATTTCTTTGGCAATTCTTCAAATGTTTCTTCCAGCATATGTTAGCTCTCATTCCTTTCTAAGTTGTCCTTTATTATTTTATTATCTTTCCATATTCCCATTCCAGATGAGTTCCGTCTTGTTCCTATGCCTTTGTCATTGTATCTAAATCAGTTTTCTCACTTTCTGACCTAGACACAAAAGACCTTGTTTTATTTCTTTTTCCTTCATTGCTTTTCACCATGCCATTGGTCGAAGACTTGGTTGGAGAGCTGCCCTGTTTCTCGTGGTTCAGCTGCCCTCTGGTCTGGCATGTGGTTGCAGCATGTGAGACTGGTGCTACATTCAGTTCTGTAGTCAGAATAAAAGATATGGAAGCAGGCAATTTGTGAGCATACAATGCTCAATTTCAAAGCATTGATAATCTGGGCCATGTGTGTCGGAGCAAGGTTGTTTGAAAATAATTTTCAAACAAAGCTAAAACTATGAATGAAAAGCAGAGAGATTTTTCTGACTTTGTTTTTCGTGAAAGTGCAAGCAGTCTAATGTTTTCTTGCTTCAGATTAAAATAAATTTCTAAAAGTGCTCTGAGTTCCTTGAGACATGGTCCATATGTAACTTAGAATGAGCAACAGTGACAAATGCAGCCAAAGAAAATGCTTCTCGCAGAGATGTGAGATATTCAGAAACAGGTCCACTGTTTTTGCTATCTACTGTGTTCAGTGCTCACTAATCCCTACCAAAGCATTGCTGAAGATACACTTTGTGGACCATTTTAAGGTGAGAAGTAATTAGGAGAGACACTGAGAGTGATTCTTTGTTTGTACTTGATTTACAAAAAGACATATTAGAAGTGGAAGAAGTGTGCTTCTGACATGTTCAAAATGATACCTGGATTAAAATGTACCTCCAGTGTCATTTCCCTGGGTGTGGCGGTACAGAAGACAGCTGGTAATGTGTTTACTTCTTCATGTGAACAGTGCTATGACTGAATCACCAAAGCTGTAGTGCTTCAGCTTACTGACCACATCTCGTTTTCTTCTCTGCCAGGACGGTTTCACTCCTCTAGCTGTTGCGTTGCAACAAGGGCACAACCAGGCGGTGGCCATCCTCCTGGAAAATGACACCAAGGGGAAAGTCCGATTACCAGCTCTGCATATCGCCGCTAGAAAAGATGACACCAAATCAGCGGCGCTCTTGCTGCAGAACGACCACAATGCTGATGTGCAGTCCAAGGTAACGCGATGCTGCCCTAGACGTAACAGGGTAGTCACGCGGCTGAGCCAATGGGCAGCAAACTTTGCTTCCTCATCTTAATGGTTAAAGTTAGTTTCTTCTGTGGGGAAAGACAAGTGGCTCAACCAGTATCACCAGTAATATATCTATTTTTGCAGTGTTTAGCTACACAGTAATTACAGGCTACTCATTTTTCTGTTTTTTAGTTATACCACCTATTTTGTTGGTAACCAGCTTTCACTCATTTGTAAACCAGGATGGAAGCAGAATCGCTGCTCCCCTATTCAGTAGGATACTGGTTTATTGCCCATGGGAACATAGGTTGTATTTAAGGTTAATGCATGCTTGAATGGCTTTTTCCATAATTAACTGCATAACTCATTCCAAAAAGCAACGTAGTTCTCCATTTTGCGGCCAGTCTTTAATATTGTTCCTCTTTTTCCCAAACCATGCTGCATCAGATGATGGTGAATAGGACGACTGAGGTACCGAGATCAAAAATTTTTAATTACTCTTTCTGTTACTTATGTTTTCTCTGCTCTGTGGCAATATTTCTTTATTATTAGCACTGAAAGTGAAAACACGATTCTTTAATGCATAGAAATTTGTGACTCGTCAAACCTATTTTTGTTCATCCTTTGTATTAGAATTTCTTTTTGTTTGTGTCACTATTGAAGTAAAATTTTAAGAATGCAGGTAATATTACAGAAGTCTGAAGCAGGTAACAGAGCTAAAAGAGATCAAGATGCTTTTCTAGCACAATTTCATTAATTAGGAAAAATGCATTCATTAGGCATAACGAAATTAAGGTGTATGGCTCAGCCAGAATAACGGTAACATTAATTTTCTTTCTTTTACAGTAACAAATATAATCAAAGCCTGCAAGCTAAAAATGTGTTCAGAGCATCTGCTCATTTTTACCATTCTTACTAGGATCTTTTTGATAAAGTTTCAAAAAGTCCTTAAAGGATAGCACGCAATCGGAATTTACCTGCAGCAGATAAATTCTGCAGCAGATAATAATTTAATGTGCGGATTCTGGAAATATGAACTCTCTAAGCACTTGCATTATAAATTGTGGGTCTGGCTAGAACTGTGATTTCTCCCTTAAAGATTATTGTCACATTTAGCAAAGAAGAATTCTTTCCAAGAATACAGCCGTTATTTGAATGAATGCTTTTATATGATGGAGTTTCTTTGCTAGATGAGGGAGTGACTCTTGCATATGTGCATCTGTGTGAAAGTGGTTCACGCTTGACGTGGATGTGCATGAGCAAGTTGTCTTGAGGGAGCAGGCGATGTCAGTTGAAGTGTGACAGCTCCTCTTTTGGCATCTGCCCATGGGCATAGTCTTCACTTCATCAGCCATTACATTACTTCTCAGTACCTTGCATTGGTCACCAGAGAAAGGCATGTCTGCGAGAAGGTAGTTGTGAGTGCAATATGCATTCAACATGTAGCTTATTTTGTTATCAACTTTATATGCCTAATATCCTTAGTAGACATTTTGCCAGTAGTTTATCATGGCAGGAAGTCTGTGATTGATGAGTATTAATGAGTATTTGACTGCACTTTGACCAGGATCATCTGTGGACTGACAAGGAAGTAAATGGAATTAGGGTAAAATAGTGGGTTGATTGTGGTATCTTTTGGGAATAAAGTTGGTTTCAGAGTGCAACATCTGCCTGAAGTTCTTTACTCCCTGAGTATTTTACCTTGATGATTTGTACACGGTAAGAAATGAAATCTAGTTAAAAATATGGTATAGTCTAGAAGCCAAAAGAATTTCTCTCTTTCTATAACTAGTAGTAAAATCTAATCAAATTAGTGTAAAGCTCTTCAGGGAAACCTCAAAAGCAAGGTCCATTCTACTTGATTTATTTAGGAGACTAAAGCTTGTTCTGTGTCCTAGTTTCTGAAAAATTAATCTTTTCTATGTTGTCAAGCAATTACAGTTCTCATAGCATGTTTCACCTTCTAATGTTCAAGAGACAATAAATAAGTAAATTGTGTTTTTTATGATGTGTAAATAACAGTTTCTTTGGATCCTTTGAAATCCAAACTGTGTAGAAATATAAATAATTATGATTGCTATACTATGATATTAAGTAGTTTTGTGTGTATACCAAATTCTTGGGTTACATGTTGAATAACCACTACTTAAAAAAAAAAGAAGGAAATATGTAGTTGATATATCTGATTTTACAATCAGTAAGAGTCCAACAACTTTTGTGGCCGTTAATACAAAACCAATAAAGAAATGCAGCCTAAAATACCCATGTTGCTTCCAAATGGTAATAAGGGAACTTCATTTATTTTCTTTAAGAATGGCTAATGTATTAATATTTTCTATGGTGAAAGCTACTTTTCTTCTTGGCCACTGATTCAGAAGACTGAGTTGGGGAATGAAGTGAAACACTTTTGATAACCTCTCACACAAAAAACTGGCCTCTCTGCCGGAAGGACTGTGCTGTATTATATGTGACCTGGATAAAATTAACATGATGCATTTGTTTGCCAGCAGCTTTTAAAATCAAGTTTTAGTTAAGTTTATTATCTTGTATAAAATGATTTATGTAATAAGGGCTGTTTCCCTTTGTAGAGTGGCTTTACACCTTTGCACATAGCTGCGCACTATGGAAATGTCAATGTGGCAACGCTTCTGCTAAACCGAGGAGCTGCAGTCGATTTCACGGCAAGGGTATGCAGTAATTTCTCTCTCTTCTCAGTTGTACTGGCCTAAAAAGTGGGAATGTTTCTTTGTGTAATTCCTAGTCAGGGGTAAGTGGGGAGCAAAGTAATGCTGAAATTCTGTCATGTTAAAAAATGCCCTTTTTTGGCAGTAACTCATAAAGGTTTCCTCCATGCAGTTCACTGGAGTCCTTGGCAGTTGAGTGGTGACCAGTATTCCCAGTTGAAGGAAGCAGGTTCCTTTGACTAGCTCCCAAAGCTGATATTCTCCTAATATGTTAACTCATGTCAGCTTTTCTGTCAGCTGTACATGCTTAAGAAATTTATATAGGATTTACTGTTTTTTGGTTTTTTTTTTCAGTGTTCAGTATTTACAATGCTATTTTAATTTGATATTTTCACATATAAACATTATATGGCCATTATAGGAGTAAAACAATAAAAGTACTAATCAATCATGACTGCTGTTTTATGGTAAACAACTGCAGAGCTACATAATACAGTCTCTTTGCTGTTGGATGTTATAGTTTGAAGTGCAGCATCCAGTGCCATGAAAATGCTGGTAATCTGTACCTCAGCACAGCTAGCGATCACAGGTTTGCTCTTTAATTTTGCCAGACACACTTTGAATTACTTTAGGGTTTTGCCTTTCAGACTGACTTTCTCCTGTTACCAATCTGGAAGAGTGGCTAATATTACCTCTTTCCCTCACCCAAAGCCTTTGCAAGGACTTTCAGCCTAAACAGAACCTACTCATTAATGCCATTGGCATTAGACTAAGAAGGTTTCTTTGTGTAGGAGTCACGCATTTGTATACTCTGTATGTTGCAGTGATATAAATGCATCAGTGTGCTGTGACTACTGGTTCATTGGGACTCTGATGTATGTTTGTTGATTCATCTGGCTCTGGAACTGTGATGTTTGCTGCTTTGGCAGATGTGCTGCTTCCTTTATTTAAAAAACCCACAAACCTGAACAATGAGTACAGATTCTTGCTTACAGTGGAACTACTAACTCTAGCTTGTATGGTGTGTGCCTAGCTCTGATGCTCAAGTACATCTTTGTTTATTCTCTGCAACGTGATGGTCTCATTTTTGTGATCCGGACAGAAATTCACCGCCATTACACACCTTTGAATCCATCATGCTCATTGTTTGTTCTTTTCATGGTGTAGAATGGAATCACTCCACTGCATGTGGCTTCCAAAAGGGGAAACACAAACATGGTGAAGCTCTTGTTGGATCGCGGAGGGCAGATCGATGCCAAAACCAGGGTGAGTCTTTCTGTTCCCTGAATATGATGTTGTCCCTTCTGGATTGGGATTTTTTGCTTGCTTGTCTTTAGTTTTGGTTGGGTTCTTTGGGTTTTGTTTTTGGTTTTTTGTTTGTTCTTTTTTTAAGTCAGAGACTGGAAACACCCAGATTCATTGCTAGGAATTCAGCTTCAGTCATTGTGTAGTTTTCTCTGTCTGAAAGTGAGACATTAAATGAGGCTGTTATAAATGACATCCCCCCTACCAAAAAA
>VXBZ01003002.1:98176-117185 GCA_013399135.1 Heliornis fulica
AAAAAAAAAAAAATTCAGCTGAACACAGCTCCAAAAACATCAAACATTGTCTCTTAACAAGGATTCTTTTGGACCAAATTTAAATTGTGACTTCAAAAATAATGTAAAAAGAAATAGTTTTGGTGGTGGATTTTTTTTTTAAATTTGAAATCCTACATTCAGTTTTCAGATTGTTACTAGTTTTGTCTAGACTGTTATCAATGCTATCAGACAAAAGAAAGACAAGTATTGGTGGTAGCAGGAGGCAGAAATACTATTTCATCTACTCTTCCATATATTCTACCTACATCATACAAGAAAAAGCTGAAATTGGTCTTTTTGAGGAAATAAGCCTGGTAGCTGACACAAGGACATGCGTACTGCACAGTGATGGGAAGTGGAGGGTCTGGACTCAGCTAAGCCCTTCAGTTCCCTGATGCTTAAATGTCTGTGGTAGTCGTAGTATGCCTCATGAAAACTGCTGCAGTGGGCTGGCAGTCACTTTTTTTTTGCCCTTTTTATTGTCACTTTTATCAGTTCTTGGAAACAATAGGTTTATTCTGTGCCAGCAGCCACCCACCTCTTTGCAGATAAATGAGAATTAAGTGCCTCTGGCTTCCTTCTCCCAGTTGTCCTGTTGAAATGTCACACTAATACCATGCTCTTTATTTATGGGCCATTTTGTAGCCATCCAGGACAAAAGAAAATCCCATCAGTTTATATGGGCAGAGCTCATTGTTTCAAATGGGATTTTGGAATCACCTAGGAAAATGTGGTCATTGATGGGAACTGAACTGCATGGGATTTATTCTTGAAACCTGCTGGATTTTAAGTTGTGGTTTGCGAAATTCTATCTGCAAGTAGCCGAGGCTGTTTTGGAACACAGAGTTTAAGGCTGGACACAGGTTTGTTTAATAAGGCAGAGAAAGGTAGAGGATAGTGCAGTCAACTACCCTCATGGTTGCGTCAAACTGTTACTTTGATATCAATTACATCAATTATTTGTTGTTTCATGATCTAGGAAGGCAGTTGTGATTATTGTGTAACTCTATATGTGATTATGATTTTGATTTGTGATAATTTGTTAAATGATGCCTTTCTTGCTTTTTTGGTTTTGTTTTGTTTAAAAAACCCTCCTGCTGATGGGAGATGCTGCCTCTCATGAAGGTGTGCAGTAAATCATCCCTGGTCATATTTTCCACCATAAGTACCTAAAATCTCATGGAAAAGAGATATGAACTGGTAATGATATGCTGCAGTCAGGATATTCCACATATTCATCAACACAGTAGTCATACAAAAACGGTGTGTTTGGCCTGTGGAATGAAAGCATTGAATTCACTTATTTCCCATTCAGCATTTAGATACTTGTTTTAGACAAGTAGACACAAAGGATGTCTTGGATTTCTGACCCAGACTGATGTTCCATTGTGAATGAAGCCGAAATAACAGGACTTTGCCCAGCATGGGTGAAAGATGCTGATTTTAGAGTCTTCTCATTGTCTTGGCTTTCTGCCCTTTATCAGCTGCTACATTAGTTCAAAAAAACAGTGAGCACAAAGATATCAGTGAAAAACTCAGAGCAAGGAGAAAGCAGAAGATGAAAAAAAGAGGAAGCTGTGGAGCCTGTGCAAACGGGGTTATATGTGTTCTAAGGCACACAATGGTGGTCAGCTGTGTGTACTTCACAGTGGGGAAGATTCCAGAGCTTTGGTTTTGCTGTCAGTATCTCTGTGGCATGACCTTTGTCTTCATGCCAGCTGTTTATATGTCTTGGTGTCTTTTTATTTTCCCTTTGCTCTGTCCACATGCCTTGTTTGCTTGCTATGGCCCTGAGTACGTAGGGTGTTGAAGAGGTAGGTTGTGTGTTGCATGCTGCGCATACCTGTGTCTTGTGCCCTAAAGAATGGATTGCCAACTCCTCCACTTTGGTACTAACATGCTTGCCTTTCCATACTCGCCTTCCCATTGCTCCCGGGGAACACCTGCAGTCTTTAGTTCCTTGGATTCACTGGAAAACAGTGGATTTGAACATTTTGTTGCCAGTAAGGTTGGGCTTTTATTCTTGGTCTCCATACCGCATAAAAATAAGGTCTTTAGTTAAAAAAAGTCCTCATTTCTTTTCTTCAGTTTATTTTTAGCTTGCTCTATTACATGACATCTGATGACGCATAAATTAAGATGCAGAAACTTATTTCAACAGATTTTAACTCAGCTTCAGTACTTTAATTTTGCAGGGTTTGTCTGTGAAATCTTTTAAGTTTGAAAAAGTCCTGATGGAATGATCCATCAGGAACCTCTGTATTGTCTAAAACAAGATAAATTAGAATGTGTGTTCATCAAAGGGAGTAAATTATGAATGTGTCCTACTCTTCCACAGTTAACATTGCATGTCAGAGCAAAGCCTTGCTTACTACAGGAGTTATGTATTTTTATTTTCTATACATTTGATAGTGTATTTCCTGAAATCGTATGGCATTTCCCACTAGAGTATAAAGATGCAGAATTCCAAGTCAATCTGCTTGCTACACTTCTGTATTTTAAAATCATATTTTACTTAAATATTTTTGAAAGCTTTGCTGTTTTTCTTGACTGGCTACTGATAAGCTTTTAAAATGTTGAATTTAATTACTATACAATACAATGTATTGTATCTAAAGCAAAATTGTAAACTCCATTCCCAGTGATACTAATAGGATATTTTTATTGGCACTATCGGTTATATCTACATTTGTACTATTTATATTTAAGTACAAGCCTCATTTGGAGTTTTGCTTCCTAAATAACTGCTGGGTAAAAATTCTTTTGGTAAAAATGTTTTACTTTAAAATGTCAGTCAAACTTATATACTGTATAAGTTTACCTGAGTATCACAGAATGTTAGGAGTTGGAAGGGACCTCGAGAGACCATCTAGTCCAAACCCCCCTGCCTGAGCAGGATCACCTAGATTAAATTACACAGGAACGTGTCCAGATTGGCCTTGAATGTCTCCAGAGAAGGAGACTCCACAACCTTTCTGGGCAGTTCCAGTGATCAATCACCCTCACAGTGAAAAGGTTTTTCCTTACATTCACATGGAACTTGCTATGTTCCAGCTTGGACCCATTGCCCCTTGTCCTGTTGCTGGCCATCACTGAGAAGAGCCTGGCTCCATCCTCCTGACACTTGTCCTTAACATATTTATAGACATTAATGAGGTCACCCTCAGTCTCCTCTTCTCCAAGCTAAAGAGACCCAGCTCCCTCAGCCTGTCCTCATAAGGAAGGTGTCCCACTCCCTTCATCATGCAGTCAGAGTAATGGGCCAATGATCAATTTGCACTTGGAGGAAAGTATTTACAGCCTTCCAGAAACATAGTGAGGATTATTATAGGGAGAATTATTTTAAATGTTTAAAAGCAGAGTGATTTCAGCATGGCCTATATAATGTATATCTACATATATGTGTGTATATACATATTTATATATGCAGATATATAAATACATGTTTTTTATATATATGCTTATTTATTCTATTAAAGTTAACCATTCTGACATAATGGAATAGTAACGTTGAGGATATTTGGGGTATTGAAATATTATGGACTGTTAGAGGTGTTTAGCAGTATTCTTTCTGAATGCAGTTTTTGTAGCATCTCTTTATCATCTCTCTGCGTGGAATGTACAATGAAGAAAAGAACAGGAATTTTTAGTCTTTTTTAGATTTTGTTTGCTTTTTTACTTTTAAAAGTGTTGTTTGCAGGCCGTTGTCACATTATTAGATTTCCATTTTTGTAGGACTATGCCCTTGGAATTAGAAGGAGGAAACACATTCGCTTTTCTCAGCCTCACGTTTTGTGTCCCTTCTGTTGATTCCTGCCAGCATTGAAAGTAAATTTTTCTTTCTCTGGGACTTTTCCTTAGACTTCACTTGCAGGCTCTTGTTCAGAATATTTACAGTTCAAAATATAATTTTTCAAAAAAATAAATCCTGAAATGAAACAGAGCTTTTTATCTTGGAATGGAAAGCTTATTGTGTGGGAAAGTAAACACATTGTGTGCCTGGAGCTTGGCAACTGGAGCTGGAGAAGGGAGTAGACATGATAAAGGAGGGGAGAAAGTCTAGTATGCCATTTGGGTTGGAGAAGGGCCATGGAAAAGAAAGAAGGCTCAGCTGGAGCTGAGAGAAGTGGAAGGTCGATCACAGAGAGCTATGATACCAGTGGGAGAAGAAAAGAGAGGAAGCTGGTGGGGGGAAGTCAGAATTTTTGGGCTTGTGTTGGGTGTTGTGTTGGGAGCAGTGAATATGCCCCAGTTCCCCCTTAGCACTTGTTCTAGGAACCTACTGAGATTTACTTATAATGGTGCCTCCTATTTTATAGGTGCATCCTGTCAAAAAGGGCATGTCTCTGCTGTTTCAACGTGGTACTGGGTTTCCTACTGTAAAGCTGTTGTAGCAGGATCCTAACCCTGTCTTGGCACTAAGCTGTGTTTACAGTGATGAGGTTTTTTTTTGCAGTAATGCTGTTGTGACATTTTCTCCCAGTCTTCACATGAGCACAGAGCACTAATAATTCATTGGCAGCTTTTGCCATTCCTAAAGCAGTGTCAGACTATAAATATCTAATCAGAATGCAGATCTTTTTTATAAAAACACTAATGGATTCATATAATTCTTGCAAGGGAGAAGAAGGGGATGTTGTACAGATTATTTTAGCAATCTGTATAGATAGAGTCTGTTTTTTTAGAATTATTTAATATTACTCAAGAAACACATGTGGGTTTTTTCTGTATTTTTAAAATTTGTACTTTGAATGGCAGACCCGGAGGAATATGTTAGAACATGTTTAATTATGCCAGGACTCTGAACACATTGAAGAAGAGGAGCTTGCCATGCTCTTTTTTAGAGATGAGGTTTAGGAGCAAGATAAAATGAATAAATGAAAAGAAGGCCTTTATTTGTTAAAAAAAAACAAACAAACCCAAACCCACAAAACAGGCAGTTTTGCCTGTCTGACATACAGAATACTAACATTTTATTTAATCCTTATAAAAATGAGAATATACAGCTGCAGTTAAGAATTCCACAATAATTTGGCCTTTGATGTTGATCTGCTGTCATCAATCTTTGTTCAAATGAATGTTCACACTGAATGTGCGCAACTGCCCTTCTGTTAGGATGCTGCCCATATAATTTCCCATTGAGAATCTCTCGTTAGCACAGCTTCTTTTTATCTCAGTCTCTCTGGCAAGCTGAAGTAAAGCATTTTAATCATTTTGAAATGACCAAGTGATTTCTCTTCCCAAGCCCACCAGTTAGGAGTCACGCACAGAATTCAGAATTGATTTTGCAAGTTAAAAGATGACCAGCCGAATAATTTTCATGAAAAGGCAAAAGTTTACCTTATGGTTTGTGAGCCATTTAAGAGGAAATCAGGAGTGATGGAATTTTGTGACTTCCATACATACAGAGAGGTTGGCAGAGTCATTTTTATGTGACCTGGCTGTTGGTTGCGTTGCAAAGTGTAAACTAGGAGGGTACCACATATGGGGTCAGCAGAGCACCAGGTACGGGATGTCACCTGGAAGGTGAAAACATTGAACTCTCACTTATGTATTGTTTGGGATGAGGAGATAAATACTGGACTACTTAAAATACAGAAATTCTGATTTTCTTGACTCCTGGCGTGGCGGCTTTTGTGTTTATGGGATATTCATTATCTGTGCCTAGAAGTCTGTGTCTCTTCAACCCAGTGTTCTGCATGCTGTCAAATGATCTGTTTGATTAGCATGCTTTCTTCAACTTAAAGGTGCACCAATTAGCAATGTTATGCTTAGAAAGTATGTAGGCAGACTCTTGTGGTAGATTTCAGATCACCAAGGCTCATTGCAAATAGATGACGGTGTGAAAGAGGAATAAATTGGTGCACCAGTAGTTCTCTTGATGTTGACTACTGTCAATATGTTCTCATTGAGAACTACTACTTCTACTACTACTTCTACAGCAACTCTCTCCTTGCAATTTCCCTCGTCTTTGAAGAAAATCTATAAGCAACAAAGTTTAAGTGTTAAATAAACAATGCTTTTTAAAGATACCTGCTGTTTTCCCCAGAGGGAAGAGTGCAGGTTTATGTGGGAAGGCTCCAAAGCGTATTGCTCCATTTACCTACTGGACAGGGCACAGATAGTAAATGATGATGTATTTATAAAATCTATGACAGGATGGAATAGGATAGGTAGCAAATTTTTATCTCTGCCAGGGAATTGTAGATTAGAACAGAGACGAAATCACGCGTTTTAACAGCTTAGTTCCCTTTTTTTGTTTTAGCTAGGCTTTCTTGTGAAGTTAATGAGTTTCTTAGCTTTTATTTTTCTTATCTTTTTTTTCCCTCTGGGGACTTGTCCTGGTTTTTGGGTGGTTTTGGGTTGTTTTGTTTTCTGTTCTTCTTCCCAAGGGTTCACACAATTCTACCTTTCTGTTGCTGTTTCATTTAATATACTAATATCACAGTCACTACACAGATAGCTAAAGTGAACCTGCCACATCGGTTAAAAATTTAGAGCACAAAAGGCCAGAAACTGGAAAGAAACACCAAATAAGTGCCTTTCCTAGAAACAGGTTTGAATTGTACTCTCACCTTAAGGAATGCTAATGGAAATTAAGTGTCTGAATCCCCCTGGAATCAAGGTTGAAAATATATCTCTGTTCTACATATAAAGACTTGATTTAGGGGACTCTGAAGAATAACAGATAAGCTAGTTACACCCAATTCCTTTACATCGACCCAGTCTGCCAACGCTGAAAAGCCTTGAATTCTCTTCGTGGGTTTGAGTTTGCATCTGTTGAATTTCATTGCAAAGCTTCCATGGGTTTTAAATGATGCCTCTGAGATACAAGCACCAAGGCATGCCTAAGCCCTTCACGTGCTTCTGAAAAAAATTCTGGAAACTGTAGCTAAGTGAGGGAGAAGAATTCCTCCCTGCGGACTTCAGTTCCCCAGGAGCTTTGTTGCACTGCTGACCTGGTAAGGTGCTGAGGCTGAGGGAGGATCTGCTTCTGGGAATTACTTTTTGTAGTGTATTAAAGGGCTGTGTTTCCACAGCTAAAGTGCTGTTGCAGTTCCAATGACACTTCACAGTCTAGAGCTATTTTTAATTTTTTTTTTTTTTTACAGTTAGGAGTAGAGGTGAAAACATAGAAAAGTAGACTTCCTCCAAACTCCAGCAAGGCAAACAGTATATCTGTGTATGAAGTGAGGTCTCTAACTCATACTTTTAAGGCCACATTTTTGATACTTTTTTAACTTCTAAGTAATAAATCTATCTCAGACCAGTATATACATCTTTTAATGATACTGTTACTGGATTCTTAAGAAAGCCCCCTAGAATAATAGCACATACCTCATCTAAGATGAGCAGTGGGTCTCAAAGGGAGGTGGCTTTACTTGTGATCAAAAACTATTACTGCTTCGCCTTTGCAAACCTATCTCTATTGAATGAGTATTGATGGTTTCTCTGAGTGCATGCTATAATCAGTGTCTAATGAGATGACAACTTGGGTTTACATATTTTCTTTTTTCTGTCATTCAGCAGTAATATTATCTTGCAACCATTTTTCTTGCCTCAGTTCCTCTATTTTTCTGCATAAAGTACAAACTATAGCAGAATTACCTAGAATGTACATTCCTACCTAGATGTTTCATTAACACGTCTTTTGCTGCCCCTGCTATGATTGTTCCTGAGTAGCTTGAGTGAGTCTTTTGGTACAGGGTGGTGTTCTGCAATGGAAAAAAATACCACAGAATTGGTGGTCTCACGGCAACTTTAGCAAAGAATTGTTAGCTCTTTGTTCACCACTCAGTCTCGGGAATGGAAGGGTTTGTTCTATTTGTTTCTCTGTTTTAAAATCTTCTTTCCCCTGCTGCCTCTTTAATAAAAAATCCCATGTAAATTCTAGAGGAAATTTGCTAGCATGAACGTTTCTTGTTTCATCCCTGCATCAAAAGTAGTCCAAAGGAGAAGGGTTGATTTATGGAGTATCCTTGGCCCAGCGCATATTACCCAGGGAGAGGCAATGCAATCTCAAAGCCATGCAGAGGAGAAGGAGGGGAGAGGGAAATGCATTCTCACCTTATCCTCTTTGATAAGAGATTTCAACACACAGTGGAATTCTCCTCTGAAACTGTAACCTTAGAGTGTCTTTTACTGGTGCGAGGAAGGATAGGGATGAAACTTAATCTTGTAGAACCAGCTGCAGTTAAGAGTGAAAAAAAAAAAGAAAGGAGCTTTTTCACTCGTTTGTGGGGCTGAGTTCCCAGAAGGCTGTTCCTCACAGTACCAGCTGGGGATGTGCTCATTTTTGTTTTCCCTTCTTTCACTTGAAGGATGGACTCACCCCACTCCACTGTGCTGCAAGAAGTGGACATGACCAAGTTGTGGAGCTGCTCCTGGAACGAGGTGCCCCGCTGCTTGCACGGACCAAGGTGTGTGTCATAGTAGAATATCTTAACAGCTGTATGTAACTTTCCACAGAATTTTCAATGTCAGTGAAAGGACAAGGAAGAAGATAGGAACAATTCTGTTATCCCAAAGGAACTGTGTTAATGGGTAGAATGATCCAAAATAAGTTTTTCTCACATAATTAGGGCCTATCCTTTCCAAATATATGAAGTGGAGTACACATCTTTGTCCCTCTCTCTAATAATCAGACTAAACACATGATGTACAATCCTAGTGCAAGCACTTCACTTCTGTTGCTTCCTAGGATTGTAGGGCACAGAGATGGGAAAGTTGGGTCAGGCACTCCTGAGAGCTGATTCCTGCTATGTTATTTTCCAATCCTTCATATAAACTAACTAGTGCCTGTGATTTGCAGTTTCTCCTAATAATTTTCATGGATTATTTCAGACTTGGAAAAAGATTTTAATGTGTTCTCAATGATTTCTTAAAAGCGTATGTCTAAAATGAATGCAGTTCATACAAATGCTGTCCGGTTGGCTAAGCTAATGGGAGAAAGATACTTGTGTAATAGTAAACTCCACTAAGCAGCACTGCACATCAGTAAATTCCATAATACTGGCAAAGGTATCCAGTATCAAACAGTGGAATAGAGTATGGCAATGATATGCTTGAGGTCCCCTGGAAGATCAGGATGGACGCAATACCACTTTAAGAGCATTTCACTGTTTACTGGGCCCCACTGCTCAAATATGGCTCAGAACAAGGGCAATCAGTGTGCTCTGACCCATAGTTGTCCTTCTTGGAGTCTCAGGATTTTGTCTTGGTAGTCTTCAGGATATTTTATTGCTGGATTTCAAGCACCTCAACTACATCAAATAAGGACGTGCTCAAACTATGGATCCTTGATATTAATCCAGGTCGTTTGTGCAGGAGAGATCCACAGGGAGATGGGAACTGTAGGGAAAAGATTCCTTATAGTTTCACTGATTCCACTGGTGGGAGAAGGTGGTTAGGTGAACCTCATGTCTCAACACCCTCGCTTCACTTACTGATAGAGACTTCTGCTGCATATATTGTGCACACTTCAGTCAGGATTCCCAGATGTTGCCATGCAAAGGCAGATGTTGCCAGTCAGGACCAAATATCAGCATTGCTATGGCAGCATCTGGACTCTCCCACTACAGTGAGGATTCAGCAGAGCAAGTGTCCAGTGAATAATTCCTTCCTTCCATGTGACAGATAAACAGACAGTGAGACCACACCAAGTCAGGTACCTGTTCAGGTTTATATATTATAGTCTACCTTAAATAAGCAGTGCTTTTTAAGTACCCTCTTGCATGTAAAATTAAATGACATTTGAATGCAACTTCCTCTTCTAACTTCCAGCTGAAATGAGTGATTCCAAACTGGAGACAGACAAATAAGTAAATATTAAAGCTACTCAATTTTTCTATATTGTTCCTATGTTAATAGCAATAATTCTCTTTCCTCTTGTCTGCCTTCCATAGACTTCAGTATTTATGAAAGGTTCTATGAAGCCACCCAGGACTATAAAACTCTTGCTTCCACTGCCCTTCAAGTGTTATGGACAAAAGGTCCAGCCATGGTGGTGGTTGAAAGTATAGTTAACCAGAAGCTCAGGAGTCAGGTTTTCCAATATAATTTGGTTTTTGATTGAAAAAAACCTAATGTTCCTTAATAAATACAATGGTGGGAAACTAGGGGCTTTTTTTCTAATTAAGATATAACCTATGGCTTTGTGTTATGTTGAGTACCCCTAGAACTGTCTTTTAATCATAGAATCATAGAATCATTGAGGTTAGAAAAGACTTCCAAGATCATCTAGTCCAACCTGTAATGTCAAGATACGTGTTCTTAAATCATGAGGTAACACTCTTAGAGTCTTTGGCTTTGATTAAATCCTGATTTTAGTTAAATATATGATATTCCTTTAAATTTGCCTGCATTTGCTGGAAGGGGAGGGGTGGCTGTAGCTTTTTTCAGTTTTTATTTCCATTCCATAGCTGAGTTGTGTCTCTGTTTCAGCAATGGAGATGCTCTGCAAAAACTCAGGATGGAATCCTTCTCAAATGTACCACAATCTAAACAAGAGTTGCTACAAGTTACTGTTCTGTTTCCTTTTGCCACAGAATGGACTCTCTCCACTTCACATGGCGGCCCAAGGGGACCACGTGGAATGCGTCAAACACCTACTGCAGCACAAAGCTCCTGTGGATGATGTCACGCTGGACTACCTGACCGCCCTCCATGTCGCTGCACACTGTGGCCACTATCGTGTCACCAAACTCCTTCTGGACAAGAGAGCAAATCCCAATGCTCGTGCCCTGGTAAAACAATCTCACCTGTATTGTGTAACAAAGCTATCCAGGGCAGATGAGTAGCTCTTAAATGTAAGGTTAAGTGAAAAATCTGTCAACAAACTCCAACAGCCTTAAATAGTTGCAGCAACTACAGGGCTTGTTGCAACTGCTGGTTACCAGTATTGTATCTTGTATCATTAGACCTAGTCGTGGACTGTGTCCCCTGGCAAGTGGCTGTAGTGTCAGGTCTGGAAGCTCAATAGAGTTGCTAAAGTCAGAGCCATTTCTAGCTGATGCTAATGTATGTGTTGGTATTTTACTGAATTAATAGTTCAGTTTTCCATGCCAAGTGATATGATCTACAAGTAATTTGAAAACTTTCATCTGAATCAGTAAGTTATTTGGCATGGAGAAGATACATACAAAATGTTTCTTCATTTATCAAATTATGACATTCTCCTCTATTAGGTGCCACTTTTCTTCCCTTCCAAAAAACAGGAGAACAGGTATGATTCCTTTCACTCACCGATTAGACCTTGATTGCCTAACTGAGAGAAAAACATCACATTCATCTTCAGGAATATATAAAACTTTCAAGAGTCTTTAATCTTTCTAAACTCAGACAAGATTCAATTATCTCTAATAGGAAGTGTCCCTATGAACTATGAGCTGGATGGAAGCTAAAGCACCAGTGTATTGCTCTTGTCTGGGGAATGAAAGCGCTGGTGATTCGTTGAGATATCTCTGCATGCCTTTCACACTGTATTCAGTGCCTCCACAGACTTCCACCACCAGCCACTCTGATGTCTTACCCAGCTTCTTGCCTTCGACCTGACCATGTGTTTTTCTGTGAAGGCTTTTGTACTCCCTTACTTCATTCAAACTGACCTTTTATTAATGCAGTTTTCTTCTAATTTTTCTGCTATTCTCATAACCCTCTCTGGCTTCCTCTTCTTACTCTTTCCTTGTTTTGTCTCTTCTGGTATGATCATTTGGTTGATTTATTTCAACGCTGTTTCCATCCTTTCCCATTTTTTGTTTTGTTTTGTTTTTTTTTTAACAGCCTTCTGATTATCTTTAGCTGTACTTTCCTCAGCTACCCCCACACACATTAAATGCTAGCCCACACATCTTCTTTCTTTCCTTCCATGATCAGAAATAAGCCTTCTGTTCCTCCACATCCCTCCCTCCCGGAGAAACATCTGAAGTGAAAGGAAAACACCCTCAAGCCGATGCTTCTCTGCTCTCTTCCCTCCAGATTGGTTCTTTCCACCCCCCTCTCCCTCCGCTTTGTTTCCTCTCCCACCAGGGACTTGTTGCCTCTGGCTTATTTACAGTATTTAATATATTAAATGATGCACATAATTTCTGTTAGTGATATGGTTTTTCTGCCTTCTCTTCTCCCCCATCAAACTGTTCCTCACTTAAATAGAAGTAGCAAAATTAAATTAAATCAGGCAGTAACATTAAGTGAAAATATGGAAATTTCTGGAACAGCAAAACTGCTATGAAATATTTTGAGAGATGTTGTGTGGGAGGTCAAATACCTATGGCTTTCATTCTTTCTTTAGAAAGTGGAGAAGGCTAATAGTAGTAATAATATTCAGCAGAATCCTGTGATGGAATAAACTTTGTGAGTTATTAATTTGCAGATAGATTTTAAAAAATTAGTGTTAAGGCTTGCAAAATGATTTGGGGATACAAGCACTATGTGAGTTCTTAGCTTTTTGTTTTGTATATTCTATAAAGTACCTTCAAATCAACTAGTAATTAACATTTCCCTTAACAGAAGCTGACTGTAGACTAATCTGTCACAAGCCTCTTACCAGGAGCTAAGGTTTCACTGATGAGTTCTGTTTACTGCTGGTTGAGTGTTTAGCAATACCCATCCTTTTTCATTAGAAAAAAACAGCAATTTTTCAATGTGATCTAAAAATGTTACCTGTGCTTTTCACTAAAACATTCACATGTTTGTGATAATTATGTGTTTGCTTAGCTTTAGGCACACACTTATCCTGCATTAACCATGGTAGTACCTAAAAAATCTTAAAGTCAAAGCATGTGTTACAGTTTAGAGTATGAACACATGCTTTGATTTGGGCCCTGATCTCACTGATGGAGCATTTCCATAGAAATGCAAATACGCTGATGGTAAGCACAGTACTCAAACTATCTCTCGCAGGACAAATTGCTAGGTTGCAATCTTGATTTAGGATATTCCCTTCCCCACCTCCCTCTTATTCCTGTCCCTGTCTGATTTAATTTTAATCCAGATGAATGCTGATCCTTTGCTTGCGATGCTTTATGACTCAGCAGAGCAGGAATAAAAGAAGGGGGGTCCACAAATACTTCAACACTGTATTATGAAACTGCAGGTGAAGTCGTGATTAGTTATTTATGATACCTCATAGAACAACCACATAGGCACACACATGAAGTATGCTGTCGATTGATGCATAAATATAAAGCAAATACAGGTAGATGCTTAGATTGCAGAATAGTCTAAAGTGACAAATAAAATAGGGTGTAATCTAGAAACATTTTGTTCTTTTCCTAGAGAGGTACAGAGTATGCTTTGTACATTTTGAAAGACACTAACTGATTTCAAAGTGATCGCTATCATTTCTTCTATCTTCGTGTGTTAGGCAGCCTTGGGAAGTACTCTTAAGTCGTCCTTCAACCTTGCAGCCTTGGGAACCACACGTGTACATGCGCTCACTCATACACTTGGGAATCAGAACAAGCATGTCTGTGCGTGGTTCCTGGAGGTGGAAACTCAGTTTGTCTCAATTGCCTGAGAAGAAAGCAGTGGCACTGCTTTGTCCTGTCTCAGGCTACTGGGAGACCCAGTAGTTCATAACCTGTGTGCTTCAAGAACAATTGCTTCTGGTACTCTAACACTTCTGCTCCTGATGTGCCGGCATGGAGCTGTGTGGAAAGTGTAGCTGCATGTTTCTAACTAACATGACTGTCTTTTGCACAGAATGGTTTTACTCCACTGCACATTGCCTGCAAGAAAAATCGCATCAAAGTCATGGAACTCCTGGTGAAATATGGGGCTTCAATCCAGGCTATAACAGAGGTAGAAAAAAGTTTCATGTCCTGAAGAAACATTGTTCTCTCTCTCTTCTTTCTTGCTACCTTTTTTCTGTCTCCTCTCATGCCTCACTTTCACTTATGTTTTATTTAAACGAAGAAGCCCCTTCTACACCCGTGCAGAGGAGTAAAACTGCTCTTGCTTTGTTTCGCAGTCGGGCCTCACACCAATACATGTGGCTGCATTTATGGGCCACTTGAACATAGTCCTCCTTCTGCTGCAGAACGGAGCTTCTCCCGATGTCACTAACATTGTGAGTATGGCTTTGACTAGAATCATCTCTGCAACACCTCCTCCAGAAAAGGGTCTGGCCTACCGTGTAGCTCAACCAAAGGTCACATTTGGGTGATTTTTTATGACTTGATTACATTTTAGGAGAAATTATTCTAGCACTGTGGTGAAGAGGGGCAAATGGTGATTGTGTGTGCTTTATAAGCCATCTGTGGCTTTGTATATTCTTAACAATGATGAAGTAGGTAAAGTTACCCTTGGAAACAGACAAAACTCACCAAATACATCCAAACCTGATGATAAGCCAAGTAGCGGGGAAGACTCTGTTTCCTGTCTGAAAGATGAAATTTAAATCCAAATGCGTTGAATTTCGGCTTGTGCAGCCTCACTGGTGGCCATGAAATTGTCATTTGTATCAGTGAAAGGGTATAAAGTGCTCAAAACCTAACAATTAAACACAAAGTTGAAAACATTAAATTTGAGACATTCCTCTTATACAGGAAATTCCATGAACTGGTGCCATTTGGAAGAACATTCTTAAATCTTTAAAATGTGACCTTTGGGAGGTAACACAAGATGCAGAACCTGACTTACCATAGAAATCAGTGTTTGTATACCAATAGCCTGGTTACCAAGAAGAATAACGAAAGAAAGAACAAGATTGCTTTCTGAGCTGTATTTCACTGACATCTTACTGTTCGAATTTGGCAATTTAAACAAATATTGAACTTAGGGCCATCTGCACTTTGAAAGCAGGTTTGCACCAGTCAGTGTTAGAGATAAGTGTTCCCAATGACAAAAAATTTAGTAATCCAGGTACAGTGAACTCACTTTTTCTCAGAAAAGTCTTAGGTGGAACCTATAGTAAAAATATGAAGCACACAGAGTTGTTTGCTTGTATTTGTTAGAACAGACTTTTCTTGGCCAAGACTCTGAACTGCTTTCATATTTTTGTTTTAATAGAAATAATCTTTATAAAAAATTTTGATGATAGGAAAGCCAATGTGGAATTCTTGTGGAAGCAACTAAAAGTATTGTGTTACCAGACATTTGTGCACAAAGTTTAATGCTTTACAATTTATGCTACACAGGTGTCTTGGCTTTTATTTGGTAAGCTGAAGTTCCCTGTTGAATTACTAACTTGTTTCCAAAAGCTGAATTGCTTTGCTAATTCAAGGGCAAAATGGTCTTTATAGAAATTTGATCTTTAGAGAGTGTGAAATGTAAACCTTATTCACATTTTAAACAGCTCATTTTTCAGGTAATGAAATTTATATAGATGAAATTCTTACAAAGATTTGTAGGTAGGGCTGTGGGACTTTTTTATGCCTATTAATCATAGCAGGTAATATAATACTAATTTTAAAATTATAAGATAAATCAATTCCTTGAAAAGGGGGTTTGCTTTAATTAGAAGTTCATAATAAAGGCAAGCTCAGGCTGTTTCTTCTCCGTTTAGACAAAGGACAAGAAGACCGATTACTGATTCTGATGCAAAAAAAAAGATCTTGACCAGAGCATTCATTTTGGCTATTGCAGTTTCACTTGATAATTGTGGGTTTAAAAGCCTTACAAAAGACTATACAACAGCTCTTGAGTAAGGAGAAGGAACACAAAGAAGTGATCAGTGCTGCTGTGTTGTCATAATATAATGGATACCCACAGAGCTCCTGGTTGTGGAACAGTCCCAGTACCAGAAGTACCTAATGAGCTGCATGGGGACTGGTTTAGTGCACTTGATGAATGCTGGTCAGTGCAAAATTAAGCTTGAAATGCCATTGTCAAGGAATACTCTTCCAGTGTTCCTTTGCAAACCTATGCAAGAAGTAAAGGCTTTGGATGTATCATCCTTACTTTGTTATCCTGATCTGAAATTCCACATCACTCCAGCCAGCTTCCCAAAATTTCATATTCTGTGGGCTACAAAAGGCTGGAAGCAACATTCATTCTGTAGCCTACAGGCAGAGCCATGCTGCTGAGCACAGATTTTACACATTTCACAAGCTGGCTCTGTTGTGCACAGCCATTGTGAGCCCTTTCAATGCTGCCAGCTCCATGCAGCGTGCAGGAAGAGACCATCTGGAAAAATATCCCCTTCCATCTCGAGGCTCATGCACCTCACAATCCCTTGAGAGAGACAGGCTCAATATACTCTTATCTCCTGTGTGGCACACAAGCTGATGTGCTGTTATGTAGAAAACTGGGGAAAAAATGTGGCCGGGGGAATCCATACAGCAGTGATTAATGTCAGCTAGGATTTTCATTCTGACCCTCTGTGGTGAAATTATGTTTGTGGGATCACCGAGTTTGCAAACCAAAGCATACCTAGGCCCAGCAACGTGTATGCACAAGACCCACTGGAACTGCCTGTAACTGGGTCTGAAGCCAGATCCTCAGCTGGCACAAAGTCAAGTCTCTGCATGAGGTGATGTGGGTGGAATTTGCACTGGCAGAGCTCTTGTTTCTTCAGGGAGTAAGTCTAGGACACTGAAATAGTTCTGCTTCTCTGCAGCGTGGAGAAACTGCACTGCACATGGCGGCACGTGCTGGGCAGGTGGAAGTGGTTCGCTGTCTCCTGAGAAACGGGGCCCTGGTTGATGCCCGAGCCAGGGTAGGTATTCTGCTGACAATATTTTTTTTCTTAAATTTTTTTTGCTTTCTCATTCTCAAAAACATAGCTGAAGCAGAGGAGCTAGAGAGGAGCATTTTCATTTTTGATTTGTTGCTTCAATATTAAGTACATCTAAACCCAGTTCTAAAAATTATTAACCTCTTTATGTGCGGATTTTCCAAAGAGATGCTTGTGGTGGGCTGACTGTGGCCAGCAGCTCAACCCCACTCAGACGTTTGCTTGCTGCCCTCACACCAGGAAAAGCAAGGAAGTCTCTTGGGTTGAGATAAAGACAGATTAATAGGTGAAGGAGAAAGGAAAAAACCCTACAAACCCAAACTCTGCCTCTCACACAAGTGATGCAAAGGCAATCACTCACCATCTCCCACAAACTGATGCCTAGCCAGTCTTTGAGGAACAGCTCCTTTGGAAAAACTCACCTACTAGTTTTATTGCTGAGAGTGTTGTTATACACTAGGGGTTATCTCCTTGGTCAGTTTGGGCTAGGTGTCCTGGTGGTGTCCCCTCCCAAACTCCCAGGCAATTCCCTAGAGGGGCAGAGGGTGAGGCAGAGAAAGCCTTGGCTCTGTGTAAGCACTGCTCTGCAGTAGCTAAAACTTGTGTGTTATCAACACTGTTGTGGTCAGAAATATAAAATAAAGCACCATACGGGCTTCTGTGATGAAAATTACCTCCAGCCCGGTTAGACCCTGCACAGCCTGACTCAGACCAGCAATATCTGTTCTCTGTGTTCAAGGAAGGAAGTGCACAGCCCTGTCCTAAAACCAAATGTCAGAGGTTCTGGTAGCACTCAGTTCCAGATTTTTGAAACCAAGAGGACTGTTTGTAGAGCAAGATGCAAGTGATGTGCACGATCTGCTTGATAAGAGAAAAAGCAATGTTTTTCTTCATAATTCTCTCTAATAAGATGTTACTGAAGTGTATTGCAAAAATTAACCTGTGAGCCTACCGTTTCTGTTTTTTTTGGTACTATTACCTCTTATGATTTTTGCAAGACAAATGCATAGATAGATCTCTTGAGATCAACCAGAATATTGCGTTCAGGGTGGTTCTACCTGTGCTAATTATGACCTTGATTTGAGTTGTAGGAAGAACAGACCCCACTGCACATTGCTTCTCGCTTGGGTAAAACGGAGATCGTCCAACTTCTGCTGCAGCACATGGCCCACCCTGATGCTGCTACTACTAATGGGTACACTCCGCTGCACATCTCTGCCAGAGAGGGGCAAGTCGATGTTGCATCAGTTCTTCTAGAGGCAGGTGCATCGCACTCCATGTCCACCAAAGTAAGAGACAAAAGCTTTATGTGTGTCTTCCAGTAGTACAGGCAGGACATGCCAGGGTTCTTCAAGGAACATACTTTCACATCAATAAACTGAACTAGTTTGGGTCTTGTCTTTTTGCTCTTACTTAGTCAGCATTGATATAATAAACTGAAGTAACATATCACAAGTTAATCACATTTTGATGTATTTTGCTGTCATCTAAAGTTGGGACTTTGGTTCCCACTGAAGCCGAATGCAGGTCATGATAAATGTCTGGTCCATGTGGATTTAAGATGTACACAAAGTACTTCTTTGTCTCTTCCCCGCTGTGTTATGGGAGAGGTTTTTTTGACCAAAATTTTCAAAAAATTAAAGAGGGTGACAACACTTTTTTTATGGCCAGGCCTGCTTATTCTTCAATACCTCGTTCATTTAAATAGTAAAATATTTCTGGTCTATGCTAGCTGAAAGAAAGGTTCCAGAAGCATTCAAGTCAGTATCTGTCCGGTCTGTGGAAGGAATGAGCAGGGACTGTGAGGATGAACCTCTGCCCACTGTACTTGAAGAGCAGGTTCGGGAGCATCTGAGGAACTTGAAGGTGCACAAGTCCATGGGACCTGATGAAATCTACCCACGGATCCTGAGGGAACTGGCAGATGTAGTTTCTAAGCCACTGGCCATTGTATTTGAAAAGTCATGGCGGTCTGGTGAAGTCCTCGATGACTGGAAGAAAGGGAACATAACCCCCATTTTTAAAGAAGGGGAACAAGGAGGACCTGGGCAACTACAGGCTGGTAAGCCTCACCTCTGTGCCCGGCAAGGTCATGGAGCAGATTCTCCTGGGAACCATGCTAAGGTACATGAAGAACAAGGAGGTGGTTGGTGAAGCCAACATGGCTTCACCAAGGGCAGATCGTGCCTGACCAACCTGGTGGCCTTTTATGATGGGGTGACAGCATCGGTGGACAAGGGATGACCAACAGATGTCATCTACCTGGACTTGTGCAAAGCCTTTGACACTGTCCCGCACGACATTCTTCTCTCT
>VXBZ01003002.1:118059-207420 GCA_013399135.1 Heliornis fulica
GGGGTGTCCCTGCTTCTTGCAGGGGGGTTGGACTAGATGGCCTCTGGGAGTCCCTTCCAACCCTAGCTATTCTATGATCTAATGCTGAATCTGTTTTCAGTGATTCCATAGATGAAGCGTCATATGATACAATGGGCCAATTTGTCTGGGGTTGTAAAAGAAATAGTCTTTGAAATTTATTGCAAGTATTTAAGTAAGAATCAATTCTCATTGTTTTTTTTAGTCTTTGAAAAGTACCTCTGATTTTACAGCTGGAGCTTATAACCTATTTTTGAACAACAGGGTGTCCTCCACGTTTTAGAAGACTAAACCATCAATTATCAAATCATAATCCACAGATTACTGTGAATGCTTGCTGTACTCTTTTAGTCCAGCTGTTAAATCACATTAAAGTGGCTAAAATATGCTAAAAATACTTTCCTGATTTCCCATATTGCTTTATGGCAATGCTTTGATCCTGCAAGAACATTCTATAATTATAAATAGATGTTCTCCACCAGATAATCTCTGTACAAACCTATGATTTGTGAACTGGAGATGTTTGAGTTTCCCTGACGTAAACTCTTTTTGAGGTGGGATTAATGGAACAAGATGATAATGATAATAAATGTTACACATCACTTACTGTCAAGCAAATAGGTCGTAGCTCCCCGGATTTACTGTCAGGGTGGTGGTGTAGTCTGCCACCTACTGTCTTGCATCCATGAGTTTTCCTATCAACACGTTTATTTAAATCAAAAGAGGCAAAGAGCATGTGAGTTTGACATAGGCCTTACCCCTGTGCTGGACTGAAAAAATTAATAAAAAAACCAATAAATGAAAGAGGATTCAAAAAAGAAGATTTTTGGTCTTGCCAGAATGTATTTCCAGAAGTGCTGCCATTGAGTCGGACATCACTTTTTTTTAGCTGCAGTTCAGAGGCTGCAGCAGGACTTAGTGGCTGCATTGATACACTGGTCCAAAAATCAATTGCTCTTCAAGAAACTCTAAAGGAGGAATACAAAGCATGGAGCTTTCCTCACTGAATTTAATTGGTGCTTGATTGTTACTGGCAACAATTGATTCAGGAGGTATTTCTGTGGTTGTTGTTGTGAACCTAAAAAGCATAGATGGTTTGCAAAAGAAATTTGAACAAGTGCCTGCGTTGCCCACGCGCAGTGTGTGTCGCTAATGGAGTCTGTATCACATAAAATGCCTGCCAGCCTGACAGCATGTACATAGGAAAGAATAATAAAAGGGAAAGTATGTTCTTGTATTTCATGTTTCTCAGAGTGCCTTTAAGATGTGCAATGTTGTTTCTAGGTATGGCTTTTGATTCTGGAAGCTAGAATGTAGATTGAAAAGTAAGTGCATGATATATAGTTCTTAAAAGAGAGATGTCAGTGCGGCCTTTAACGCAAACATCTGCTTTTTATCTCCTGGACATTTTCAGAAGGGATTCACACCTTTGCATGTGGCAGCCAAGTATGGGAGTCTGGAAGTGGCAAAACTTCTGCTGCAGCGTCGTGCCTCTTCTGATTCTGCTGGCAAGGTACCGATGAGAAAGGGGAAGAAAAAAACCCAAATGCAAAAAACCAAAAAGTCATTTGGGTTCTTCCTTAGGATGAAATTGTGTAAATTTGCACATGAAAAAAGGCCATAGCTGCCCTCAGACTGTAGCTTTGGCTCTGTTAGGGTCACATTCCCCCAAGGGCGATGGTTACAGCTTCTAGTTGTAAAAACCACACTACCAAGCATGTTGGGGTTGGGTCTTTGGCTGGAGAGCATGGTAGGTTCTCCAAACTGTCCAAATCCTAATGGCTAAACACAGGGGAAATGTCTGTTTTCCCTCCATGCTGTGGCAATCATTCAGCATGCACTCTGGGGAGAAAGAAACCATGTCTGCAGCTGGGCCGCCCAGATTCACCCTCTTCTACTGCTTTCTCCACCCCTCCAACTGCTAACACCCCACACTTCCCACCCCAGTCCTGCATGGTTCCTCTCACCTCACCTCACACGCTAAGGCTTCCCACCACCCCTTCGAGCTCAGACTAACGCCATAACCACCCTTACAGAATGGCCTCACCCCGCTCCACGTGGCGGCCCATTACGACAACCAGAAGGTAGCCCTGCTGCTGCTGGAGAAGGGCGCTTCTCCCCATGCGACCGCCAAGGTGAGCTCCTGCCTGAGGAACCCACCCTTGACAACAGGATGGTCTGACCTCTGCCTTTCCCACATGGGATGTAAAGAAGTAAAATAATCCCCAGGATGTGTGAGGTCAGACATGGAAATGTGCCGCCCAGCAGGGTTGTGTGGGCCTTGGAGGTTGTTATAATAGCACAGGTAGAGTTGCTGGGATGTGTGAGGTTTGAGTGTGTAGTTGGCCCTTGATGGATGATCCCCTACCTGAGTTTTTGTCTGGCTCTCTCAGACCTTCCTTGAAAAAGAAGGAATGTGTGAAGGTTTGTATGCACATGTGTCTCAGCCTGCTTTATGATTTTGAGCTTTACTCGTAGCTGGAAGCCACTTTAGTACCATGTAACATCAAAAATAATGTGTATGTTTTGACCACACATATGGAGACTTCATTCCAGGGTTAGGAACAATGCCATGACCTCACTGTATTAAAGCAAAATTTGCTAAAAGGGGAAAATACCGAGGGAATGGGTGATGATGCAGACCTGCTGCCCTGTAAGACACTGATGTTATGTGCTCCACCACAAAATGCAGCCTCTCTGTTAAGTGGTTGTTTCACAGCTGTTGTTTCTGTTGTGCTGCGTGAAGAGCAGTGAAAACTACAGTTGCAGTGGGATAGTTTGGTAAAAACTTCTTTAAATAAACCTCCGACCAACCAACTGAACACCTCTAGAGGACTGTGTCTCCTTCTCTGGAGACATTCAAGACCAGACTGGATGCGTGATCTCTGTGATCTAATCCAGGTGATCCTGCTCAGGCGGGGGGGATGGACTGGATGATCTTTCGAGGTCCCTTCCAACTCCTGACATTCTGTGAATCTGTGGCTGGCTACTGCTGGAAGCCAGAATTTTCCCCCACAGTGCATTGTAAAGCAATTAACAGTGGGAAGTTATCTTGTTGCTGGAAAAGACATCAAAGCCCCTCTGCTCTGCTTAAATGTTTAATTTGATCAGGAAAACATTCTTCCTATTGCTGTTTCAGGCCAGTGCTGTGATACATGTATCAAAATTCCATATGCAAACACACCTCTACCCACTCGCTCGGAGAAAGTGTAATCCAGTAAAGAGTGTGCACCCATCACTCATCATGGAGAATGTCATTTACAACATAGGGTATTAAAAATCTAGGTGTCAAGCTTGGGATAATTTGAAGGTATCGCCTGAACAGTCCTGCCCACCTTAGCAAGGGCTGGCTTTGTTCTAGTTTAGGTGTTGAAAATAACAGATGGACAGACAAAGCAGAACAATAGCAGGGCCATGTGGGGATGTGTCTGGCCTTGGAAATTTAATGAACTAGTAATAAAGGGTAATGTTAAATAGCACTGTTTTTTGTGACTGACTTCTTATGCACACAGGACTGTTGTGTTAACTTTATTCTCTCTTTATTTCCTGACTGGTGTTAGAATGGATACACCCCTCTGCATATTGCTGCCAAGAAAAATCAGATGCAGATAGCTACCACTCTGTTGAACTATGGGGCTGAGACCAACATTCTGACCAAGCAGGGAGTCACTCCACTTCATTTGGCCTCCCAAGAGGGTCACACTGACATGGTGACCTTGCTTTTGGAGAAAGGATCCAATATCCACGTGGCAACAAAGGTAACTCACAACTGGAGACAAAGTGCTGCGGGTGGGAGTATCCACCAAGATGCAAAGTACAGTGTAGGGATGATGTCATCATGAATTCTCAGCTTCACTTCCTTATATACGTATTTGTAAGTCTGCAGAAGTGATGACAGGTGGGTGAACAGTAAAAGTGAGAAGAGGATATCTAGGACTGGCAGACGGAACGACCTGTTAACTTACATCATGTAATTAATAGCTATGCTGAGTTATGCACAGGAGGAGAAGCAGCTGTTTGCCATGACCAGAGGAAAGCATTGTAACAGCTGGCTCTGGTAGAGAGGTTACAGGAGGAACCAAGCAGACCAAGGGAAAATTGTTTCTGAGCATCAGGCTGGCAGGACAGCAGAATTTTTGTTGTGCTGCAGCTTTGCCTTCTCTCAGGTGTTTTGCACATGCTCCTGAAGTTTTACATTAGATGCAGAGGAAGAGGCATCTAAAATTCTGGAGTCTGTGGGTCCATGGGAGTACATTTAGCAGCATGTATCGGAAACCTGATGGCTACAGTCTAAAATAGTTCAGTGCTTCTGCCAGCAAAGGCACTTTCCCCTCATGGATTTACCTTTCAGCCTTCTTTCCAAGTGGAAGAGATTGGCAAGGTCTGGCAAATAGGAAAGCAATCTTAAGTAGCAGAGTAGCAAGTGAGAAAAATCCTATGGAAGGATTATTTCTAATTATTTTTTTTAATTTTTTTAATGATTATATGTGGCAGCATTCTCATAGAAAAGAAATTTCTCAAAGAAAACCTCCATTACTGTAGGTATCCACAGGACACTAGATTTAACCAGGCATATATGTAAGCCTTATTTCTCTAAGGTCAGAAGCCTGCAGCTTTTGCTTGTACAAGTCAAGGTACAAGGCTCAAGTCTTTCGTCTAGCATTAATGTATTACGGTACCTAACCAATGTGAAACCACATAATTTTAATTTCTTTTAACAAATTTGTTCCCTGTCTTGTTCACAGGCAGGTGCTGTGTGAGTGAACACAGTGAGCTTTTAGTTAAAGGCTGCATCCATTTCCTTGGCGTCTTTGAATGGAATCTATTTCTGGAGTTATTTTCTTCATTCTGACTCGTTCCTGCAGTTGTCAAGGTTCCCTTTCCTGTCTGAGAAATGGGAAGCTTGCTGGCTGTGCTTCTTTAATTTATTAATGGGCCTCTCAGCATCCCAAGTGACATTATTGTATAAAATCCTGCGCGTGATCATTCATGCCTGAAAGTTTTACTCTGTGGTTATAGTGATGTAATTGCTTTGGAGCTGTTTGTCAGCCCAAACAGGAGAAACATCAACTCTGCTTTGCTTAAAAAAACCCCTACACCCATACTTGGAAGCTATAGTTGGGATCTCTTCATGTTTTAAAGATGAGAGAGTGGGAAAGTCTAGATTTTTTTCCTCATGTAAAGTACGTTTTATTCTTATCTTTATCCTTATTTATTTTGCATATTCCACCTCCAGACTGGACTGACATCTTTACACCTTGCAGCTCAGGAGGATAAAGTGAATGTAGCTGAAATACTCACAAAGCATGGTGCAAACCAGGATGCTCAGACAAAGGTAAATCATGGAGTGGCCACCATGTCCTGGGTGCCAAAGGGTGCTGCCATTGTAAAAGGGATGTTCCACTGAGCTTGCAGTTTTACTTCTTTGTTCTCTTATTGTAGCTTGGTTACACACCTTTAATTGTGGCCTGTCACTACGGAAACATCAAAATGGTGAATTTTCTTCTCAAGCAGGGAGCAAATGTCAATGCTAAAACAAAGGTAAAGGATTTTTCATTGTTTGCTTTAGCTCTTTATTATTAACCTGGTAACTAAGCACTGTGAATACATACCATAGGTGCCTTTTCACTAGGAAGCCATAATCACGCCTGGTAAGTGTCACCATGCAGTGATTTATGTGTGTATTAGAATGTCTTCTCTCTGCTACAGCTCATTGTGTGGTGTTCACAAAAGAAATGTCCATGAGCCATTTGGGCATATTAAAGCAGGATATAGAGACGCTGTTTCATTGTTCTTTGCTTTTTCTTTTTGCTTGAAAGCTAACAAATGTGAGCTTGTTTCAGATCTTATTGAGACAGCAGTGTTAATACTGGTGTGCTGCCAAGCTAGTAAGTAACAATTCAGACACTTTGAGGGTTTTGCCAGGTTCTCTCCAATCTGCTGGGAGGAGAGTGGGAGAACTTACTGCTGCTCAAAGTGTGGGTGGTATGACTTTGGGAGAGGAAGCGGCTGTGGTGGAGGAATGCAGTTTACTGAAGACAGCTTTGGGGCTTTCTGGAGGGGATTCTGGGTATAGTGTTATACTGAAATGGACTTGACTGCCTACAGCCAAAGTCTGAACGAAATCTGCTTACTTCGGCAGTTTTTTCTAATATCACCTGGTGGACACAACAGCTGAATGTCATGCTCTTTGTAGCAAGAATTGTACATCTCCTGTGTATGCATAGAGAAGTTGTGGTGGCAGCAAAAGTGTGTTGCAGCCCAGATGTCATCACATCACCATTATCAGAAAGAGAAGGGTAACTGCAGGGTTTCAACTTAGTCAGAGCTAACTTCAGACTGGTTGTCTTGGGATCAACATGAAGAAGTCCATTGATATTTCTAGTGACATACTTAATATTTGTAAGGTCTAATTAAAATCACAAGCTTGTGGTCTCCTGGTTGCTCTGGCCATCTCCTCTGTCCCCAGCTGCAACCTTTGAGATGAATGCAGTTTCTGAGGGTTAGGACTCTTTTGCAGCCACAGCTTAATGTGAGAAACAGCAAAGTAAATAAACAAAAGATGCTGGCCTCTCCATCCCTCATGATATCACCCCAAATCAATGGGCAAAACCCAGGGATTCCAAAACAACGGGCAACACTACTAGAAGAACAGTTGATAAGAATTAGTAAAGCAGACATGAGCAGGATCCAAATGGTAGCTGCCAAGATATGCAGCCAAGGTCTTTGGAGGCTAAAGGGACAGATGTACTTGTGTTGTTAGTATTAGCTCTCACTCTCTGTTTAAGCAGCCACTGAGGCAGATTCTGACAGCGTTTCCCCAGGTATTTCACTCAGTGAGAATAATTTCAATAAAGTCCGCAAGTTGATATGAGTACGGGGCAGTGGTTCTCTGAAACCTCACACCTAGGGACCAACAAAAATTCTGGCATTTGGTCAACTGGACTCAGTTTAAAGAGCAAGTCCTTTCTGGCTGGATTCAGATAGGCAAGCTAAAGAATAAGTAACCTCTATTGCAGCTCAGTCTGTAACTAGAGCAAACCTGCACGATGAAGAAGAGTAAAATCTTCCTTCAATTTCTTTGTAGTCTCTGCACATACACTGTAAATACAAGATTGTAACAGTTCTGAACTGTCACTACTTAATGAGTAGTGCAAATGATGACTTGCATCTGTCTTGCAAAAGAGGTAACTCCCAAAGCATGTCTTTCATAGCCTGCTCCCAGGCTTTACGTAAGTGTTCAGTGAGATCAGCTTGGTAGTTTTCTTCCAGTTTGTCCTCTGCTTGCTTTCAAAGCCAATTGCAAATAATTTTGTAAATTAATTGCCTGACTGCACTTACACAATCCCATCGTGGATCAACTAGCTGGAGGACACTTTGGTTGTGTTTCTGTATTGTGTAACTTTAGAATGAATCACTGGAGCGGATAAGTATATAGAGTTAGGTGTGTTTATTGGGGTGGACATTGTGTACGTGTTTTTAAGTGTGATTGCAGCTTGGTCAAGCCTTTTGAAGGCAAAGTAAAGCTAAAATTGATTGACATTTGCTATAGGTATATTTTGCTAACCTTTTAAAAAGCAAATAGTTTCCAATAACTCCTGTTAAAAATGATGCATTTTTAAAATTGGCTCAAATATTTTTAAAAGCAACTTTTGAGGCATCTATAGAAAACTAAGATGTGAGGGGAAGAAAAACGCTGTGCCTCAGCTATGATTCTGTGTCATTAGCATGTCACTTTAACTTTGTTTCTCCATCTTTCTAGAAATTGCTTATAGTGTGAGAGGAGAGATAATTTGTGAATAAAAATATTATATTTTTTTTTCTTCCTCATTAATCTGGGGAAGGAGTACTGTTATTACTGAAGAATTATTATCTTGGGGTCAATTGATGGCATAATTGCTTTTTGAAATGTCTCAGAAGGAATAGAAGGAAGCAAAGCAAAGTCTCTAATCTAATAACTGGTGGTTGTTGTTCTTTGTTTGTTTGCTTTTACTGTAACCACGGCGGACAACAGAATGGGTACACTCCTCTTCACCAAGCTGCTCAACAAGGCCACACTCACATCATTAACGTTCTCCTCCAGCACGGGGCCAAACCCAATGCCATCACCACTGTAAGTCTCTGAAGTTCCAGTGTTTACCTAGACAGTTCTTTCTTTTCTGAAGGCTTGAGAACAAGCCTTTGTTTGGGCGAAAGTATTCCTCATCCAGCTGGTTGTCAGATGTGTAGATACAACTTCCTTTCTGTTTCCTTGTATGCTAAGTGAAACGTGAGGTGGGGAAACCGATTTGTGCTGTGCTGGTTCATTTGTTTGTAAATTGATACCTTGATAAGGAAGTTTCTGTAAAATTCAGTGGGAAATCCGAGCATGGGATTTTTTAAGATTTAGACCCAGATTTCTCTACCTCTGTGTTTGTATGGATCTGTTTCAGGTTCTTACTGAGTTCAGTGATAATAGTGCCTCCTCAAAGACCATCAGTAACCTCTGGCACAACTCCTTCTCCACAGTCAGCCAGGAATGCAACTGCCCTATTTCATGTTATTGTTGTTATTAGTCCCCTCTAATTGGGTAATCTTTAACATGCAGCCAGAATGTCCAAAACCTGTCTCATTCTCTGGAGTGGATCAAGTTTCCATGCACATGTATTGTGTGTGCTTAAATCAGCACTGGTATGCTGTTAGGTCCCGGAAGGATCACATTGAGTAATATTCTCTGAAGTTATATGAAATACTGGTTTATGCATGAGATCATCAAGCAAGAAATCATTTTAGCAAGGTTCTGGGGCTCTTAGGTACTACTGGGCATATCCAGCTGAAGGTCTCTTTGCTTGCTTTCAGTCCTCATGTTGGGGCTGTCCTCCCCAAACCTAACCCAAATGCAAGCAGGGTGTCCAGGATGTGTCTTTACTGAACAGTTTGCATGCTTTGTCAGGTACAAGATCTGTTCTTGTCCATCCTCTAACTTGAGATAAGAGAGCATTTCAACATGAGACATCTAGCAGGGCAATACAGGAGTGGGATATGAGCAGTTTACGTGCAAGTGACAGTATCAATGAAATCATTTGTGCTCTGCGGATGTTAATTTATTAATTTTGTGCTGCTAATCCGCAAACTGTGTTGCATCAGGGTTGCTGAACTAGACAGATACAGCAGAATTTAAATTATAGATATAACTAAAGCCGATACAGAGAAGCTCTAAGGCTGAGATATTGTGGTGTCACAAGAGAAATCGATTCAGTGCAAGGAGCGGTACAGTGACTTTGTGTGATGCACTCCTAGGCCAGCATGTTGTCCTTTGGCTCAGTGGAAAATACCGTGAAAGAATTCTGTGTAGAGCTCTTTACAAAGAATCATGGCACACATCCTTCCCTCCATTCCCCAACTTCAGTGACATGGGGACTGTGGGCTGCCCATGTTCTGGGTGATGAACTGGAGATAAACAGGCCTGAACAGTTACCAAACGACCATTTTAACATATATATATNTAGCTTCCCACTTCCAAGCCTTATATAAGTTGGGCTTGTTTTTGTTAAATTATTGGCTCTTGTGTACTTTTATCAGACATGCATTTTATTTGTAAAGAGAGTTGACAGCTGTGATCTTGTATCCTTTAAAGAGGAAATTGCACCTGATAAAGATGTAACAGTTTCTACTGGAAGTAAAACTGTACCATTTTAAAATATTTTTTTGAGAAGAGTATTTCTGATGTAGAGCTACTTCTGCAAAGTAAAACATATACTTCAGCAGACAGGACTCATTCTGTCTAGTGAAATTTGAGCCCTGAAGGGTTAAGAGCGTGCAGCACTTTTGTATTTAGAATAGCAGGCAGATGTAAGTGTGTTGTGTTACCATGGCAATCAGGGCTATAGTCTTAAAGAAGTTACAAAGACAGAGTCAGATGTAGCGGTAAAAAAAACAGTGATTTTCCTAGGCTGCCCCTTGTTTTGGATGGAAATGCTGGCTCATGCAAGTGTTGAGAGTGATCTCATTGGTTCACATCACAATCCTCCCTCTCACTGAGCTCACTCTCTCCCCTTCTTTCTTTTCTCTTCAGAATGGTAACACTGCCTTAGCTATTGCAAGGCGTCTGGGATATATCTCAGTGGTCGATACGCTGAAGGTTGTAACGGAGGAGATTACTACCACCACAACTGTGAGTTGCAGATGCATTAAACTGCCTCTCTTTATTCAGAATGTTGTTTTCTCTTCTTCCCTCAGACTCTCCGTGTATCTCTTTCCTTTTTTTCATGTTCTGGTTTTAGCCCTTCCCCTCTCCCTTCCCCTTCGCCCCCCTTTCTATTGGATTTTTGCTGAAGCACTACAATGCTTTCAGTTTGTCTTTTAAGCATGCGGAAGCGTGTGCAACTCAACAGGTTTCACTGAGCTAGGTAACACAGTCTACGTGTGCACAGAGGGAAAGCAGCTATGCAACAGCAGAGTTAAACTTTTTTTCTAGGTGGATCTGAGCTGCAAGCCCAAACTTTCCAGAAGTTGTTTAGGTCCTGTCCTGTTCCTCTCTTTCACCTCTCCTTTTCAGTGTCCTTACATTTCCACACTTCTGTCACCTACTGAGGCTCAACTATTGCAGCACACCGCAGCAAGCGTGGACTCATTTGGACTGTACCAGCCGTGGACTGGTGCCAAGCTTAATGATGCTCGCTAGATGGCTCTGAGTCACATCAATCTTTTATTCATGTAACTTCCAGTTCAGATAGATCCTGTTTTTCTGAAATGCAAAAATCTTTCCTTATGTGCTCAGTCCTGTCAAGTCCTCCGTGCTCTTGGCAGTCTGTATTTTGACTTGAGGGTTTACCATCAGCAAGGTGGTACTGTAGCTTTAAGCCAGGAAAAAACAATTTATTCTGAAGGTTTTTCACTTCTTGGGACTTTTGCCTCCCATTTACAAATCTTTGGCAGATGGGAAGGGAGAACATAAGAGTCAGTGCAACGTTAAAAAAATTAAGTTTAATTTAAATTTCCATTACTGCATTTTATCTCAAAACACTGTTGTGAGGTCAGGTGCTTTTTGGGTTGTTTTTGTTTTTGTTTTTGTTTTTGTTTTTGTTTGTTTTAATGCAAGGAAGATTAACAGTCTAGAAATCTATCAGATCTAGATGTTATTTAGGAGCTCAGAGCTGTAAAAATCCACATATTACTCAAAAGTTGCCTCTACTCAATCAGGGACAAGGTTAGAGGAAGGGAAGAAATTCAAAGCCACTTCTTTTAAAGAAATGGGAAAATAATTTTGATTTTTGTCACATGCAGACAGCAAGTCCTGTTGATATTAACTGAGGGAGATGGAAGAAAAGTAACGTGGCCTAAGGCTACAAATAGAGTGAGCCAGAATTTATTAATAACCTGCAATGATCAGATTGAGCTAGGTCTGGACAAGGAATTCCAGCATAATTCCAGAAGTCTCTTAATATAAAAGACTGTAGGGTTTGTAATTTATTTTGGGTTCTTGTTTAATCATGTAACACATGCACATGCATAAACACATGCATATCTATTCAGAGATTTAGTAAAATAAGCCTTAAGTAATTTTTTTTTTTTTTGAGAAAATGTAGCTCTCTGCCAAAGTATGTTTTCTAGCCTCAAATGACACCTTTGCTGTTTTCTGTGCTGTGTCCTGGCACATTTTTCCCATTTATGTCTGATGTAAGATATAACTTCCTTTCTGCTGGGCACTGTGTAGCACTGTGTATCTTGTCACATATAAGTATTAGCTGTTTTGTAATAATAGGGATTACACTATGAAAAGACACATGTGAGTTATTTACTTTGGATACGTTTTTCTTCAAATGTTGAGGGTAATGGATTTTCCTCCCAGATACCAGATGCTTGGGGTTTAGGACTGAATCACATACTGAACCTCACTTGCATAGTTGACCCCTACTGCATGCCTGTAAGAGAAATTTGAAATCTTATGCTGTGTCTGTCTGCAAAGCACTCCTTTTAAAAGTCAGGTGGGAACCCTCAATGAACTCAGCAGATTTTTCAGCTATGAACTTGTCTGCATCTTATACCTTAGGGATATATAGAATTTAAACCTCTGCTAGTGGTGTTCATGGTAGGGAATATTGTTTAAACATAGTTGAGAGCAAGTGCTGAAGAGGAGGGATAAATAACAGGCACTCCCTACAATAAAGTTCTCCAGATGGTCTGGTTGGTGTTGCCAAACCAGAACACAGCATTTAGGCCTGAAAACGAGGTGCTGTCACCATAGCTACTTCATTCTCTAAGGTCATAGCTAAGTGATGCAGGGAGGATGTCAGACAGGCTGATGCTTTATTGATATTCAAGTCACTGACATGTGAGATGAGGAAAAGCCCTCCAGTGCCGAAGGCTTTGGTCTAACATCAACCAAATTTTCCTCTTCCTTAGTGTTAGTGCTATTGCTAGTGGAGCTGAATGAATATATAGCGATGGAGAGAATAAGGGGCACTTACTTTTACTCACAGGTTAGATATGATTAGGAAATAAACCGGACTATCAGCTGAAAAGCTAGACTTTCAAAGGGTTGCTATGCAGTGAAGTTTTGGGATATTTATGCAAACAGGCACAGTTTTCCTGTGCGTGAATGAATACATGAGGAGCTTTGAGGTTGTTTACTGCTGTTGAGTAAGCAATCACTGCATGTACATACAGGGTTATATACCTGAATGACATGGCTGAATTATTCTGTGTCACCAGATAGAAACCTGGCCTCACAATGAAAAGCCTTAAATACAGAAGCCCAAAGTAAAGTACATGATTGAATTCCTAGTGGCATGAAATATTAGGGAGTTTGAGAAATATATACTGAGAGATTTTCAAAGTTGGCTGTTCATGGGGCTAGATGTGAGTTCTAAATTTTGAGAGTAATTGACATTTTGACATGTGCCTATCCATTAACAAAATCTAGTATTACGTAAAAAGTTAATTTAAAAGCATCAATTCCCAACTTCTGTTGGGATTTGAGGTAGAATTAATGATCCTTGCTGAGTTTGCTGTTCCAGAGGTAGCATTACAGACTTTTTTGTTCTTCTGAGAAACACAGGTTTGCGCGCGCGCACACACACACACACACACACACACACACACACTCGCTATTTCTGTTTTCCAAACTTTGTTGCAGTTGTTAAATTCATGCAATAATTTTCTCTGACTGAAGGTAAAATCAGCAAAGAAATGATAAAGTATCATTAGTTCTCTGCAAATAAACAATAGCATCTGAGAGCCTTAGTTAGAGTCCAGACTGTTATGATACAGAGGCCTGTGTAAACCTGATTTATGAATAAATTGATATAATGATAAATAAACCTTAATTACTAGGGTCTGCAGATCTAAGTTAATTGAAAGACAGTGTACATGCCCCTCTACACCTTTAGCTTGTGGACTAGAGTGCTGAAGCATCCTCTCACTTATGAGTTCTTCTAATCAAATAAGTTTTTCACATAAGCTGAAGTTGGGAACTAAGTTTCCGTTATAAATTTTTGTCATGCAGCAGACATAAAAAAACTAGCATTTGTGACTGCTGGACAGAACCCTTCTTTACCCTTTCTTCAGAGTTTGGCCACTTCCTTCTGTCTTTTTTTTCTCCTAACTTTTCAGTTATTTTATGTGAGGAACATACAAGCTGACATTAGAGAATTTGCCATACGCTCTGTGTAGATACAATTGCAGTAACAATTACAATGCCAGTAAATTGCTACTCACATATGGGGCTTTCCATGTCACCTGGGTTTATTTCTTTAGCCCAGTGTCAGCGATTTTTAATTATTTTTTAAAAAATTTACAATGCATTTGTTGCTGTATTGTTGAAGAGACGAAGTCAATGTCACCTGAACGATAGCACCCTCCCCATCTGTTGTCGCTGGCTGTGTCACCCTACTGCTGCCTGACATTTCTATCTGAGATAAGCTGTAGGAACTCGGTGGGAGGGAGGGGAGCAAATCAGACATATTAGTGAGGCATTCAGTGAATATAAATTAATTTTCAGCACAGAACATGTGTTATAACAGTGCCACAGAAATAAGTGTCTTGACTCATGGGTAAGAGTGGATTTAGAGGCCTAGTTGGGATTGCCGTTTGAAGCGAAGGGCATCGCTCTTTCTCTGCACCTCAGGAGGGTGAATTGGAAACTGCTGTCATAGTTCAGTGTTTGAAAAATGTAAATCAGACTGAAAATTCCCAAAAATAATTACACTGTTGGTAACTTCATTATTTGTAAAAGTTCTGTATCTTACAGTAATCAAGAATGCTCTCCTTATCGGGCTGTTAGGAACAGGGTAGTATATAACGGAATCAGGAAATACCAAATGTTTTTTGCACAGTGGAGCCCACTGTTGACTTCACTGCTTGATATTGATGGGCGTTTCCCCAAAAGCATATTTATTGCATAAGGGGCTGATATTTGTTATCCCTGAGATGGTATGCTCTTTGACTACTTCTGCAAATGATGTGAATTTATACTTGATAGATACCATCCACAGCAGGAAGGTAGGTGCTACCTCAGGGGGAGGTTCCTCTCCGTGCCAAGGGGACACATCTGCTCTCGCATACCTTAAAGGCGATGTGTTGAGGTCCCCAGTTCAGCTTACTGGCTGCGGATCTGGGTGGAGCCATTTCTTTTTCTGTTCTGACTAATGCTGTTCTGATCACTGATCTATTTTAAGTCCTCAGCATTTTGTCTCCTGCATCACAACACACTGAAGACTTTCCTATAGGTAACTTTTTCACACCTTGCACTGCATACAGTTTCTCTCACCATGTTCTTCATCTCTTTCTCCAGTCTGAATCTTGATGTTTTCATTTCTGATTCAGCACCCCTGCACATCTGCTCCCTCCTAGAGGACATGTATCAAGACCAAATCAAATAATAAAATAGTCTTCCACTGTTATACTCCTAACTCCACTTTCGCACTTAAACAGGGTTCTCCCATCAGACCTCAGTCCATATTTGCCTTATATCACAATATTTTAAGCATATAAATGCACAAAATATATCAGAATTTTCAAAAAACCTTCCCCACCACCCACCCCTGTGCATACATGATTAGGGGGGATAATGCATGACTTAAGAAGATATCACTAATATGCATTGTAGTCTTTTTTGCCAGGGGTGGGTGCTGGGAAGAAATGGTTCAAGTGATCTGTCTTAAGTCCTTCACATCTTTTTTTAGTTTGAAAATTTCACATCATTCATAACTTCATTTCCAAATGCATTACAACTTAATAATTTCCATATGCCACATACAACTTTCTGAAGCTCTTCTGTAGACATTACCTAATTCATTTTAAAATCATCTTGGAAACATTGAGCTGAATTGTTCTACATGCACCCTTTATAAATAAATTAACTTGAAAGCTTTCTTTTCTTTTATTCCTCTGACCTTTTTTTTTGTTTATTTTTTGGTACTTTCCTGCCAGAATAAATGTTACCTTATACAGCACTGAGAATAGGAGTTTCTGGAGTAAAGACAGAAAGTAAATTTCAGGAAAGGGAAATGCATAAGATGTTTCATCAGAACCCTCTGCTGTTGCTGCTGAAAATAGCTTGCTGTAAACTATGCTTCTTCTTTTGGTGTTTGAGGATTGATGATTCTGTCTTTACAGACTGTAACAGAGAAGCACAAGCTAAATGTACCTGAGACAATGACTGAGGTCCTGGATGTTTCAGATGAAGAAGGTGAGCAACTTTGCTAAGTTCCTGTATCGTTTGGGTAACCTGTAATACAGGCTGAAGACAGCTGCTTAAGTACTTTGACATCTTCATTTTGCAGCGCTTGAAATGAAGTTCTGTGTAGTGGCCTTTTTTAATGATGTAGTCACTGTGGCATTTGAATAAAGATGCCAAAAGTAAAATCCTGGACCCTTGCATCTTTTTCAGAAAAAAGCATATCTGAACCAAATCAACGACTGAGATAATTTTCCGACTTCAGGTTTTTAAAATCTAAATGTAGAGCTGTCCCAAAGCTGGGCTTGACCCTCCCATAAAGAGGAATTTAAGTAGTAAATTTTTTGGATCAGTGCCACCTATTTCAGATACACATATCTGGGAGTTCTGCCTAATTGGAAACATTTGTGTAAGAGGATGCATAAGGTGGAAGGTGAGGAGACACTTCCCTTGAGGGAGCTTTTGGCACACATGAATCGCAGATACATACAGAATGACATAAAGTAACAACATGCTAATAAGTTTGGCACTTTGGTTTTGCAGTCTATTGTACAGACAGGAGAGGCATATGTTGTACCGTTTAGCTAAGCCCTGAGAAAATTTCTGCACAATTCTGGAGGGATTGATGAAGTACTGCAGTTTTACAGAGGCCAGAGTGAGGGAAATAGCTTGAAAACGTAAACTCTTTTGAAAAGTTCACAAATGACTTTCTAAAGAATTTAATCATGGTGGCATCTGATAAATATACACACATTTGCAAGAAGTTCTTTTTTTACTTTTGGGAGTGTTAGCTAAGGTCACAGTATTTCACATATGCCATTTGATAGTGGTTGGTCATTATTTCATGCAAGTAATTCGTAGAGTGCCTAATTTCAAGGAGTCCTAGGGCTTTAGGAACACAGTTACAGGGTTGGGTGTTTTTTCTTTTACAAAGAACAGAAATGCACTTGTGGTTCTAAATGGTACTGTAAGTTCACGGCATGTGTGTTCCTAAACTGCTTGTATTACTTTTTCAAGTGGGATTGATGTTGATAAACAAGTTAAACTTGAGAAAATAAGCCATTTAGGCCCAAGATACTACTCTTTTTTTTTTTTTTTTTTTTTTGTAATGCTCAGAAAGCTGCAAGCAGAAGCAAACAAGCAATTCAAAAGAATTTATTTTCTTCTGCATCATGTTCAGTGAAATTAATTATCTCAGGGTTTTTTTGCTACATTCTCTCTGTTTGAAAACCATTCTGCTTCTTGTGTAATTATTGAGACAAGTGACCTGTAAATTACTTATAGCCTTATGTTCACATCGTTGAATTTTCTCCCACTCTTTTGAACTATGCTTTAATCATCATTAAATCCACAACACCTAGTATGTCTTTCTGCTTCTACAGGATTAATACAGGGTATTACTTTTGCTCAAACTAATTTCTGTGTTGTACAGCCTTTAAACACTCTGACGATGAACGCTTCAGTGATGGTGAAGCGTGTAGTGGCACAGGTGCTGTTAGCAGAAGTTCCTGGAGTAAGATTTAACAAACTTCCTTTTTTTGCTTAACTCAGACTGTTTGGTTGATCTTTTGTGCTGAAGCAATTTAGATTTGCTAAGTCTGGGTGCCTAACACTGCTCCTTTTCATTACTTTTGAAGTGTGACTGAGCGTGTGTTTCCTGAAAGGTGGGAGGAAGAAGGGAAACCAGAAAATCTGCAATTTATTACCTGTACCTTGAATATGTTGACGGAACTTAACTGTGGCCATCCAGCATGACTAACGCTCCCCAGTGCTTTGAATTAACATTTTTTGCTTTGTTACAACCTGACACCGACTATCAATAGCCACCAGATAGGATATCAGTACTGTGACATGTTGGAGCTCAAGGCTTGGTGCTGAGCACCTGTACATAGTGCCTCTGTGATCCCTGCTGCAGGTCTCTAAAGCAGGTCAGTCACAGTTAAAGCACTTCATGCTGTTACCCTTGTGAAATCTGTTTAAATAGGCAGAAGGTTCAGGGTGTTGCCAAAATTCCTAATGTGGATGGTGCTTGTTACCAGAACTTAAAATAGCTGGGACCAGAAGACTGCACAACTTTATTAAAAACTAAGATGAACATTTTAGTGATGGTGTAGTCATTATAAAAGCCTAGCAGTAAGGTTTCTATAATGTTGTGTTCTTTGGTGCTTTAAAGTGACACAAGATACTCTGATACAAATTAACATGACACAGTAAATGTGCCAGGTGTAATCATGTAATTACAAAGTCAAACACAAGGAAGAGTACATGAGTAAATAAGTATTTCAGGTCCTATTATGGAGCTTGTTCATCATGAGTGATAAATATTTTTCATTTTGCCTGGGAAGCAGCTATATTGTGTAATTGTATGCTGTTACATTAATAACACAGTATTTGTATTCCTAAAATGATAAGTATTACAATTAAGTACCGAAGCAGGCGCGCGTTGTCAGGGAAAGAGCAACACCCATGCTGATAAGAGGCTAGAAGAAATCAGATTCATAAACTTTTGTGCAAGGATTGAGGAAGAAGTAGGGAAAAAAGGAAACTTTGTAGGCTATCAAGAACATGATTATAGAAAAATCTTACTTCATCTGCTGAAAGCATGTTACACGGTCCTACAGGTATCGGATATTCTATGGCATTCATAAATCTTTTCTGCTTTGTGACCATCTGGGCCAAAGATGGATCTGCACAGTTTATTCATACACCACAGAAGAACACGCGCGCACAGCGTGTCACTGCTGCTCTCTCTGTACTGTAGTCTACCATGAAGGCTGTTTAGGGATAACCATCCATGGTTATTTGCTCAGCAGCGTGCACAGTGCAGGCCTAACATGGTCACTGTTCAGAGAGTGGTGGCCTGATCTTGCAGAAAAAATAACAATCAAGCAGTGCTTCTCCTTAAGGATGGGGATTACACTATGGATCCCCACAAGTCTAGCTGCTAGTTGGCGTGGGTTCCGAGACTGGTATCCATGCCAGCAGAAGTGCTTTTCGTGGATAGACCTGTACTGAAAACCTCCTGTGGGTTGCTATGGTTCTATCTGGCTTAGCTGTTGGTGTTGCTACAAAGTTTAATTCCTTTAAAGCTGTTGCCACAAGAGAAGCAATTTGCACCTGAGGGATCCTTAACGTAGTGAAAGCAATTGCAGCAAAAGCAGTTGTGAAGTGCATTGTAGTGGCACCTACACAGTGAAGTTAAGCACATACAGATGTTTCTGTTAGGGCTGAGTCAGTGTAGACAGGCAGGAAAATCTAGCAGGACCCTTTTTTTTTTTTTACAGTCCCATATGTTAACATAGGAGCATGTTGCTGCTCCTCTGTACTTGTTCCATGTGTTTGTGGCAAAAGAGCTGTACAGTCTGCCTATGGATTACTGTTGTGACTCTCATCTGAAATAGTTCAGTAAGTGTAGTGCTGTATCTAGAGGATCTATAGCAACCAGTAAAATGGGTTGTCAGAGAGCTCTCATTTGTGACTCTCTGTTTTCAGTCCAGTGAATTTTCAAAAGCTCTGGTTTCACTGTTTCTTTGAGACAAAAGTTCTGGCTTCTGCAACAAGTTGTCATAGCTCTAACCACAGTTTCCCACATCCTCCGTTACATCAGTGCAAATGTTTCCCCATATGGTGAATTGATCCAGAGAACTGATCTGTCTGAAAATTAATTTCTCTGTTTGTTGTGACAAATCCTTTGTTTTGGCCAGAATACTTTTGCAGGCAGAAAGGAGTAGAAAGGCTGAAGTAGAAGGTGAGGCACCATGGTCAGAAGCAACATGACCCTGATATGACTGCCATAAAGGTCAGTTCACTACTGCACAGTAATTAATGCTGACATTTCCATTGCAGGGAAGGGAGAGACAGGTGTCAAGCAAAGGTTCATGTGCAAGTAGTCAATGGAGTCTCAAAAATCACTTGGAATCACAATATCCAAAGAACAAAAAGCATCTTTCAGGAGGGGGGCTTGTCTAAATGTTGCTAAAATAGTTCCTATGAAGCCTGATTGAGACGCAAGATGATGTTGGCATGCTTTTTCTTAAGTTTATGATTCTTTAAAAAAATCCCAAATAATGAATTCATCTTTAAAAAGAGGGTGATTAGAACATTAAATGTGCTGAAATGTTTCTAAAAATGGAAACAGCATCATCAAGTGTCCTTAAATAATTTATAAAATAAAAGGCACAGTAGTGATAATGACCCAGTATCAGACTGTTGCATTTTTTCCTCTCATGGACTTGCTCATTTTTCTCCTTTTTAGTTTTGAAGCTTACTCGAAGCTGTGATAGTACATCATTCAAACATATTCACAGGAACAGTATCTGTGTAAAAGCAGGGTTTTCAAGCCCTTCATGAGTGTGCATCAGTGACAAGTTGGCATATCTGTGAACCACTGCATTGCTTAAGGACATAAAAAATGTGATTTTTAGATTCTGGAAAGCAGTTCACAGTTAATCCATACTGTATTAGATCAGATTTCTGATTAAAAAAAAAAAAAGGGTTCCTTTTTGTTATGGAAAAAAAAAGTTGGTTTCAGTGTAGACAATTTTTTTCTGGTGTAGAGGACCTATCAACAAAGCTTTCAAACTGCTTAGTAAGTCTGGTGCAGACATATGCTCACAAAGGACTGAGCAGTTACTCCTTTACAGACAGAGAGACACTCCAGTGCGGTTCAGGAATTTATTTCATCCACTGTTAATGATTCCTGAATAACTCTGTGGAAGTCACTCCAATTATCTTGGTCTTTCCATTGAAGAAGGGGATAATGACAAGCTGCTTTGCCTAGCGAGTTAGAAGCTGTGAATAGGCAGCATGTGTTTTTTTACCTACCTTTGTAACTGCTTGCCTGGAACTAACTGGCCAACTCATTATTGTTACAAATGTTGTTATTATTAACTGATAATGTTCTCCTGGTACCCAAGAATATCCCTTATCAAAGTGTATCTCTTCGTATTTGTGGTAGCTGGAGCTTGCAGGTCGATAAATGTGCTGAATTCCTTGATAGTATCTATAACAGCAGTTACAAATAAAATATGCTAAAATATGACAGTGAATTTTGCGAGTGCCTCCACACATGGCCCTAGAGTACACTGATACTACTGCAAATGTGTAAGAAACAAGCAGTTAAGTCTGGGCAGCATTTGTTGCTGTTCTACAGGAATATAATTCCACTGAAGTAATGTCTTAATTAATTGCAAGATTTAAGGAATAAATTTCCTTAATTAAAGCTGGAAGTTAAAATTGCAGCCAGTAACTCTTCTTGGACTGAAGTAAGTTGGTGTTGGAGCATGTTAATACACTGTAAATTCAGAATAACACTGTTTAATTAATTCACACTCTAAATTAAGCATCTTATGACCAGAAGTATAAAATATAGCCAAAGATTGTTGATTTATAGAAGTAAGTCAAAAGCTATGTATTGAAAATTTAACTTAAACTTACTGAAACTGTAGCTTACGGAGGTAGTTTGGGAAAATTTATACTGGTCTAGTTCTAAGAATGCAGGTTTTATTCTGTGTGCCCTAGATCAAACATATCTATTTCTTAAATACCATAGTAGCCACCTGTAAGATACTGGAATTCGTTTTGCAGCAGGTTAATTTGTGGGAAAAGAGAATCAGGGCATCTTCCCCTTCTTGCAGATCCTGGAGAGTAGACTTAACTTTTAAAGTTTGGTTATTTTCTGTCTCATTTTCTTCTCCTACTGTCTTTCTGCAAGTGGTACATTGAGCTGCCAATACCTGATGTGGCTGGTGATTCACATTAAGTCAACTACCAATATATATGAAACCCAGCATGAAACCATACATGAAACCCTGTTTTCCTGACTGGCTGAAAATAAAGATGTTTAAAGCATTAGTCAAACTGTAATTCAGGGAAATTTCTAGCATGTGTGGGCCATTAAATAGAGGAGGATTGACTTTAGGGAAGTGAAGGTGTCCAAGGGAAGTGTCAGAGAAACTGCATTATGCATGCCTCTAAAGATGCTTCAGGACTTACATATTCCATAAAAAATTGTGCTTGCCATCGCTGTCCCTTCTCCATCTGTTACTTCTGAGGAGCAGCACTTCCTGTAGACTTATCTGCATGCTGCAGAGAAAACAGTAATTTTGGCAAACTCATGTAGCTGTATCTGGCTGTAAAAAAATCTATTAAAAGCATTTTCTTGTAGTTTCTATCACACCTCATATTTATATTTATATTTATATTTATATTTATATTTATACCTTTGCCTATAGTTTCTGTTTTGTGAGAAACAACTTCCCATACAACAGTTGCATTTTGCAATTCACTTAGGTAGCAGAATGCTAGGACCGATAGGGACCTGCCTTTGTTAGGGCTTTCCTAAATGAATTGATTCTGTGGGTGCATTGCCAGAACAGTGCGGTGAAAATCTTCGAACTGCTTACTTGATCAAATAATTCCAAGGCTCCATCACATTGGAGAATAATCTCTGGAAAAAAAAAAAAAGCTAGTATGTTTTGGAAATGTTAATGAAACACTTCTCCTGGGAGCCAATACTGATCTGCTAAGCTGAGAATTGCACAGTTTGGATCTCAAAGTGGTTTGTGATTGGTCCTTGATTTAATCAGTTGCATAGGTAGAACATACCACTCCCTTTTGTAGAACTTAAGGAAACCAAGACATACAGCACAGCAATATCAGTGTGGGTCTCCAGTTTTGATGGTTTGGTAAAAATCCTGTGTGTTCTGCCAAACTGTCACTGAAGGACCAGATACATGAACTCAGCATGTCACCTACTGCTCTTAGTAGTCCTGGGTTCATGATACACAGCAGTAACAGGTAGTTGGTATAAAATGTTTAGAAAAAAAGAGCGAACAGACCACTAAAGTCATCATACAGATATTGCTGACTTGAGCAAAAAGTTAATGATGAATTGTGGACTTTTTTGCGCTGATCATCTCTATTTTAATGCAGACTTTGAAAACACTTCTGTGTGGTTTTGACAGTGACCCGCAATGAAGTTTATTCCTGGACCTCAGTCTAGAAAAACTTTATTCGTTTTTTAAAAAAATCTCCAGCTGCATTTTAAAAGATCGTAGGAAAGTCCCAGTTCATGCTTTGTCCATTTTTTGCTGGTGCCATCACTGGATATGTGCAGTGCAGGTTGCTCCTTGTACGATGAACTGCATACGTCCTGCTTCGTGGCTGTGCAAGGCTTCATCAGAGCCCCGTGAAGCTCAGCCGAATGATGCCGATGCTGCTGTTTTAATTCAGTCCTGCAGCAGCAGTGTCTTAAAGCTTCAGGGTCTTCTGAGTCAGTGAGAACTTATTGTTTGGTTTTGCTGGAGCATCTCTACAGCACAAAACAGCAGGGTGGTAAAGTTCCACAGCTGGTGCCACTTGTGTTGGATGCTGTGGTGCAGAATTGTGTGGGGATGCCTGCTCTGGTCAGCGGCATGGCTTAACAGTCCCTGCTGCGACAGGGCTTGTTTGCTCGGGTACAACACGGAATCACTGTAGTTCTGCTGCTTCTGCACTGGTATGTGTGGTTTCACCGGCCTAAGAATCTCTCTGTCACTCTTCACAGTTTAAAACAGACACACCTTTGGTCGGCTTGGTTGTGACAAAGATTTTAAACCTTGTGCAACAGTTTGTGTAAAGGTTTAAAACTAACAACAATCCATTTATGGATGTCCATTTATGGATGGCTTAATTGATCCCCAATTCAGTCTTCTTTAGCTGAGGCAGTTTCCTCATTTATCCTGGCTTCCTCTGGGACTTCAGCCATCTGTGGCGACTGCAAACAGTCTCCAACAGTATAAACAGGGGCAAAGGGTGGCATTCAGTAACTCTGCCTTCTTACTGTCCTCAGTCACCAGTGCATCCACCTCATTCATCACTGGGCCTACACTGCCTCTAGCATTAGTTTTGTCTGCTGTGTATTTGAAGATACCTTTTCGGTTACCCTTAACCTCCCTTGCAAAGTTGTAATTCCAAGGAGGCCTCAGCTTTCCTAGTTGCCACCCTTCATTCTTTGACAATATTGTTATATTCCTCCCACGTAGCCATCCCTTCCTTCCATGACCTGTAGACTCTCTTACTCCATTTAAGTTTGCCCAGCTGTCACCTGTTTATCCATGCAGGTCACCTGGCACCCCTTCTTGATTTTTTTTTCCCATTGGGATGCTCTGATCTTGAGCTTGGAAGAAACAGTCCTTGAATATGGACTATCTTGGGTCTCTTTTCCTTCCAGTACTCTGGAATCCCATGGGATTTCCCCCAGTAATTGCTTGAAGAGGCCAAAGTTGGCCCTGCCAATGTCGAAGATTGCAGTCCTACTCGAGGTTCTCCTCCTGCCACATAAGATCCTGAACTCCACCATCTCATGGTCGCTGCAGCCAAGTCTACCTTCAACTTTCAGTGCTTCAACCAGTCCTTCCTTGTTGGCAAGAACAAGATCCAGCAGCGCTCCTCTCCTAGTGGATTCATTCACCATTTTCATCAGAAAGTTGTCATTGACGTACTGGAAGAACCTTGTTCCTTATCCTCTCCTGGCCAGAACTCAATACATTTGAGCTGCTCTTTCACATAAAGAGCCATTCCACCTCCTCTACTTGTTGGGCTGTCTTTCCTAAAAATGACAGAACCATCCATAGCCACATTCCAGTCATGTAAATCGTCCCACCAAGTCTCTGTAATTGCTACTATGTCATACCCCTTTGACTGCGCTCAGACTTCCAACTCCTCCTGTTTATCCCCATACTGCGTGCATTGGTGTACAGGCATTTCAGAGAGCAGGCCAAGCACAGCCTTTTCACCTTAGGGGGTGTGAGGTCTTTTGGTTCTCATTATTACCAGAAGTCTGCCCCACTGACAGGGGCACAGCAACACCCCCATATTTTTCCCCTGTCATATACCAGGAGGAACTACTTGTTTTGGGAGTTCATCTCCTTAAGGGAAAATGGAAGGGCAGAAGGGGCTGGTGGGGAGAGACTTGAACTTTCAGTTTGCTCCCTCAAGACTGGTATGCTAGAAGGTAAGCTGTGCTACCAGCAGATAGATAATCTGAAGACATTGTGAAATATCGATGGATAGTCTTGTTACTGTTTGCAGATGTTTGCATCACATGAAAGAGGTAGTGCTGCACAGAGCCATTATTGACAACTCTTAGATGAGAGGCCAAAGCTGAAATAAGAGTAGAGTTTGTTGTGTGTGTTGTTTTTTTCTTTTTAAAGGATGTGGGTGTTGTAAAAGTGGTGAAGCTTTTGCTTTTGTTTCTATTATAGATGGAATGTCTGGCATGATTATAAGTATCTAGTTTATTTGAAATATAATTTGAAATTCCTTTTACTGTTTGATTAACAGCATTGCCTTAATAACTTCCAAGTTTTCACTAAGCCCCGTGCTTTATAATGTGACATTCCCAGGAAACAGAAGGCATCATCTGTCAAAAGACAGGAAATGTGCAATGGTTAAATGTGTTTTATTGTTTTCTATGAAACTGTGCCCAGTTTCTCCCTCTTAATGTGGGCAGATGGAATTTTCAAGAGCTTTTGTTGTCATACTGAAAAGATTTAGGCCCCATTTTTACATATCGTATTTGTGCATTAAAAAAATTGATCTTAAAACAACCAAAGTTTGCCTAGTTTTAGATGATGAATTGTAAATTATTTATTTGTTAGCTGAAACATCAAGCTGGAAAAACTAACTTGGTTTGTTTCATGAAAGCAAATATTAAGATTTCTTCCTTTAGTAGTGAGCACCACTCCTACTGCTCGGAATACCAATAAAATCTTTTAGCGGCGGGAATACCAATAACATTTTTCACTCTACCAGAAATGGCAGCAGTAATTGCAACTGTTTTTTTTTTTTTTTTTTTTTTTAATTTGACTTTATTAAGACTTTAAATCACCTGAGTGGCAACTGTCCCGATGCCCAGATGAATTCTGTTTGAAACAGCATGGCCACCACTTACCTGACTTTACAATCCTATGTGTTTCTCGGCATATGAGGGTGAATTACTGCAGCTGGGCTGCGGAGCTGAAAACGACTGTTCCTGAATAACAGTTGCACCTCCTACATGTAACTGAGAGCCTCAAGCTCTTGCAAAATGAGAAAGTTTGAAGATATGGGGCTGGCTGTGGTGGGGGTCTGGGTTCTCTGGGTCAAACCAAACCTCTGGCAGGCTTGTACAGTCATAATTAAAGCTTGGGAAAGTGACTGAAATCTCCAGGCAGAAGCTGTAGAGACAAACTGTCTTACAAATGGGAATGAAAAGAGACATCTACGTGTTGCTTGTCAAGTAATCTGTTTTGTTAGTCTGCTAGGGAAAAGCAAGCTGATTTCAAATAGAATTTCCTGTTGAAAATAATTTCAGACCTAAACCAAATAAATTAGACTCTATTATTTAAAGTATAGATATAAAGGTTACTACTATGGCAGGTAACAAATGATCATTTAGGCTTTGATTTGTTATCATTTACTTTTGCAGTTAATGTTCAATACCATCTATGCATGTGTGCTTATTTCTGATTTCTGGATATTGCTGTATTTTAGAAAAAATTTCTTTGCTGATCACAGAAGGATGTTGGGACATGGGTGAGACAGTCTCCTGTGTTGTGAAGTTTGGACAAAGGAGAGTTTAAGTTAGGATTTGCAGCTAACAGGCATAAGTCCACAGAAAACACCTTTTCAGCTGAAAGCACATAGCTTATCGTCAAGTATGCAGTTATATTTAATCATAAATTGTCAGGCTGTGATTCTGTGACCAGAGAGCTGAAATAGGTAAAGAAACTTCCTTTGGAGAATACCAAAGAAATTTGCCCCTTACCAGTATGTGCAACAGCAAAAATTAGATTAATTCTAACTGATTAATCACATTGATTTTTATTTTTTTTTAAAACCTTGCTTGATGTGCCAATTTCATTAAATATATTAATTGCTTGTGGTTTGTAGTGTTTCCTGACTGGAAAATGCCTTCCTCTTTATTGTGCCATCCAGCTGTTAGATCTCAACATGTAAATAAAATGAAACTTGTGTATGTGCTTATTTCTATCTATTCTGTGATTGATTTAAAGGTGATGATACTATGACAGGAGATGGAGGAGAGTACCTCAGGCCAGAAGACCTCAGAGAACTAGGAGATGACTCTTTACCAAGCAGCCAGTTCTTAGATGGTATGAACTACCTAAGGTACAGCTTGGAAGGAGGACGATCTGACAGGTATTTGCCTGTACACGTATCTTTTCGTATGATAATTCTGCACACATTTTTTGTATAAATGTTTGAAATCCTTTTCTTGGGGTCTTTTAAGCCAAGGGAGAAGTGTGATGCAGTTGTCAGCATTTCCTTATTAGCTAAGTCAGTGTAGGCATCACTATGTTGTAGGACAAAGGTGAGCTCAGGAGGAATATTTCTGAATTCAGTACATTTGGCACTAATACTGTACTCATAGTCTAGTGTGGAATCTGTTTGTGATTCGCATTTGGTTCTTGAGAAGGCATCACTTTATTGTCATTGTGGTCAAGGAAGAAGCGTCCAGCTGACTATGGAAAAGTCTTACGAGTCACTCCCTTCTCCTGGTGTCACGAGTCAGGGAATGGGAGGAGAAGTGGACAGGGTGTTCAAACATTAGATGAGCTGACATTTTAGAGTAGTTTGCTGGCTATAGATATATGGAGAGGAGGAATGGACTTGATCATTCCACACTGGACTGGCAGTGTGTATTGTGTATTATCTGCAAGCACATCAACCGTTTCATCATGGTTGAGTTGGAAATTGAATCATTTTCCTTCTACTGGCCCAGCACAGTATTTATGTTGTAGATTAGAAAGAAAACCAAACAAGTGTTCAGTCCAGAAAACTTACTGATTTGCTTATATCTAAGAAGTTGAACTTAAGCCTTGATGTAGAATAATAATGCCTATAGCTTTAATGCTTTCTATTTATTTTATTTTAGAGCATGTCACTCACTACAGTCTACAAAAATTGTTCCCTATTGAAAACAAGCCTTTACTGGTGAGCATAAGTGTAGACTCAAACTGGCAGATTAACACCCACAATTCTGAAAAAGGTTAGGCTACCCAGGCATCCCTGTTTAAAAGTGACAACGTTTAGTGTGTTATCAGCGATGTCTCCAGACTTACTGCCTTTAGGATTGGGGTGCAGCAAAGGAAAAAAAAAAAAAAAAAAGGTTAATATCTTGGCAGGAGGAGGAGTTTTTAACCTACCTCCTTTTCCAGTCTTGATTTTCATTCTGGCAGTGTTTCCAAAGCTCAGTGAAATCAGTAGGATCCATTCTGTTTGTTTCAGTAGGCTATGAATTGCTCTGGGAACAAAAGATGTCAGGAAACAGTTCCGTTTGCCTCACAGCATGTGTAAATCCCTCATCATTCAGGTCTTAGAAGCTTGGAGTATTTGTTGGGTTTTAGACAGCTCCAGTGAATCCACTGAAAACAAAGTGACTGTGTGGCATTTTAAGCCTCAGAGGATGTTGATGAACTACATCAGAATCTTTAAAAATCAAAAGCTTTTCTCACGTGTTTTCAATGGTAGCAAAGTTGTTGTTTTTTTTTTTTTTAAGATGTGTAGGAATGATTGTGCAGGCAATTGTTAAGCCAGTTTCTGTTCCCATTTAGAATATTTTATTTCATGATGGTGTTGAAGTGAAGCAGTTATAAAGGGAGAAAGAATGAAAGAAGAAAGTGCATTGTTCTAACTCCATGGTCTCATTTTCTGTCACTGTCAGATTACTAGTTGTAAGAATATTCTCACAGACTTTCAAAATTATTTTGCTTTTGCTTCAGTGTGATTTTCATTGCATTGTACTGACTTTGGTTCTTCGAGGAATACAGTAAAGTGAAATAGTATTAGCAGTCAAGGCTCATGAAATCTTATGCATTAAACGTTTTGATTTAAAAACATGGCTTTTTCTTTTGTAACCATCTTCCCTATTTATTTTATTTCTCTCTCTCCTTCATTCTTTTTCATATGCTTTCATTAGCACCATGCCCAGGTAGGTATCACATAGCATGAAAACATGTTGTCTCTATATCCTTCTATGGCACTTGTCTCTCTTCATCCATTTTGGAGGCCTGCTATATGCCAGAAAGCTTGTGCAACCAAATGAGCAATGGTGCTGTAAGAGGTAGTTATTGCTTCCAATGCATATGATAATTAGTAGTGAATATCTCTGTGTAGAAAGGTCTTGGCATGACACAGCCACTGTCCCATAGAAATGTCCCTGAGTCCTGTCCAGATGCAAGGATCAGGGAAATTGCATTAAGTCACAACAGCTGTTGGTTGTCCTTCTGTCACCATGCTTCTGGGAAGGTTAGCTATTTTCCTCCTCTTTGTGGAGAAATAGTGGTAGAATGAAAAAAACCCAACCAAACAAAAGAGAAGGGACTATGCTAGCTGCATATTAGGAGCCAGAACTGATTTGGGGCATATCAGATTGCCAGTAAATGAAAGGACTCCATTTCATTTTAAGTCCCATCCACCTTTCTGGTGTGTGACAGATGTGCAGAAGGCTTTCAGTCTTTGGAGAAGCATTTTCAAGTCTGATTTATACAATTTTCAGTGATACCAGGCTCTTTTCCCAGCTTATGAATCAATATATACTCCCCATAGTAAGAGAGAGATTCAGCTAGACTAGAGATTGCTGGAGCTCTGTCTAGGCTGGCAGGCGGATGTGTGCAGCAACATGGTCTCCCAGTCATCCAGATTAGAAACCTGTCCAGAATATGATGCCCTTATTTTTTGGACATGATTTGGGCTTTATTCAGGGCTTAGAAGAAGCAGGTGGTACATGCCCTAATACAGGTTCACAAGCATTCCTGGGTTCCACAGTTCAGTCTCTGAGGCTGAGTAGATTGCCTTTGACCTCACAACCCCTGTGACTTAAGATTAATCACAAGATTGGAAAGAATATGTATTTAGACATGAGTTTTATCTCTGTATTTAAGTTGGTGGGTTCTTACAGGATTCCTGAAGACTACAATAATAATAGTTTAAACAGTTCAGTGCCACTACACTTTCATAACTGGACTGTTATTTTTTTTTCAGTACCTGAATCTCAAAAGCAGAAATCTTTTAACTGCTGGTTTGTGCTTCATTTAGCTGGTGGAGCACACAGAAGTGTCATCTGAACACTATCTTTGAAATTAGGTGTAGTAGGAAATTTAAAACTTCTTCACTGCAGACCTTGGTCGGGCTTGTACATACCTTGCACATATCATCAATTTATTGGATATTTACTGGAGGTTGCATACAGGCACTCAATAGTGGATGTGTACTGGGCTACTGGTAGTGGGGGCAGTAGCAGAAGAATACAGGTAAAATCACCATACAAATAACCAGTCAAAACTAGTGCTCACTTCCTTTCATCCAGTATCCAGGTCCTGACATTACCTGAATAGGAGAACCTACACTTGGATGGCAAGGCCCTTACAAGCGTTGCATGGCACAGCAGAGCAGTTCTGAACATGTCAAACGTTGAAAAGAATAAAGGATAGTGATGGCAAATGGGGTCTGCTACTGAGGCTTACTTTTCAACCAAACATTTGCACAAGTACCCTTGTTATGAACAAGCAAGGTGTACTCTGCCTACCCAACTCACATTAAAATGTTTAACCAAAATATTTTTCTTTCAAAGTGCACTTTTGTAATCTTTTTTTTCTGAAATGTTACATGCAACAGGTAAGGTGAAATTCTGTCCCTTTTGACATTTTGTTGGCTGTTTTAATGGAATCCGGATTCTATTCTAGAAATGCTTAATTCCAACCACACCAGCCTTGCATGTCTCATGTCTTCTACTTGTCTGGGTGAAAGACATTCCATGACATGTAAGGGGTTATTTGTTGTTGGTTTGGGTTTTTTTCTCTTGACTCTCTGAAGGCTGATTGTGTAATTCCTATCTGTGCTTTCAGTTTTGTACAATCCATCTAGTATGCTAAATAGGCAATTGGTATAAGTTAGCGATCTATAGCATTGATTCTTCTTTGATGCCATACGTTTCTAATAAAAATAAGATTACCATTTGCTTTAAAAATGAATCAAAGAAGTTACTGTGTGAATGCAGGTGTTGTTAAAAAAGGCTGACTGGTCTCAGACAGATGGTAAAATGTGATTTCTAACAAGATCTGCATTTAAAGCACTTGAATCTTGTGTCCATAGTGCACATGTGAGTTTTTTATCGCTAACTGCTGAAAAATAATTATCCCTTAAGAAATCTACATGTCTGCATAAATGGCCTATTGCTCTGATCCAATGTGTGAGTCATTATGAATACTACTCATGGATGTGTAAGCCTCTTCCTTCAGTTATATGTATTATGTATCTCAATATACAGAACATCACAGAGTACACGTACGATATCTGAAGGTGGCTGATCTCGTGTTAAAAATCATTATTGTAATACTGCTGCCAGTAAATATTGAAAGGACAAAGCAAGTGCTGTTTGGTAGCAGAAACCCCATTTACCTCCATACGTCCTTCTGTGATGTCTTACTTGTCTATTTTTCCGCTTTTTGCTAGTGGATGTACTGCAGTTACACATTCTGAGCCAGTGCTTGGAAGCAGCTTATTTACTGCCTTGCATCTCTCATTGCTACAGCAACCGGTGTTCTGTAGAGCCGTGTGTACTTACAAGGAAAACAGTGCTCACATTTCAACTGCCTCTCTAAAGATGCTGTTGGCATACAGAGGACGAATTTTGTTTTACACAGGAGCTTGCGGCTGGCCACAATTCACCTTGCTGTGTGTACCTTCCAGGGGACTGTATCAAGCTTACTTATTTACAATTTTAAGGGGACGGAGTAGATCGTAGCAAGGCTCCAGAGGGAGAGAGAGACCTCAGCGTTTCTTCAGCTGTTAGCATCCTGGTTTTCCATAGCGGTTTGCTTGCGTGACGAAGCAGGAAAGAGAACTTCTCCAAAAACAGCCTTGCTTAAAAGAAATTTGTGTTCTTTATTATAAGGAGATTATCATGCCACAAAGCTAAGCGTAACGTATTTGTGAGTATAAAATACACTGTCGTCTAGATTAATCTCTACGTTTTGCATTTTGAAGCAATTCAGTCAAAACTCTTTGTGGCCCTGGGTGAGAAAGGCAGCATAACACAGATTTGTAAAGCTCTGTTTTTTTCCCCCTGTGACTATTATCTACTCCCCCTGGAAGCTGCATCATATTGCTAATAGCACGCTTTTTTCATTCTCCCACTCGATCTATCATGACACCTTTACAACATCATCTGTACTGCTGATATATTGCTATGGCATCCTACCAACCTCCCAGCCTGCGATCCTTCAGTTCAGACAGGTCCCACACGTTGAGCCATGCCTCCTACCTGAGGGACAGCGCCATGATTGACGATACGGTTGTAATCCCCAGCCAGCAGGTAAGCACATTCTTAATAAGTTCACTTATTGATTGTACTAATGATACCATGATGTGTATGCTGCCTCATTTATTTTAACATAAGTCTCTCTAGTTTTCACTGATAGCTAATGGCATATTATGCTTTGCAATATTAAACTCTATTCTGAACTAAATGTGTAAGCTATGGGAATATAGCACAGGGGCTGCCTTTACAGTGTTTGTAATTTTAACTGATTTTTAAGTTATCTTATCAGCCTTTGGGCTTAAGTATTCAGGTGATCTGATGAACTCAAGGCCATTATCCTCAAACACGTGCTTATAGTTTAAAAAATAAAAATAAAATATGCAGAAAAGGACACTTTGGTAAATCACAGCTTCGTGTCACCAGGGCCAGAAAGATATGATTACTATGAGGAAGCACAAAATGTTATAGTAAGAGGTTTCTAATGCTGTTATTACTCCTTTGTTTTCTTTTTTAAAAATGTTAACTGCTTTAGGTGCTACTCTGCAAAATGCATCATCTTATTATATGGTTAATTAACTGATTTTATTATAGTAAAAAGGAAGGTTCTTTTGCTTACCAAGGTAACGACTCTGGCCAAAGAAGCTGAAAGGAATTCCTATCGCTTAAGCTGGGGCCCTGAAAACTTGGACAATGTGGCTCTCTCTTCCAGCCCTATTCATTCAGGGTGAGTGTATCATTATACCAAAAAAAGAGAAACAGAATACCTGCGATGGCAGAAGCTTCAACTAATGCTTAACTAGGAGTTACATTTTAATCATTGCCTCCTAGAGCTGTCAGTAAATTATGGTGTCTTAAGCTCTGACAATAAAGCAAGACCTAGTATGGAGACTATCCACTGAAAGTCAGTGAGCTTTCAATCAAGTTCAAGGGGAACGAACAAGATAATTGACACTTACATACATGCATTTGTGTGACTTTTATGGAGAAGTAAATACAGTGCCTTTTTAAAGTTAGGGATGATGGAGACCAGGGGCTTAATCACTCCAGATGGTGAGTACTTTCCTATGCTGGTGAAATGGTTTAGATAAGCACCGGCTCTGGAGTCTTGTTATGTTTACTCAAACCAGAAACCAAGGATTGTAAAATACACAAACTGTGTAATAGACAAGCAACCTGAACTTCATGCTTTACACATCTTTGGCCTCAAAATCTGTGAGTGCGTTTGTTTTAAATACTCTTACTTATTGCATTTTAAGTAACTTTTTTCATTACACTGGATTCTACGCTTGCGCCCTGCCGTCAGTTTTTGATGAGGCATGTGCAGATGAATTCATAAATTCACTGATTTAATGAGAAAGCACGTATTTTCTGTGGAGCTGTGTTGTATGCAGCATGGTTGGCCATCACAAGGATGGATTTTTTTGTCAACCTCAAATGAGTTTGCAACAGTCTTACAGTCCTTATCTTTAAAGAAAATAACTCTGGAGTCACATTTGGAATGATAGGCAGTCCTGGTCTAGAAGAGGAACAACATTGCAATTGCAATTGCACATTGGCTGATTTGTGACATACATGAGAACTTTGTCAGCTGGTTGTTACTTGGCTGTGACAAGTATTCTTTGGATTTGCTTTTCTTGAGCTCTAAAACTAACAAATTTAATGACAATACTTAATATGTACAGTATGTTTGTGTTCATATGTGTGCCCATATGTAAGCCTTAGATTGTTTTGGTGGTTTATTCTAACCCCTAAATAGTTTGTGTACTTTATTTCTAAAGGGTGTATTACTTTTCACTTTCAGAAAGGTAGGTCTTTCCAGTGGTTGTAGAGGATGAACTAAACCCTCCCTAGGGGAGTGGCATTTATTTCTTGGCTGTGCAATCATTTCCTGTTTTTCTTTTAAAAAAAGTATTAGTGATTCTTAGATCTTTTTGGATGACCAGGATGCTAACGGTAGGTAAGAACATCTGATTTTAATAGGAGCAGCACTCTGCAACCTTGTATGAAATAGTGATATTCAACTTGACATGTGTTCTTTTTATACATACCAAGTAACTCACCACTGAGTATTGTAATGAATATATAATAATGATTATTGAGCCATTGGAGAAGACTGTCCAACACTTCAATTTTATCTTGCTTAGATTTGCTAGTCATTAAGTTACCATAAACTGTTGAGGTGTGCATCTTGTATACACCTCTTCTTTAGGAAAATAGATTGACTACTAGAGTTTTGCTTGTAAGACCTTATTTTAAAAGCAAAGTAGGAGTACTGTGCTCATGAATGTTGCGTTCACTTAGCTGGAAAAACTAATACATTTGTCACAGATAAGCCTCTTCTCACCTCCTTCACATGCAGACATGCACTCTCACTGGGTTCTTATCAACTAGACACACATGTCAAGTGAATGTACTGAAGCGGTATCTGTCATGAAGGAAAACTCTTAGTGTATGAAAAGAAATCCTATATAAACACTGTTAGTGGGTTTAGGCAAGACTGTGGCCCCAGTTTTGCCCAAGACACTAGGAATATATTGAATTCAGACTGTGTTTTTACAAAGTAACACATCAGCAAAGTTTTGGACACTAATATGTTTGGCACAGATGATCCTAATGTTGTATTCTGTGCAACTGGAGAAAAATATGACACTTTTCTCCCCCTGCCCTACTTCAGCTCAACTCCAAATTGCTGTTGGTTTCTTACTTATATCTACTGTGGCAGGGAAGTGTTTCTGTGAGTCATGGTCTAGTACCCCTAAACAAAAGGATACTTTTATGGAGAACTCTTGTCTTGGTGTGGAATTTCATATATTACAGCCTTTACATAACTAACTGAAACTTCTGTGTCTGAAATTTCATAAGGGAAAAATGTTTTAACGACCCATTTAAAATTTAAATGTAACTTGTTTAAATATGCTGATCATTTCATCAACAAGGAAAGAAAAGGAAGGTCATTGCTCAGAATCTATGGTAGCCATTTTGACAACAAGAAAATAATTATCTCTTAAGAGGTAATACTCTTTTGATGCCCACAACCTCAACATAAACAGCTCCTGGTCATTATACACAGCTAACAGGTTCCAAGTAGTTTCATATTTTGGTTGAAGGAAAAGATCCTGTGTTGAAACTTCCTTTCAGCAAATCAGATTTGCTTCTCCTGATCAAAATCCCTGATCTTCCATATTGAGCAAAAGTTAAGGATCTCTGAATATGCCAAGAAGTTTGGGTGCAGACTATCCAATAAGAGTTATATTGCTTTGCTTGCAATATTGGGAGATATTGGGTATAATTTCCTGTTGAAACATTATGAGGGACAGAACTAATGCCTACAGAAATGCATTTCACAATTTTAATCTCATACCTCACAGTATCCTATTGTTGGCAGAACACATATATTTTCATCAAGTTGGAAGGGAATTCAACCACTGAATGTTCACTTGCAGCATTTAGACATTACTTGCCAGTACCATATTCTTATGTCTTTATCACCTGCAGCAGTCAAGTGTCAAGGGTGAAGATGAAGCTAACTCTTAAGATTTTAACATGTAAATTGTGAGCAAAATTATGTTTGTTTTCATGCTTGAGTTCTGGTGATACGGTGAAAAAAGTGTCCAAAATTAAGTCTCATAAATTCTATTTGTAACAATTTGCCAAACTCTAACTGACAAAAAGGGGTACAGGTATGGTAGGTAAGAAGAGAGGGAAATCTGACATATTGTTATGAACAATAGGGAAGGAGCTTTGAGTTGGTGCTTTGATATTAACTTGGTTTCAAGTTCTATAGCAAGATATGTAGCAGCTCTGCAGGTTTTCCAGCTGTCTTGCTTGCACTAAAAATCATTTTAATGAAAGATACTGATTTTTTAAATATAATTTGATTAAGAATTTTCTAGGTGACTAATAGATGACCCAAGCATATTGGTACATCTATCTGACAAAATTTAACAGTTGGGATGTTATTAGTGAATTTATCTTTCTGGAAGTTGTTGCTTCCATCAGTGATAAAGGGAGAAGGATGAGGGAGTGGGCAGCTCAAACCATGAAAATAATGTGAATTATTGTTCTTAGCTGCATGTCTGCAAAAAAGGAGACTGGATCCTTGCTAACAAGGTAAACAAAATATATTTCAAGTGTTGTACTTTGAGTCCATAATATTGTTTTCCCCAATGTGAGATTAATTTCCTGGAAATAGCTATGGAAACAGGACCTGGCAGCAACCAGCTGGTAGTCATTTCTAAAATCTGAAATTATTTCAAATTATACTGTTGCCTTTGTGAACTTTATTCAGAAAGTTACACTGAGGGAAAACAGCAGAGGTGTGTTTCACTAATAGCAAATTGCTGTCTGTGTCAGTGGAAGAAAATGGCAATAGAGAGATATATAATAAAAAGTGACAGCAGAACACTAACTGGCCATGTGATGCATAACTTGGAGTCTGAAGAGGTCAAACGGAACATTTGAAATTTGTCAGTAGTGCAGAATAAAAGGAGGACAAGAAACATGTTGAAATGGAAGGAAGTGGAGGACAGGATGTGTTGATAGGAGACTGAAAGAAAATAATGATTTATTGTGTTATCAGAAACATTGGATGGAATTACCATAAGGTACCTTACCCTTTGATATGCCACAGTCCAAGATTTAGATGTGGATACCGAAACCAAAGAGAATTTTCCTAATCTGGTTCTGAAGGATTTACTCAGAGTCTAACTGTACGTTTTAGGTTTCTGACTTCAGGTTTGAGAATGTACGTAGCGGAAGTAGAGTGCTCTATGTTTACTGCTGTAGTAGCATTAGAAACCTCTTGTAACCAAAGATGTTTATGTAGGCTTATATTCCATACTCACTCCTAACTTCTCACATGTAATGAATATGCATATATATGTATATGTTCATGTGTTTAATTTAGAAATTGTTTCATTTTTCTGATATTTCGGTATTTTATTTAACTCATTCTTTTTTTCTCTTTCTTTTCCTTTTTGATGTTAAATCATCTATTCTATTGCAGATGCTCTTCTCCATGTCTTGATCATGACAACAGCAGGTGAACTTGTGCATAATTTCTTTCTTTAATACATTGCACTTCTCACCCACCCTATTTATCCTCTCTTATACCACTTCAGGATGCTTTAGTGGTCTTATAGCACAGGTTAGCCAGGAGGAAAAAACACTCTGCTCTGACTAGCAGTTAACAGTTATACAAGGCCTTATTTCTCTTCTTATACAGTTGCCTACTTTCTTCCATCTGCCGTGTCCTCTGTAAGAAAAAAGTACTGGACACATAAGAAGTTCACTGCAAAAAAATCTTAACAAAGCTCCTTATACGTTCCTTGATTGCTTTAACCATTGATGTAATAAACAAAACATGTTCTCTGTTGGTGGCATGGTTTAATGTAATCGAAAGGAAAGAATCACTGCCTCCAAAATAATCCAACACAAGTCATTGTAGCCAAGTTTAGTTTCCACTGTTATGTTACAGAGGGGGCCTTTTTTCTCATGTGTCTACAGAAAGGATGTTGCGGAGCCACTCCCTAGGCCATATTTTTCAAATTGTGCCACTATATTGGAACTAGTAAAACAACAGCACAGAGCCAGTATATTTAATTTTTCATGCCACATGATATTTTTGTGTGTGACCTTGGTTAATCAGTGGTTGAATCACTGGCACATTGCATCCTACACAGAACACCTGAAGACAGTCTCCAAGTGAAGACAATCTCACAGAGGAGATTGTCTTCACTTGGAGAACTGTTTATTGGCACAATACCCCTTCACCTCCTTTAACCCATCTGTAGAAAGTATGAAAATCTTCATAGATACTCACCTGTGCAAAATTACTAAATGGCTAAAAAACCCCAAAGCTATAAACCCCTGTGTTTGGGTGGTATCTAAGTCTCTCTAGTTGACTAATGCAGTGTGGAGAACGTTACCACAGGTTAATACTCCAGTGTTTTCCTGTGTAGGATCATGTTTTTTGTCCTCCTGGAATGTGTTTTTTGCCTTGTTTATGTATGGCATAGTTGCAGCCTGATGGAAAGCACACTGAGGTAGTTGAATGACTTGCTGTTGACTTCAGCGGGAGCTGGATCGAGGCCTTTTTTCCTTAATTTCAGACTCTGTTTTCCTGCTCCAGCTGAACACTTTACAATGGCTGAAGCACCCTGATTGTTTGTTTCCGCTTCTTCACACTGCGACTAACACTGAATGCTGCTATCTCCTTGTTTCCCAGTTTCTTTTAAAAATTGAGATAATGTACGCAGAAAAGTTCTTAAGTGTGTCTACAATGGATGTGCTCCAGTTAGAGCTTTTTATTGTTTCCTGCTAGCTGATAAGAGCATGTGTGCCTGCCTAGCTAGTTTGAAAGAATACTTGTACCTGAACTGACCATATGGACGTGGTGGTGCATTGGTTTTGCCTATTCTGGGTTTGTGTGTTTGAAGAACAACTGCCTGTTCTAGAAAGACACCTCACGATGCCAGGTTTGCATGGCTTCTCGTGTGATTCTGCAGAATGAGAAGTGCGTATGAGTGCCAACACAGTTGTGTTCACAGCCACCTGGAACCGTGACTCTTCTGCTAAGCTCTTTACGTAAATCACCGATTCCTCACAAATCACACAGTCAGTATCTTCTTTCACCGTCCCCGCCCAGTGTTGACACATCCATCTTTTATTTGTTTACCCTGCTATTATCTTACAATTGAGCATAGATACAAAGCCAAATTAATTCCATGTGAATAAAATCAGCAAAGGGAGTAACTCTGGCTCAGATTGAAAACACAAATGTTTCATGAAAATGAAATGACCACAATGTTTCATCCTTGTGAGGGAGATAAATCAAATGCATATTATTGTCTGTCTTTTGCTCAACCGGAGCCATTAGAAAACGCACTGCTGTTTGCTCTGCTCTCTGTAGAAGGTGTGGAAAGAGCCTGAAAGATTTAGGGGTGTTTTATATATGTCCTCAACCAGAAGGATGCTGTAGCCCATGTTATTTGATAAAGTTGCCTTTCATATGGCAAGTATGTAAATTTTTATTACTCTAAAAATCAAGAGAATGAAATGGCCTCTCTAATTTATAAGTATTGCTAAATTAGAGGAGAATGGGTGAAGCTTGATCTAACAGCTAACCATATGTTTAACAGATGCATGCATAGACTCCTCTGCAGTCTGTAACTTATTCCTGCAAAATAATTGCTTTTGTTCATTTTTTTCCTTTAAAAAAAAATTAAAATCCTAATTTTCCCTTCATTCTCTGTAAAAGAGACAAGGCAGTGATCTCCTCAGAACTAATTTAATTGATCTAGCTCTTTTATTGGACTACCACCTTGCTAAATATGATTCAGGAAAACTCATTATCAATCCAATTTGCAAAGACTGTCAGGGTCCCATGTTTGTGTCCTGCATCATTTCTAACTGAACCTTTAAAACTGACAGAAATGGAACTTATTAAAAGGTGGTCTGAGTACTGAGAAAGATTGTCTAGTCTTTGCCCTAGTTTCCATTGACGTACAAATTTTGACTTTGCCATTTTAGCCCGTAATCTGTTTGGATTTTGAGTCATCACTTAATAGAAATTTAAGTTCTTGCCATGGTTTGCCAAAGTAAACTGGAGTCAGTGCTAAAGAAGGATGCTTCCCCTATATATAGTTATTATAGGAAGGACATTAAAAACATGTTATGAAGTAGAATTTTGCTGGTGGAAAGTACATGTACTTTTGACACGTTGTTTGATCAATCAGTTTCCTTCTTTTGATCACCTTTATTTTAAATGGCTCACGAGAATGCTTTCTTACTTACCAGCTGTCCAAAAGCTTTCTCTTATTTATAGTTTTCCCTCTCCTCAGGTTTAATTCATTTTTCCCTCAGGGCAGTTAGTCCTCCCTAAGTTTTGACTTTCCCCTACTACCCCAAGTTTAACCCCTTCTGAAAATTGTAGCTATTATGCCTACATGGAGTTCCTGTAAGTTACTTTTGTTTCTTTTAGCTTTTCTTTAATTTTTAATATTGAAATAAATTGTCATAGAAGCACATAAAGAACACTTATCAGCCCATTTATTTTTTAGGATGCCTCTTTACTTCTCCTCTTCTAGTGATAGTTTTAAGTCGTAGCAGAGAAGAGTGATGTAAAGAGTGAATGGGTACCTCTCAGGGATGGTAAAAAGAAGTGCTGTCTCCCTGCATGCAATAAAAGAAGCACTCTGGCACCTATGCTTCAGGGAGTGTATATGATGTTAGTGTTATTCAGATGCTAGCATTATGTATTGTTTTTCTTTTTGACCGTGGGAATTTATAATGAAGAAGGTACCACTTCCCAAAGCAATGGCTTACTTCTTGCTAGCATTTTTTCTTTCAGTCTGGTACAGGCTCTTCCTGTCTGTGTCTTGTCACTTAAAAACATCTGGTAAAAGAAACATTAGGGAAAGGAGAAATACTGTGTGTGGTGTGAGCAACAGAATGATGAATTTGCATTTTACATTGCCTTTATATTAGTCATACAGATTTTTCACTTTCCTAAATGCACATTGCAGAAAGCATATTTATGACATGCTTAGTTTTGTATGAATTATTTGTATGTTGAGATACACAGTCATTCAAGATGGCAAAGCTTGCTTTTCCAGCCCTGCAAAAGTAATGTCACCATCCAGAAGCCCCATTATGTAACAAATAGGGAGAAGAAGAGTCTGCTGTGATTTAGAAAATGTTCGGTTATGAATTATTTACTTGGCTATTGCATACTCACAATTATGTGAAATGTGCAGATTTTTTAAAAAAAGTAGGAGATAAAAAGAGATCGGATGAAATAAGTGAATAAAAAACTGAGTGTGGCAAAAGGTTGGGAAATAACAGGGTGGTATGGTGAAAAATAATGTGTTTTTCCATTCTGTGTCAGCTCTAACAAATTCTGGATCAGTCCGCTATCCTTTCAGACTTCCATGCCATGGCTCTGGAGCTGAGGAATTATCCCCTTTCAGTTTCATTCTTTTGCACTATATTTGTGCTACTTCTCTAAAATCTGTTTCTCTGAATCTTTGTAGTACTAAATAGCTGGTTTTGTGAACCGGCCCCTCCATGTTTAGTATGATAGATAGCACTGACCTTCCTGTGCTGTCCTTATACTGCTCAATGTTGGCCTGTGGTGCTGCCCAGCATTCTGGGGGCACTCACGGTCACCTGGGTGGTATCAGTCTCATCTAGATGTCACACAATCATTGAATCTCCCACTTCCTCCTGGGGCCTGTTTCAGGGATATGGCAGTAATCTGGTTTTTGGTATGTACCATGGTGAACACTCCATTTGCCAGATTGTGTCTTGTTATTTCGTAAATATGTATTTACTAAATAATTGAGATATTTTTAATGATAGTAACAGGTTATTTTTTTACAGTGAATACTAATAATGTCCTACTCTGGGTGTGAGGTGAGAGCCCAGTTTGTTACGGGTGGTCAAAATCAAAGACTACTCCTGTCTCTGTAGCGTTTGCATTGGTTCTACACCACAAGCTGGTTATCTTAATTGTGTAATGTGTGCTTCATGGGAAGGCACTGCTGTTTCAGCACCCTGTTTATCTTCTTGTCAGTCTGAAAAGAACGACTGTACAGAGAAAGAGCACTGTATTAAAAGCAACAGCACCCATTATTGTGGTTGGAAAGGAGATTATTTGAGTTGGACCCTTACCTTTTGTGTGTATGTATTCTGGCAGTTAACAGTGGGTTTGGCATTGCCGAGACACTTGGGGAGATAAGCTAAGGAGGACATAAGACAGGGATGGTCAGCACAAGAAGGTGATTCAATTGTTAAAGTATACAATCTTGAGTGTTACATCAGTAATGAGAATAATTGAATCCTAAGAATTGTGTTCATGATAGCTTACACAATGAAAGATGTGAATGTGGATGTAATTCAGCCAGTGCATTGTTAGCTTTTGGTAACTGTGGGGGTGGTATTTCTGTTGCTCGTAGTGTTAGCATCAACATGTGCAACTCTTCTTGCAGCGCTCAGTGTTACTAACTTCCTCTAACATGCCTGTTGCAACAGACTCCAGACAATTCTCAAAAACATAATTCAGAACTGTTTTGATGACACTACTTCATGCAGTTAAAGGAAGCCACAGCACAGTATTGCAACAATTCAACATTTAGTATCTCTTAAGCTCTTCTTTTATCTGTGCTTAGCAATGTGTAAAGTATGTATTTTATGAAGGAAGCTCCCATTTTTCTAAATTAATCCCTAGATAATCAAAGCTGTAAAATGTTTTCATTTTCTTTTTTTTCCCCCCTTGTTAAAACCACAGAAACACCAACCTCTAAGGAATGAGATAATGGTTTTACTACCCAGACTTTTACACTAAACAAAACCTAGAGGTATATGAATGACAGTAGAATAGGAGACTGCATGTGTGAGAAAGACTGGCATCCGTGGTGCATGGTGTGCTTCTGACCGGCGCTTGTGGCTCCTTTCCATCATCCATGTTTCCGACTTGCACGGTGTGTCGAGTGTTGTGTTTTTACAGCATGTGGAATTACTCGTAGCTGTGTGGACAGTGAATGGACGCAAATGTTTGTTGCACAGAATGGTCAAGGGGACAATGGCAATATACCTGTATTTGTTACTCATGTTATAAGGGCTTTTCTCTATTGCAGGTCCTTCATTAGCATTTCTGCGACTCCCCATGTGATGATTCTATTTTAGTGGCTAGAAGTAGGCCTGATACCGTTCTCTCTCATCTCCTCTTATTTTCACTTCCAGCAACCTGGCATTCCCATCCCACATCAGGCATGATCCTAAGTCATAAATTAGTTAAAAATAAAAATTGAAGGAGTTCTACACCTTTCCCAAGAACGTCCCCACTCTTTGTAACAAATCTGTCAAAATCTACCTGTTGGTTATATATGGAACTATAAAAGTTTGGCATAAAAGACATTCCATGAAATGTTTTTCTCCCTTTTAAAGAAAGAGAAGTAAATCATTTAATTTACCTTGTGCTAGAAGAGGGATCCCTGTAGATGGCTTTCTGCATCTGTAAGCTTTCCACTAGGATATTGTGTTGCTTTGCAAAGTAACACAGAAAACTAAAAATCCACAAATAAACCTCTTGTGCTGTGACTGAGGCTACTGTCATCTCATCAAAATTTCTCTTCAAACAACAATAATATGTTGAATTTTTTAATCTAAATAGGCACTAGCTAGCTCCACCGTTGTATTACAAGTGGTGTCCACACACTCCAGAATTAAAGATGAATTTATTATCTTTTTAATCCAAACTCATTTTCTGGTTGGAAATTATAGTTTATCAAGTAACTAGAATTATATATAGAAAAAAAACCAACAATCCCTCCAATCAGAATTGGCTTTATATTCTTGAGACATATGTAATTTTCTTCAGTTTTGCTTGTAAAGAATGTGAAAAGTGAAGAGCACCAGTTTTACGATATAGAGCTTGTGATACTTGGACTTGATTTTGTCTCTAGTAGGCACATACATAGGTGCTCACATTTGTTAGTGACTACTGGTAGTTTTACCAGAAGCAGCACTATGAATGAAGAATTTCTGTGATGATCTCTTAGATTATTTAGTTTAATTAATCAATGATCTTAGCATGATTTGGTGCTTCACATGGGAGAAAAGCTGTTTCTAATCTAGGGAAAGAGCTATATTTACGTATGTAGCTTGTTACCTATGTGGAACATAACCAAAGAAATGTTGGTATGTTGCATATCTAATTTCCATATCCACCCCATCCCCCTCCCTGATTTTTCAGCTTCCTAGTTAGTTTCATGGTGGATGCTCGTGGGGGTGCCATGAGAGGTTGCAGACATAACGGACTACGTATCATTATTCCTCCGCGCAAATGCACTGCTCCAACACGAGTGACTTGCCGGTTGGTGAAACGCCACAGACTGGCCACCATGCCTCCCATGGTGGAAGGCGAAGGTCTGGCCAGCCGCCTGATTGAAGTCGGACCTTCTGGTGCTCAGTTTCTTGGGTAAGGGCTGTCATATGGGTTCAAGGAAAATGTTCGGTCTGTTTTCATCTGTTTGCACTGAAATGGTTCCTTTTTCCAGACTTGAACAGGAAAAGATGTTTGTAACATATGGTGACAGACAGGTTGTGCGAAATAAAAATCAGTTGTTAGTTAACAACTCACAAAGCTTTTATGCCTTTTCCTTTCAAAATGGATATTTTAACCACTAGCGCCAAGGTTAATGTGCTTCCTTAGGTATAATTATCACCCAGTGTTGTGATATGACAATGAGAAAAGACCCCTTTGCAGCAAGAAAGGGCAGTTAGTACCCTTTTTAAATAATCTACATGTAAGGCATAAATAGCACAGCACTGGCCTAAAGCCCAAATGTAAAGTCTGCTACCTATGCAACACAAGATTCTGCTGCTTATTTTAGAGACTTGTGTTATCAGTAATTTGTACTATCAGGGAAGCACAGCACCTTTAATTTTTCTGGGGTTGAAATTGCTAAATTAAGCAACAGGACAGCCCTGGGATTTTTTTGGCCGTTTCTTTTGTCCTATGCAGCAAAACCCTTAGAAAGATCAGATCTGTGTCTGCTGCTGCGCTTGTTTTAGCAATTTTCAGCTGAGAGCAGCAGTTTATCCACACTTTCTTTTATTATTATTTGTTTTACCAACTGTTCTCCCTGTCAACTGTGGCATCCAAAAGTGGATATTGAAGGAACCCCTTCTATTACAATATACAGCTTCATTAAGAAATTGTAAAAAAAAAAAAATTACTCTGTAAACAGCAATAGTTTAAATCCATTTTGAAACAAAACAGTTGTTTTTCTAACAGGCAGTCATCAGAGCCATTATTTTTGTTAGTCCTTTTCTAAACAATTAAATGGAGTGTGGAAGGAGAACATACCCGAGCTGTGTTTTGGCTACTTCACTCTATAAAATGTAATCTGGTGTAAAAAGCAAGAGCTGTTCTGAAACACTTTGGTTATGATGCTAAGACCTTTGTGCCCTTCCTGCAAGTGTTTTTCTAAGTGTTGTACCAGCAGGGAAATTGGAAAATTACTGTCCTCTTTGCAGAGATGCATCATAAGATCCAAATCCTGTTCCCATTGTCTTCCCATAAGCAAGAAAAGATCCAAAATTGACCAAGCTGATCTTGCTGATTTTGGTCACCAAATTGTCATTGCTAGGACGGAACCTTGTTCAGTGTACAGCCTAATTCCACTCTGTGGACCAGACAGTGGCACTGGCGTTCTGGCACAAAAATACATAAAGTTTATTTATGTTCTTTCTTTCACTGCTGCTTTGGATGTACTCAGTAAACTTCATCTGCCTACGGCTCCTCCCCCACTTAATGAGGGAGAAAGCTTGGTCAGCCGAATCCTTCAGCTGGGGCCTCCTGGGACCAAATTCCTTGGGTAGGAGAGACTTGAAACAAATTGATGGATGCTGACCTCCCCATTCTTCTCCTCTTTCTGCAATATGATTTTTTTATGTCATTATGCCCATTATATTGTCCCTTTCTATCATTTGAAATTTTGTATACCTAACCCTTAGTGGACCATTTTTCAACCTTTGTGATATGTGGTTTTGTTTTGGTGGTATGTTTGTATCTTTTTCTTAAAGTACTGTGGCCTTCATTTTTGTTTTGGCATGAAATCTTCCTAGTTCTGTGCTTGATGTCTGTAGCAAAGCAACCTGGATTTGGGCCCAAAAAAAAAACCAAACCAAAACAAAAGGAATCTACTGTAAATTTGAAGATGTTTCTTATATCAAGGACTGATTTATTTATATGTTCAATGCCACCGGTATGATAGAACACACGACATCTACTGTGTACACGGTAACCTGTGTGAGTCCTCTAATTAGAGAAGTGTATATACAAATACATTCGTATTTTCTCTCTTATTTCTAAGAGTATGTATGTATATGTATATATAAACATGGATATGTGTAGACGTGTAGTATATGTATGTGTGCATGTGTATATATGGACGCATACACTGATACATATATTGAAATCTGCTCTTATGGCAACAAGGCAAATTCTTATCTCCTATACTGAAATAGAAACCCAGGTATCTCCTCAGACCTCCTGTGTCTCTCCCAGAGTGTAAATCGGTAATAATTTCATTGGAGCACAGAATTACAATGAAGTAGAATTGGCACAGGACACAATTGCCCACTGATTGCAATGAAATTACTCCGATTTGCACTAGTATAAGCGAGATCAGAATTTGTTCCACTATTCACATATGTTACAGTAGATTCTCTTTGAAATGAAGTTGCACAGGTTAACCCAGACAGTAGTGACAACTAAAATGAGCGTGAGTTTTCTATGAATTTGCAAAATGACTACCAAATTTCTAGCTAAGCACCATTATCTTACCAAAGATCATTCACACTGTGGAAAGAGGTGAATGAACGTTTTAATCTGTCCTTCAGCGTTTACTGGGTCCCTGTAAAAATCTAATCGGTGTTAGTGACCTATTAGTTTAGGATTCTGCTAAAGTATTCTGGTGAAATAGGTAGAATTCCAGGTCACTTTGTAGCAGACTGAATAGAGTTGCTGGTAATCCTGTTTCTTCCTCTCTCCTGTGTGCATTTAATGCGCTCTGTTGCTGTGCCAGGCCTGTGATTGTGGAGATTCCCCATTTTGCTGCTCTGCGTGGGAAGGAGAGAGAGCTGGTGATACTGCGCAGTGAGAACGGGGACAGCTGGAAGGAGCATTTCTGTGAATACACTGAGGATGAACTGAATGAGATCCTGAATGGGATGGATGAAGGTATCTAGTGTGACTGTTTTTTATAAAATTCTACTCCTGCAGTACTTCTGCAACTGGGCATAATATCTTTTTACCATTTATTCTAGTTAGCACCTTGGTTATGGTCTGCCCTAGAATTTCTGACACCACATTCTCCAGATGCTTTATTTCAGTCATGCTGGAGCATGATCCTGTTCTCGGTACAGGACCCAGGAGAAGTGCTGTGTACTTGTGCTTCCTTCCCTTACATGGTCTGCTGAAGTAGTGGGACAAAGAAACCTGCCATCACGAAGTTGCAAAGAAATGCTAGACCTGTGCTTTCTACTGCTCCTTTTCGTAGTGCTAAACAAAAAGCTTCCCTAGCAAACATCTTTCCAAAACAAGGCAATTATCATACTCATCCTTTCCAAGCAGCTAGGTGTGTGGGAGGAAATGTCAGTCATGGGTACTCCTGCATTCTGAGAGAACAGAATGGCCTTGGGCTGTCTCAGATCTGCAGAATTTCTTATTCTGATGGCTTTAAAAAAAAACCAAAACGATGAAAACCCAACCAAAAACAAAATACAAAAATAAAAGAGCCAACTCACAGCTGAACTCATACTTTGATAGTTTTTTGATTTGGAGTTTAGTTTCTCTCACACTACTCCAGGCTATAGTGTAAACACGTGAAGTAGCAAGGGGCTTGGACTGATCCCTCAGCTTGTTTGCCTGCTGATTTGGGAGGAGTAGTCAGCATGTGCTGAGTTTCCTGTCCTAAGCTCCCTTCAGTAGTTCACTCTGCTGTCTGTGTTTCGCTTTCTTGATTTCTCTGGTTTATGGGTATGGGTATGTTTCCTTCCCCCCTTCAATTTCTAGGCAAAATGCTTTTCTCAGCTGTGCTTCAACTGTGAAAAGCATTTTGCAGTTCACTGTACTGTTTCTCTGAAATCTTTGTCCTCTGACCATCTTCTCTTCTGGCCTCAGTTCTTGACACTCCAGAGGAACTTGAGAAGAAGCGTATCTGCCGCATCATCACCCGAGATTTCCCTCAGTACTTTGCGGTGGTATCCCGGATCAAACAGGACAGCAACCTTATTGGACCCGAGGGAGGTGTGCTGAGCAGCACCGTCGTGCCACAAGTTCAGGCAGTCTTCCCCGAAGGGGCTCTAACCAAACGAATTCGTGTTGGCCTCCAGGTACAATGAAACAATCACAAAACTTATCCTTTTCTTTTTTTCACCTCATTTTGGTGGTGATAATGATGACATTAGTGTTGGTCATGGAACCATTTCTTAAATACTTCTTAAGTTAGGTACAGAGTACCTTCAGAGAAGTATAAAGTGCTGTGAGAACTAGGTCAAACGTACAGATTCTCAGCATGGACTGGATGATCTTAGGGGTCTTTTGAAGTAAACCAGCCTAACAGTTAGAATCATAGTATCATAGAATCACTTGGGTTGGAAGAGACCTTTACGATCATCAAGTCCAACCACAGCCTAACCCTGCCTAGTCCACCTCTAGATCATGTCCTTCAGCACATCAACTATTCGCCTTTTAAATACCTCCAGGGATGGCGACTCCACCACCTCGCTGGGCAGCTTGTTCCAATGCCTGACAACTCTTTTAGTAAAGAAATTTTTCCTGATATCCAACCTAAATCTCCCCTGGTGCAATTTGAATCCATTTTTTTTCTTGCCCTATCACTTGTTACCTGAGAGAAGAGACCAACCCCCACCTCTCTACACCCTCCTTGCAGTTAGGTGTAGAGAGCAATCAAGTCTCCCCTCAGCCTCCTTTTCTCAAGACTAAAAAGCCCCAGCTCTCTCAGCTGCTCCTTGTAAGACTTGTGCTCCAGACCCTTCACCAGCTTCATTGACCTCAGTTGCTACTGAAAGACGGGGGCAGCCTTTCTCCCTGCCTCCCTCCCCTCCATCTGCTGCATGAATCCGCAGTTTACCTTGGCCAAGAGATTATGCTTGTTGAAATCCCCTGTGAATAGCTTAAATAGTTCAGAACTTGTTCTGAGAGGGGGGTGAGGTGGGAAAAAAAGGTGAGAAGGGAAGCATTACTGGTTAAGTGAATTAATGCTGTGAAGGGTCTGACAAGCACCAAGAGAGGGGATAAGAGAAGGAGAAAGGCATGGGAAAATTGAAAATGGGGTCCCCCTTCTCACCAGTAGTCAGTTCTTCTGTCTGCAGATTTTTCATAGGAAATTGTGCTGTTCAGTGTGAAAACTTAAGGGGTTTGTGGCAGTATACAGACACATATGGTTCTTTACATGCTTCAAGTAACTATTCTGTTCCTGTCCTTTGCTTTGGAAAGGCTCAACCTATGCATACCGAACTTATAAAGAAGATTTTAGGCAACAAGGCCACTTTCAGTCCCATAGTCACACTGGAGCCTCGGAGAAGGAAATTCCATAAACCCATCACAATGACGATTCCTGTTCCCAAGGCCTCCAGTGATGGGATCATGAATGGTTATGGAGGTGACACACCCACTTTAAGGTTGCTATGCAGCATAACAGGTAAGATGTAAATACAAGTGCTTTTCCATGCATCTTGAAATTGTCTGTCACTGTGGACAGATATGTTAAACTGATTATTTACATGGAAGGCTTGGTGAAAACCTGACTGGGATGAGAGGCTGTGAAAATAAACTACTTTCCAAACAATTACTTTATAGCAGAAATATTTGTTGCTGGGACTAACAAAAGATATGTGATATAGTCTTCGGGTTTGAGGTTTGGGGTTTTTTTTTCATTTTCCTTACAGTTTCTTTCTTGGGGATCAGCACACCTCTGCCTAGCAGGCTAAGTGTAGGACAGGCATAATGCCACACTGCGCTTCAGAGGAACACATTGGAGTTAAACACTTCATGCTTGCTACAACTCCAAAGTGTTTAGCATCTCATTCAGCCTCAGTTCAGAGGCAGAAATGAGTGGTGTTCATTTATTCTGTTTAGAAGTTAGCATCTCTCTTCATTTTAAAACTGATTTCAAGTATCAGCCCAATGTACGATGCATTACGCACCGAGATGTGCCAGTGAGTCACTCCAAAAAACAGGTGCTTTTACCATTTCTTGATAAAAAGGTGTTGGGTAGCTGCTGAAATACCAGAAACAACATCCGGTCAAAAAAGAACTAGTTGCATTTCCAAGATAGTGAAATGACATTTATTTAAATAAAGAAGATGGTCTCCTCTATAAAGAGGACTTTGAGAATATTCCTTGGAGGGATGGTAAATATGCAAAGATCCTTCAGAAAATTTCAAAAGGGAAATTGGTTCCAAGAATTCTTCACCAAAGGGAAAAAGAAGGTATTTCCTGAAAATGTGTGTTCCTTTATGGATACAATGTGGTGTAATGTTTGCATAAAGACTGTGCTACATGATCAAATGGATATCTAACAGTTGTATATGAGAGGAGGGACAGACCCATGTCCTGGCTTAGTCTGGATGATGCATAGTGTTTTCCTTCAGTTCTTCATATGCGTGTTACATCTATTCATAGCTGCTGTTAGAAATGAACCCTTGTGTTTCTGTTTTCTGTAAGCTCTGTGTGATTTTTAAGATAACTGGAAACCAACTTGGACGTTCTTCACCAAAAGGTGAAGTGAGGACATACATTGAAGAACTTGAAAACACAGCTGCAGGGTGACAGACTGTGCCCACGTTTTCAGCTGCACGGGCCAGCTAGAAAGCTGGCAGCATCTGTGACAGAGGGCTGAGACACTTAATAGGCTGATAGGAATCCGGAAGGCTGTAGTACAGTGTGATACGGGGGTGGATGTTTCAGCTGCAAGATCTTGTGTGTGTCAGACCATCTGTGTGTCAGACACAGATGGTTTCATAGGTTTTCATACTGATGTGCAAGAGAAATTTCTTAGTTATGTACACACTGGATCTGAGTCTTTGAACCATTTGAAAAAGAAGCAATTATAGAAATCGTAAATTGTAGTTGTCACTAATAGTAAATGAGTATTGTTTCCCAGGTGTAATGCTCTAGGTTGAACTGCACTATATCTGGGCCAATTCTGCCCTGCAGATGGGAAGTCTAGAAGAAACAGAAATAATTTCTGATAAATTGCATCTTTCCCCCAGAATTCTAGCCTCCTATAACATTTCTGGAGCAGTGCTAAGGATTTCTCATTTGAAAAACATTTAGGCACTTTGTTTTCTCAGGGGAAACCCGTACTAGCATTAATGGAATATCGTGGAGCTAAGGAAAGGCATCTCTGCTGTTATTACTGGTTTCATAGGCTTGAAAAGTCAGGAGAATGTAAAATGTTTCTTAGAAACAATAAAGTTGCAGACTTCCTTGGTTTAATTTTTTTTAATTTAAATATTATTTCAGGAGGAACCACCCCTGCCCAGTGGGAAGACATCACTGGAACAACACCACTGACATTTGTTAATGAATGCGTTTCCTTCACGACAAACGTCTCTGCCAGGTACTTATACAACAAACCATAACTTTTTACAGTGTTTTGGAAGCCCTGAGCCTGCTAGCCCAGACAGATGATGTATGACAGCTGTAAGCACTGCGGACCATACCAGCTGCAGAAAGAAATGGGTATTCTTGTCATTTTTTACTTGGCCATTAGTACTTTGCAACTAGCACCCGCTATGATCTGAATTAATGACATACTTTTCTGAAATAGTCATCTGAGGGACAGTTCAATTTTTGGGTGGTTAGTAACAAATCCAGTTTCACTTTGAATGCTCCTTCTCTCCCAGATTCAGGGATATGCATTTTTCCATAGGAACAGAAATTCTTTATTTGGGTAGCTCATTATACAGCTTATAAAATAGGTTACTTCCAGAATATCCAACAAATGAGAAATGAAGCAGAAAGGCCTGTAGGTGTACCAAACTGTGATCTGGAAGAATCTCTTCCAACCATCTGTTCTCATGATGAGATTCAACTGCTGTCTTTCTGAAAACACAATTTCATATAAAAAAAAACCCAACCAAAACAACACTGCCATATGCATGTATGTATCTTAGTTTGCATGTCCATGATTTATAACACAGAGATGCTAAAAAATTTCCTTCTCTGTAGCAGATGCAATCCATGGCCTGGAAAGTATTGAATTTAGGGGGTGTAGCACCACAAACAGTTACAGAAATCCTGGATAACTTGCCATGGAAACCACCTTCAGTGCAAGCATTCGGTACCCAGAGCAGTTATTACTGTTAGATTAGGTTTGCTATTTAATGAAATAATTTATTCATCATTAAAACGAGTCCAAGTCTTGCAATCCAATCTACAGAATAACTTTGATGTTTGGCAAAATAAAGTTTGTCTAGCCTTTCTTGGTTCAGAAACGGCTATTTTTCCCCTTTAATCTGGATGCTTTGCTGAGGTGCATTTTTTTCAGTTCCTCTTTAACATCAGTGGCCACAAGAGGGAGATGTCCGAGTGTGTTTTAACCCTCATCTGCCATCTGCAGTGTTTCGTTTACAAGGATACATTAGAGATTAATTTAAGTACCAGATGTGGAGACTAGATGCAGAGTTTGGGAAGTGAAAGTCCATGAAATTTTGAAGTTCCCAGCAAGAACAAGGGTGGCAGTTTAATGGAACCCCAATCTGTATTAGTAGTGGATGTTTCCTAATCCTGATGATGACATTAAAATTGATTACTAGTGGCCTGTGATGTAGGTGGGGTCTCATTCAGAGGTTGTAATGGGTTCTACCTCTTCTTTTTAATCTAAATGAATGTTCAACATGTTGCCTGAGTCCAAACAGGATTTTAAATGCTGCCAAGGTTAGAAAGTGGGATTTGTCATATAACAACAGACAGAGAACTTCTTTGCCGAAGGGCAAGTTAACTTGAACTTCCTCGCTTGCTCCCTGGTGCATCTACCCTTGTGCCCTGCTGAGACTGCCGATTCCTGACTGTCTTCTATTCACAGTTAACTATTTTACATCTCGTTAAATCTTTCATGATGGAGAACAGTTTCCCTATTCATGAGACTAACTCTGTCCAAAATGAGCTTGGGAAAGATATGTATTTGTCTAAAATGCCTGTGAACAGAACTGTAGCCCCTGGGGTACAGCTGTTTTCCATGTCCTGAGCGACCACTTTTTAAAATGTTTAGGATATCTTTGGGGTTTTTAGCCCCTGGTGTGTACAGCAGAGAATTTGAGCATTTGGTGGTTTCTCTGAGGATGTAGCCTCTCCAGTTTGAGCCCAGCACAGCATAATTCTCCCACACACGGAAAGGAAAGTATCAGCATGTGGAGCCTTTATGTACTGAGCATGCTTTCTCTCTTCCAAATGTCATCTGCCTGTTTTTTAACCAGTGTGTTTGTTCAATGTTCTAAAGATAAACACAGCATGAAATTCGCTATTATTCAACTGCAGATGAGTAAGACCAGAGAAATCACACTTGAAAAGTATGCTTTATGGGTTGTAATACCATGTAAGATACAGTAAGTAATAAGCCCCCCCTGCAGATTATATCAGGTTTTGAGGTGTCTTTGACTTCTCATGACTTCCGTCTGCATCCTATGGATGTCAAACTCCATCTTGCTTTCCACCCACACTGGATTTTATTTAAAAGAAATGTCGTCAGCTACACAGAGAAACTAAATGAAGTGATGATCTGAGAAGGAGGGCAATACATCTTACTCCTTTTAAAATGCTTGGCGGGCTTCTGCTGTTCTAGTTTGGGAGTAGAAGTAAAAGTATTTTAAGTGAAAGCAGTTATCTTTGCAAAATAACCATTCCATTGTTTTGACAATGGTATAGGGAAATTCTGTAGACTTTCATTTCTGGACAATATCTTCCTGGCCCAAATAAAAGAACCTGTAGTTTTCAGGAAAGAGGAGGGTCATTTTTACACCTGTTCTGGAAGCTGAAGCTCTGGACTGGAGTTGCAACATCCATATCTTAAGTAACCGTGTACATTTGGTAAGTTTTGAGGTGGTTTCTTCCAATTCATATGCACTAGCAATGCTTCCTAAAAGCTAGGTGTTGATTTGCAATAATTACCTTGGTGAAATCAGACAACTTATGGCCCTAACTTACAGTCTTAAAGGATTTCTCTGACATGATGGTAACTGAATGAGACAGCAATGGCAACTTCTGGCTTTGCATTGTGCAGGGGAAGTAATTTGTTCCTGTAGTATTTGCTTGTTGCTTTGAATGTGTTATGTTTGAATTATTCAATGTATACTTTAGAAGATGGTGCCAGTAAAATGTTGTGTTAGAATCTATGATGAAAAGCAAGTGACTCTGTGAGGCAAAGGTAGTAGGAATCAAATGTGGACACCTCTGCTTTCAGGGTCTTCAAAATATACTATGGCTTAGGTATAGAAATAGATCATGTCTCTTCAATATTCACAACAAAAACTTACCACAAAGTCAAAGTTAAAAATTCCTGGCTAAATTCATGTAAGAATAATGTCCTATTTTGCATGAAGTGTTACACAATGGAAAAAACCAAACATGTAAGTTCACTAATGCCCATCAGTTTTTGATGTTGTATGTAAGGGATGTACCATTAGTCTTCAAGCTAGATGGTAGAAGAAGTGTGTTGGGCAATGCAGCTTTATATTTCACCCGTGAGAGATCGAACAGACTGAAGGAATTTTGGCAACATATGCTAGAAGCCATTTCAGTTTCCTGTTCCTCGTCAGTAAAATTCCAGAAACTTTCACAACGTCGCTGTCAAGTCCAAAATTTGTACACAGTTCACTAATGCCCATGCGTAGTACACTGATGTGTCCAGTATGGTGCAAACACAAAATTGTAGTGTGCCAACAAAGATCTTTAGTGAGGGCTGAAGAGAAAAAGCTGAAGTTGCCTGATCTGTAGTTTAACAATTCAGTCATAACCTGGAAGAGAAATGACAGGCTCAGCATATGAGTAGATGCAAGGACTTCCAGTGAGATTTTTATAGAACACTACTCTCTTCTGCATCATCAGGTGTTTAGCAGCAACCACCTGTCAGACCCCCCCTGTATTTCTCTCGATGAAAGACAGATATTGCAGAGTCACAGTTAGGGGGAAATCTGAACTGTACCCTTCCAGTACACCCTTCTCTACTTGTATTCTGCATGGGAATAAAATAATACCACGTGATAAACTAGAACAAATTCAGAGACCTTTTGGGCAGCTCTAGAAGAATGGTGACAAGATCAGTCACCATTTCAGATGTCATCAGAAATTGCTGAAAGTGATAGAAAGCAGAGAGCAATGATTTTGTTCTAGAAAAGATTTATTTTTTGGTAAAAGGTAGAAATCATTTGATTACATATTCACAGTATGAGGAATCAGTTCAAATGAAAACACTGCTGAATAGAAGAAAAAAACATCTATTGGAAACAAAGAAGAATTTCCATAATGTCTTGATTTATGGTAAGCCATCAGTAAGTGTTTAAATGTTACAAAAATACTAATAAATGTAATACACGTTTCAGAAAAGTATGAAAAGGTTCATACATTTAAATCTTCAGAGAAGGTGTACAACACTGTCTGCCACAGTAGGAGTGAACTTTTTTAACCCTTCAAAAGCCTGTTACATACCTAGAAGCAAATAAGCTTCCGAGCGAGATCTTATCGGAAGGGCAAATGATGTCCTGGAATTTGTGCAGCTGGAGATGCGCTGAAGGGTTTGCATCTGGTATTTAGGAGAGAAGTTCTGGTCCAAGCGCTTTCCCTGATGATTTTGCTTCATACTTCTAAATGCACAGGAAGAATTATGAGCATTCTTAGGCTTTTCTTCTCAAATTGTAACTACTTTTTTGGTGTTATTCTGATTTGTCGTATACAATTGGTGTGGTTTACCAGTTCACGCTGCCAAGATGGAAGAACATACCGTTTTCTTGCTTAAACAATTCTGTGCTGATTACACAACTCTTCATTTTCTTTTACAGATTTTGGTTGATAGACTGTCGACAGACACAAGAATCTGTTACTTTTGCTTCCCAAGTTTACAGAGAGATTATCTGTGTTCCCTACATGGCCAAATTTGTGGTGTTTGCCAAATCTCATGATCCCATTGAAGCACGGTTAAGATGTTTTTGCATGACAGATGACAAGGTGGATAAAACTTTAGAACAGCAAGAAAATTTTGCTGAAGTTGCAAGGAGCAGGGATGTAGAGGTAATGTACAAAAATCTGAAACACCTTCTTTGTTCTCTAATGCCTGTTTTTAAGCTAGGTATTTTTCTGCCTTCTCTCTGCCACAAGTACTGAAAAATAATTGTGCCAACAAATGCTGTCATAAATGTAGTGTCGTGCATCGTGTTAAGATGAAAACTTTGAATTCTGTCAGATAGATGGTGTTCGACTTAGGTGATCTTTTGAGGTCCCTTCCAACTCCTAAATGTTGTGTGATTCTATGTGAGATTCTGTGAAAAGGAGATGCCAGATATGAGTGATAAAATCCTACTGTCATTTGCAATTGCCAATCTCTTAGTCTCTGGGGCTGGTGGCAAGGTTAGCTGATGTTCAGATTGCTGCATCTGGGTCTTCCCAGGTCATCCTACCGAGGTGGAAGGTAATTGTGTGTTTCACCCACAAGCAAATCAAATCAACTGCCTATCAGAAGTTAGGAATTCCCTGACTTTGGTTGCTTTCTCCATAGTGCTATCAGCATTCAAATGGGACATCCCGTGTGTTCGGAGACCAGTCCTCAGCAATTAAAATACAGGTAGCAGGAACCTTAAGTTGGATTCAAGGTGGACAGTAAATATGGAAGTGGGCTGGTTGACTCATAGCTCTCTGTTAGGGGACTAAGTCTTAGAAAATGTGTAGGACAAAACTGAATTGAAATAACTTGGTTTCTCAAGATGCTTTTTCATGGTGGACCTGTTAAACAGTGGTATGTAAAAACTGGACTGATTTTTCTCACTGGGGAATTAGGTAATAAATAAACTTGGGGTTACCATTTAGTCCAGCAGTTTTAGGTTCTTTGTCCTCCTTTTCTCTGGTGTCAGGGTCAGGTTTCTTTAATTCATAGATTGGTTGTGGTTTCAGGTGCACAACAAGGCCAGAGTCTTACGTCTCTCAAGAGTGAGCTGCGAGATTGCGGAGAGGTGTTGTAAATGGACTTTTTCTTCAGTTAGACTAAGGCTAAGTTTCCGGGATGCAGGCTAGCTCTAAATTTAATCCAAGTAACTCAATTTCTTTAAAAAAATCTGTCCTCGTTGTTCCTGAAGCTCTGACAGGCATCTTGTGCAGAGGAACTAGATAAAACATGGGCTTATAGAACTGAATAACAAGGCTGAATTTCTGGAAAATAAGGATGAGACTTTAATGTATTGGTGGTTTGAAGAGAATATCTCCAAAACTGAAAAGCTGAGATGTAAATGTGTGGAGGGGCCATAGCAAGATAGGCAGTGTCATTATGTAGGCATTTCAGAGAGGCATTTACCTGAGGCTTGACTTAGAAGAAAAGCTCCGGGCCTTTACAAATCCAGCTGAAATGAAGAGAATTTACTGATATACACCATCTTTCCCCACTGCAACAGACTGTTACAAGTATATTAAACACATTGCTAATCTTCTTTAGAAAGTTTTTGAATTGGTAAAAAAGTTCTCTGCAACTTCATGATATCCTGAGAGTGGCTTATTATCATTCCAGTCTAAACAAAGACTTCAGATTCGATTGTTGAAGAAAATATTTAACTGTTATGATGAGGTCAAGTTAACAAAGTATGCTAAAATTAAAGCCAATAAAAAAATCCAAATTCAAATGCAGATTGAGAAATTGCCCAGATTCACGACACTGAATGCTCATTTTGTCATTTATAGCATTGCATTGTTGCTGTTAAATTAAAATTGTGTTCCATTTGGAGTTTAGTGATCTGAAATATTTGTACAGATTTTAAGTAACTGTACATAATAAATCTTGTAAATGCTGACAAGTCCTAGCAATTAAATAAACTGGATGCAACTACTGTAGAACTGTGCCTAGAAATCCCAGCCATCTCTCTGTGATTAACTGCTGCTTTGCTTCTTTGTCACTCCCAATAGGTATTAGAAGGAAAACCCATCTATGTTGACTGCTTTGGCAATTTGGTGCCACTGACAAAGAGTGGGCAACATCATATATTCAGTTTTTTTGCCTTTAAAGAAAACAGACTTCCTCTGTTTGTTAAGGTAATGTTATAATATGAGTTATGTGTATAATTATGCACATCTCCTTTCCACTCTGTATGTGTGGCCCCACAGCATTATTTCAGACCAAAATGTTACTTCTAGGGCTCCTGTTCTCTACCTCATAATCTAAAGAGCCGATCAGGTTTGATCTTGTTTGTTTTCCTATATCGTATTCAATGTATTGCAGGAAAAAAATTTCAGAAACTGCAAAAAGATTTGTTGGAAAACATTGTAGAATTGGCAGAAATCTATCAAAACATGACCGCTGTACTCTAGATTCGTAAATATGCATATGGCTGCAAATACAGATGTAAATGTTCTTCAGTCAATCCTCCTCCCTTCAGTAGAAATGCAAAACTTCCTTGGGGATGCAGTAAGAAGCATGACACCTTTTTGGGTATTTGAAGTTAAGGCTTTACCATATATTTTAGGACAAAGGAAAAAGAAAGTAATTAATTTTGACAAATTCCCAGCTCTAGCCTCAGTTTATCCCCGTAGTGTGTAATACAGTACTAATCTAATTGAAAACTTTTTATGTGAATAAGAAAGTTTGTAAAACAAAAACCAAACAAAATAACTCCATTCATCGTAAATAATTCATGCTTCAGCCCTAGCTGTAATGTCAGTGCCATAAATGTTGTTGTTCATGGGTCTCATCTGCATCATTGGTGAGATCTGCAGGGAGCAGTAAGTCATATAAAAATGTGCCACTATCACCCTCTCTTCTGGAGAGAGATTCAGAGGTACTGCAGAGCTCTCCCCACAAACCTTTCCTTCCAGTGGGACACCCCAACTACAATGCAGTACACTACTGATGTTACACAGAACAGTTTTTAGATACAAGCTTTATGAACGTAAGCTTCCAAAAAGTGGAGGAAATCAAACCTCTCCCTCCCGGTATTAAATTTGCTGTGTGCTGCTTCCTGTGTGACAGTTTTTGAAGCTCTCTCCCTCCTTTCCAGCAATATTTTGTTAGTTTGTTTTAATTTAGAACTTTGTCTATGCCACCACCTACCTTTGGCTTTGTGTATTTTCTCTTTGATGGATTTTTCCAAAATATGGTCATAAAAACATCTGTGTCTTTGCCTCTAGTATTTTCAGTCTGATAAAGTTAATACACATGAATCTAATGTTATCATTTTATCGTTTTAGAAGACAAGAATGGGCTAATGCTTTCAGTTGTACTTTTGTGATATCATACATAATCCTCCTGACCTTATATACAAAAGCAAAAGCAACATCACCAGGATCTTAAGTTCTAATTGTTTCTGCTAACAACCATGAAAGAGATTTTTCAATGATTCACTGCCAAGTCTTTAAGTATGGCATGATGTAATATCTTTTGTAGACCATAGTGATACCTATAAATATATTCCAGCAGATTTCTTCATTCTAAGAGTAGATTTCATCAATACAGAAAAGAAGACATTTTGTAAGAATAATCTTACACTGTTTTCAGCCACTCGGCCAAAAGTGTAGCCAAGTGAAAAAACACAATATTTAATACTAAAACTGGGCAAAACATTCTCGCTAACATCCACATAAATACGTATTTTTCCCATGTGTCACCTAATAAAAAATGAGTCTCTTTTATGACCGTAAATATTGGGGACTGTTCCACTGAAAAATGATCATTGTAAATTATCACAGAAGCCAAATCATGCTGGAATATCTCTGTTCCTCTTAAGACTCCGATGACAGTGTTAGGACTGCCTCCTGTAAATGTTTCTAATGCGTAATCATGTACCTGCTTTCATCTTCTCTTGCTTTCACACACAAATACATCCATGTGAACATGTAAAAACCATCAGGAAAAAAAAGATGACACTTTTTTTTTTTTTTGTCTACAAGGACTTTTTTCCCCACATCCAGCTTCATTGTGCTAAATAATTTTGAGTGGCACGAGGAGATCATGTGTCAAAATAGCAAAATAACAGGTTAAATGTCTATGTTTGCTCTATCAGGTGCGGGATACCACTCAAGAACCCTGTGGGCGATTATCATTCATGAAGGAGCCAAAATCTACAAGAGGCCTTGTTCATCAAGCCATATGTAATCTAAATATCACTTTACCCATTTACACAAAGGTACTGTGAAACTACACTGATCTGTAGTCATCTGCATTATAATGTAAACAAGGAAATGAGTAGGAAGGCAAAATACTGTCAAAGCTTTGTAGTCAGGTAATTTAAAGAATAAAAAATATCACTCAAGGGCTTTAATTTTCTGAGGATTCAGATGAGGTGACAGGAGGGAGACAAAACCTACATAGGTCCTGTGGTTTCATTCCATTCTGTTCAGGGGTGAGACAGACCTGGGACTTGCCGAGTACATCAAGGTTTGGTTTTTGTTTTGCCAAAGACTTCCCATGCTGTCTAACCATATCTAGTGATACCTTCAGCACAGAAGGACCGAAAATCATTTGGCATTTTTGTCATTTGCCAGCTTGAAATTTAAGGGGATTTGTAATAGCTTGTTTTTAGCTAGCCACCTTGTTTATCTGTGGTGACAGTGATAAAAATGTAGCAGACTTGAACTCTAGAGTTTAGAAAGTTTATAGCGGCGCTGAAAGTATTTTCTTAGGCTAGATTTTAGTATTGCATTGACTTTTGACACTTCCTTTCCTTCCTATATCTGATCAAATCTGTAAAGAATCACGAGTAGGTCACATCATGTAAATGGTCTTGCTTCAGAATATTGCTATTAATATATCTGGGAAAGAAAATTATGTGATATCAATGGCAGAAAGAGGAGAGGAAAACTCTCGTGTGAGTTCGGATACATAAATAACAAGATTGAGACCAGTCAAATTCTCCTAAGTCGTGGGAGTTCCCTTGGTTTCTGTTTATGTGATTTCATATTATTTTTTCCTTACAAAAAGCTATTTATTGCTGTTCTGTGATAACTAGGATTATTTTACTGTCCTTATCAGACATCTTTTAGTAATGTATTAGGCTGTTTGACCAAAATCTTGCCTGTTGGTGTTCTTTTTTATTTTTTCCTCAGCCTGTTAAGCAAAAACTATAATCTTTATGATAGCATTTTTGTATAATTTCAACACAAGACATCTCAGCGTATTTTAACTTTAAACGGGTTACATTCTTTACTATATTAAGTATTTGTTTGTGCTAATTTAGGGGTGCAAAAGCATGTATGCATTTTAAGTTTTGGTACAAATAAGGATCACCAGAAGCCTGACTCCCAGAAGCAGCTTTTCCATTTGTATTTGCTTGATTGTGTTGCCTTTTGTGTCTAACCTGACAGTTCAGAGTTTTGCAGCTTTTTGAGATAAGAAATCAATTGCAGAAAATTAACTGCGGTTTCTTTTATCTTAAATGTTGTCAAAAGTTGCTTTTTCCTACTTTTTTCTTCTCAACAAACAAAAAAATGCATTTTGCCTGCTCTTTTTTCCCCTTGTGTTTTTGCATGGCATTTTGGAACTGAAAGGAATCAGAATCAGATCAAGAACAAGAAGAGGAGGTAACGTTGCTATAACAGCATGTTGTTGCTTATGCGTACTACTAAAACACAGTTAACTCTTATATGACTTGGAGAATTAAATTCATGGTGAAAGAGGCATATTGCTCCTTACCTCAGTGCTAAAACCAAGGAAATACACTTAAAAGGTTCTTGCACAGGCTCACTGAGCTTAATTTTTCCTATGTTAAAGTTTTGCTGATTCAGATGCGCTGAGTTTGGAGGTGTGTAGTAGTTTATTTTGCTTTCAAAACACTTCCTTAGTAATTAAAAAATTTATTTTGCTCAAGAGTAAGCCTTACAAGTGTATTTCTTTAAGCTTTATTCCCTACAGCACAAAAAAGAGGAAATAGGATTGATTTTTCTGATTCCGAGGACCATCCTGCATCCTGAAAATAACATTAGGTTACTACTAGGCTCATCTAAAGTTTTCAGAACCACTGGATCACAGGCAGACAATACTTGTTATTAATAGCACTAATCACTGTCTGACTATGTGGGTAGGATGGGTAGGGAGCAACTGAGGCCAAGGAACAGATCTAAATGCAACATTTATCTCCACCAGCAAGTTCCCTGCTGCTGGGAGGAGTCTGCGACCAGATTGCACTGGAATGTATATCTGTATTCCTGCGATGCGCAAAGACTGTGGACTGGATCTTATGGATGTCTGAGTAGGATACTGAAGTCCAGTAGTTGACCCAGAATCAGTGTTGACCCAGAATTTATGAGTTTACACCAAGCAAAAGGTGTAGAGTTTTCCACATTTAGCGTAAACCAAATTGCATCTTAACAGAGACATGTGGCCAACTCTCTCCTCCATTCCCAGTTGCATTCTGGCAGCTATAGATGTTTCTTAAGGTCTGACCCCTATATGAAGGAGTAACATGGGAAAGTATCCCCATATTTTGATGATGTTCAGCTGTTGGAAAGAACTAAGAGCACCAACATTGTGAAATAACCTGCTCCCCAAAGACAATGGACATCTCTTCCGTGAACTGAAAAGGAGTTCAGAAGTTTTGTTGCACGGATTGCAGTTCCTGTTACCATTAGAGAAATATTTAGTGTTCCTGTTCTAATGCTGAAATACAGACACTGTAAAGTTTTAAGTCAAGTTTTTAAAAAACACTGTCATGTTTTTTTAAACATGGCCAAAAGTTTTAAGCTGATTCCCACTGTATTCATTCAGAAGGTAACGTTTATCAGGTGATCATTGGATTTCATACCAAAAGCACAAAATGAATTCTTTTAGCCTCGACCCCAGTGAACTCCCCCAAAGTTATTATTTGTATCAAGTCTCTGCTCTGTAAAAGCAGCCTAAAGAAAATGAGTTTTCCAAATATTGATGCCTTCTCATAATTCTGTATAAGAAACTGAAGCACAAAAGGACAAACATTTATCTTTTCAGCACCCACTAAAAACTGTCTTGGGAGCTTTAACATATGAGGCATATTGTATTGACAGTACTGCATAGCTGATTTTCATTCTTCCCAGACATCCTACCACCACAAGTTTGTGTAGGAAATTAAAATGTTTAATGCCACTTGCAACTTTACATACTTCTACATATCCAAATTTACTCGACAATTGGGTTTTGCTTATGTGGACAAATGGTTGTGCTAGCAGAAGTGGAAAAATGTTGAACTACAAGTCAACTTCAAAAATTTGCTTCCTGAATTTTCAGTTTGACATTGCATTTTTTGTAATTTTTCATTGGCAAGGGCTATGTTTTCTTTTGAGAAATACTACAGTTATATGGCTTTTTATACACCAACACACATCTAGTAATACAAAAGTCTGGATCATCTATACTGTTAGTTGCATCTCAAGAAAATACATTACAACATTTTTGCACCTACTGTTGACCATAACTGTAGCAAAGCAACTGGTTTTCTGTTGTCAGAAACACTAAATAAATTAAACCATGCTTTTACCATTGTTTTAGATACATTCCTTGTTCTGTTTAAGTCAGTGAATCTGTGTCTCCATACATGTAGTGGATTTGACTCCACCTGTAACTACTTCACTAGTGACTATATCTATTGATCATATTTGAACTTTTAAATTTCCCCCTTTTTTCTCTTCCAGGTTGATATGACTTCAGAAAAAAGTAAGATTTTTTTTTGTTGTTTGGAAAATGTTATAGTGCAGTTTGTATGAAAGATGGTTAAGAATAAAGATGAGCATGAAAGAGAGCTAAGCTTTAACTGCTAATGCTAATACCATCAGTATTTTAAAAACGTAACAGAAAACAATTTAATACCAAAGCAGATATCCAATTAAATATATTTTAATGTATAAATTAACAAGTAATACAGTTTTAAACAGTTCATCTAAGCATTTACTTTCCTTTGACATCCCTAGTGGTCCTGCTATTGCTATTTTGCTTGTATGAATGCTCATCCCTCCATTTTTTGTTTAGTCCATTTGTTGACACACATTGTTGCCTCACATTTGAGATAGATGACAGTATCATTTTTAATGAAAATGTAATTATTACTTCAATTTATTTCATTAAACACATGAAATAGAACCATGCAAAAGTGATACTGTCCAAAGTAATCAGGCTGTTTAACCCTTCTTCCTCCCTCTCCCCCTGCACACCCCCACCCTTTACTGTGGTGAAATATAACTGTTGAACTCTTTTGCTTCAATCTAATTAACTTGGCTTTGACCAATGCTCCTGCGTTTGACATTTATGAAAATGAGTAGGGCAAATCTACAAAATGAGGAGATACAATTTCATCATGCGTCATACAGTTCACATGAAAAACAGCAGCACCAAAGCACCAAATTTTCAGCACCAAAATCACCCCCAGCAATTTGGTTAGAATTCAGGCACAGCAGAAACATTTAGCATTCATCACACAGGAGAACAGATGGATATTTTCTACAAAGAGATACAGATAATGATGTACTGCTTGAGTTCTCCTTCTTTGCATTACTTTGACCTTTAGACTGGAGTAGAGAGATGTGTGAACTTTTATGTGATGTACTACCTTTAAACAAAAAAGTACATAATTATGATTTCTAAGCACTTCATTCTGTTCATAACTTGCTTCACTCCTCCAACATTTTGTTCTGTTCACTATGCATTTTGCAGTAGTCCTTCCTGAAATTAAAGATTCCCAGCTGTTAGTCATGGCATAATGGGAATTAATTTTCCTACTTACTGGTTGTTGATGGCACAGATCAGACATATATTTCACCACAGTATGTTTTTCAGTATTTTATTGTGTCTTTAATCTACATGATTAATTTCTGGAGCTATTGTTATTTAACTGAAGCTACATACCCAGCAGCATTTTCAACACCTTTGCTTTGCATGGAAATAACTTGCCTTACATGAATTGTGTGTATGTGTCTAGTGTGACTGTCTCTGACTTTTGGTTGCCATACATTACATTTTATAAAACTCTGAAATCACTTCTGAGTTGATTCACAGTTTTTTCTTATTACCTCTCCTTTTCTTCTCTGTCTTCTCTTTCCTCAGTCAATTCATTAGTTGTCAATGAGGATGTTCCAAGGAAAGGACCATGCCTCTTTAAACAAAAGAATGTTTGTTTCATCGTTTAGGTGTGAAATCCCCTTAGATGAAATGCCGGTTTGCAGCTGATTCAGATCTCTATATAATTGATCATATTTAGATTACTGCAGAATTACTTTTTAACTTTTTATTTTGGTCATTAAGAGAAAAAAAAAAGTTAACCCAATGTTATTCTGACAGTTTGCTAACACTGGCTTTCTCTTAGAGGAAATCGACTTTTAATCAGTTCTAATGCTTTCCTCTTTTTTTCTTGTTTATTTTTATTTGAACATTGATCTGTAACATCTGAACAATCTTGAGATGCCTATCTTTGTGTAAATTCACTGTGTTTCTTCCGTTTTTAATTTTGAAGTTTCTTGGTGTTGTTTTGGCTTTTTTTTAAGTGGTGTCCAGATTTGGTTTGTTACAGCTTCGATAATGTATGTGTGGTTGTGCTATATTGATAAGGTTAAGCAAGTTATTTCCTGCCATTTTCCTTTTCAGTTTGGGTTTTGTTGGTTTTTGTTGGTTTGTTTTCCCCCCCCGCCCCCCTCCCCTGTTAGCTTTGCTTTGCTCTTGTACCCTCAGATCTTGTGGATCCACCATTCCTGGCCCATTTTGTTGACCTTCCTACCACTGCAACCAAAGACTGTCATTTTCAGTCCTGATTACATTTTTCAATCTCTATTTTTGATTTCCATTTTACTTTCAATGTTTTACATTCGCATCAAAGATGACGAGACAGAATCTACAGAAACATCTGTCCTGAAAAGCCACCTGGTTAATGAAGTCCCTGTACTAGCCAGTCCAGACCTGTTGTCTGAAGTTTCTGAGATGAAACAAGATTTGATCAAAATGACTGCCATCTTGACAACTGACCCTTCTGATAAATCAGGCTCCATTAAAGTGAAAGATCTTGGAAAGCCCACCGAAGAAGAGCCAGGAGAGCCTTTTGAAATAGTTGAGAGAGTGAAAGAAGACTTAGAGAAAGTAAATGAAATTCTGCGAGGTGGATCCTATACCAGAGAAAAACATGCTTTGCAGAAGTCCCTTTCGAGAGAAGAACTTGAGGAAGAAGAATGGGTCATTGTCAGCGATGAAGATATTGAAGAGGCCAGAAGAAATGCTCCTCTGGAAGTCACTGAACCTGTCTGTGTAGAAGTCAGGATAGACAAAGGGACAACAAAAATGGAGAAGTCAGACATGACAGGGATTGTAGATTACCTTACAGAGGATTTAAAACAATATGTTTCTGTTCAAGAGGTACAGCCACAAGCCTTACAAGAAGATGTAGTAGAAGAGAGGTTTGAAGCTGTAGTAATAAGCAGGGATTCTGAAAAAGGACAGGAAATCCCAACAACTGAAAAGCTAAGTCCACATGAGCAACACAAACCAGCCTTAGAAATTAAAAAGCCAGTTAGGACAAAATTAAGAGACAAGCAAAAGCAAAAGGAAGGCAAGATGCACAGCAGTGAAGAAAAACCAGGACCAGTGAAGCTCACCTCAAATGATTCACTAGGTGAGGAGCCTGGGTTAACTCCGAAAGCCACTCCTGAGGCTAAAGCCGTGTCCCCTGTTATAGAGGAAACTCCTATTGGCTCAATAAAAGATAAGGTTAAAGCTCTTCAGAAGCGAGTGGAAGATGAGCAAAAAATACGGTCAAAACTGCCTGTGAGAATTCAAACAAGAGAAAGCACTGCTGAAAAGGCTTCTAAAAGACCGGTACAAGCCAAGAAAACGGTAGCACACAAAGCACAACCGCCTGTTTCACCTTCTTCTAAGACAGAACGGCTTGAAGAGACCATGTCAGTTCGTGAACTAATGAAAGCCTTCCAGTCAGGTCAAGACCCATCCAAGAATATATCTGGATTGTTTGAGCACAAATCTGTCAAACAGAAGCAACAGGTCCCGGAGAAGGAAACGACCCGGAGAAAACCAGTTTCTTCACAAAGTGAAACAAGGCGAGTACTGAGCCACAAGACAGACAAACAGAAGGACAAGCAAAGCACAGTATCTAAAGCAGAGAAAGAGACGCAGTCAAAAAAAGGAAAAATACAAACTTCTACTGCTGAAATTACCAAGAAAGCTGTAGGTAAAGAGCAGGTAAAAGAGCAGAGCAGCAAAAAAACAGCTGAACCTCTCCCTCCAGTATTTGATGATGAAAGTGCCAAAGATACAGCAGTTGTGAAGGCCAGGACTTCTGATGACCATGGAGAGACTGACTTCCAGATCAGCCCTGACAGAAAAACCTCAACAGACTTTTCTGATGTCATTAAAGAAGAACTGGAGGATAATGACAAATACCAACAGCTCCGACACCTTTCAGTGACAGAGGAGGGAGAACTTAACTTGGAGCAAGTACTGACCAGCCCTTTCAGTGTTGCTTTCCCCACAGAGTATGGGAAAGATGGATTCCTTCCCACCCTTTCTCTGCAAAGTGGTGCTTTAGATGGGAGCTCAGAGAGCCTTAAACACGAAGGTGTGGCAGATTCTCCGGGTAGCCTGCTTGATGGAACCCCTCAGATCAGCTCTGAGGAAAGCTATAAGCATGAGGGCCTGGCAGAGACTCCAGAAACGAGCCCTGAAAGCCTTTCATTCTCACCAAAGAAAACTGATGGGCAAATCGAAGAAGCTAAAGGAGCAGCCCGAGCACACACAACATCAGAAACTTGTTCTCCGAAGGAACTCTCTCCAAAGGAAGATGAAAAAGGTATTACTGAAAGACAGCTAGATGCTGTTACTGAGACTAGTAAGTCTCGTTCTGACCATGTATCAGAAGAGCTTATACCTACAGCCTCTGAAGAAGAGGCTGATAAAGAAAGTAGCTCAGCTTCCATTATGAAAGATATTAGCAGGGATACAGAATCCAGAACCACTGCACATTTAACTCAGTCTTCTGAAACACATGACACTGCTTTAGAGAAAGAAAAAGATATAACCTGTGAACGTCGTGTTGTGGTTAGAAGTCCCCAGAAATTGGAACTTTCACTTGCTAGCCATGATAGTGAAAGCTTTAGCCCAGTTGCAGATGACTCTTTGGCTATAAGTCATAAAGACTCATTGGAAGCAAGCCCAGTGCTAGAAGATAACTCATCACACAAAACACCTGATTCTCTGGAGCCCAGTCCTATGAAAGAGTCGCCCTGCTGTGATTCCCTTGAAAGTAGCCCTGTAGAACAAACAGTGAAGGCTGGTATTTTGGGGCAGGGTCCTCTCCAGTCTGTTCTTTACAAAGGAGAAACCTGCCCAGAGCTGGCATCGGTGCGTTCCCGGATTCTCCGTGACCCTGAGGGAAGTGCTGACGATGACAGTCTAGAGCAAACATCCCTCATGGAGAGTTCAGGGAAAAGTCCTCTTTCACCAGAAACTCCTAGTTCTGAAGAAATTAGCTATGAAATCACACCTAAAACAGCAGACTCGCAGGCACTGTCAAACATACCAAAGTCAGCCATGATCCCTGAAGTCAATGAAGAACCAGAGGATGATTCTGAAAGTGAACCAAAGAAGAGATTCACCCCTGAAGAGGAGATGTTTAAAATGGTGACCAAAATCAAAATGTTTGATGAATTGGAACAGGAAGCAAAAAAGAAGAGAGATTACAAAAAGGATTGCAAGCAAGATGAATCTTCTGTAACTGCTCATTCAGAAGCTGCATGTGAAGCTCAAGAACCAGAGTCAACTGCCGTAGAAGAAAAAGATACACCTACAGTGGTGATGTCTTCAGCTGAATCTAGAAAAAGCTCTTCCTCTTCAGAAAGTGAGCCAGAATTGACTCAGCTAAAAAAAGAAGCCGGCTCAGGCCTCTTAGTGGAGCCCATGATCCGAGTGCAGCCACCCTCCCCATTTCCATCCACTATTGACTCCAGTTCTAGCCCCGATGAAGCAGGTTTTCAGCCCATTGATACAAAACAATGCTCTTTCAGGGTAGGTGCAGTTAAAGCGGACCAGCCAAAAGAAGATGACAAAGAGGAACCACTTCTCCGGGGCAGCTGTAAGGCTTCCACAGGGGAGTCAGGCACTTGTCATTCAGATGGTTGTCTATCAGCAGATCCTGATGAGTCAAAATGTGAAAGTACAGATGACAGTGAAACAGTTAGTCCTAATGCCCCTGTCACACAATTCAGGGATACTCTGTGTCATTCCATTGGTGACAGCTCTCAAAAAGAAGTTCACGATGGGTCTTCGCTAACACTGCAGCAATGTGAGACTACTGAAGATGTCCAAACCAGTGTTTTGATAACACACGCAGATCTCATCACTACTGGAGCTGTGCCTGAGAAAGCAGATGGTAGTTTTTGTGGACACAGTACTACTGAGTACTCTGTACCACAAGATGGCAAGCTGTCTGAAGACAATACTGCCAGCCCTTCTGTTTTGGGAAGTGATTTGGGAAAAGCAGATACAGATTTTGAAACATCTCAGAGGGATAGTCATGTTGAGGAGCCCCTCCCAGGGTATTCATCCCTTACCACTGAAACAGTGGAACTCGAGAGTTGTGTAGCAGATGCTGCTGAAAGTAGTCCCCCTTATCTAGTAAGCCCTTATGAAAACGTGTCTTCTGAACATTTCTTTACTGACTCTGAAAGGAAGGTAGGAGAATCTGGTAGAAGTTCGCTATCTAGGGACAACTGTTCTGTCAGGGAAGAGAAAGATCAGACTGCTGAAGCTTTACTTGCCAGAGATGCAGATAGTGAACGTCCCTCTTCAGAGGAAATATATATGGAAATAGAACCAAAACCAGAGGATGAACTTGAGAAAAGATCACAAGGGTCTTTGGCATCAAATTCCACAAAATTAGCCAAATCTGCCCTTGAGGACATAAAAGATGAAGCGGAGAAGTTGATCAGTCAAGTTGTCATTACTAAAACTGATGTGGATTCTGACATGTGGAGTGAAATACGTGAAGATGATGAAGCTTTTGAAGCTCGGGTAAAAGAGGAGGAACAAAAGATATTTGGGTTGTTGGTAGACAGGCGATCACAAGGCACAACACCTGATACAACACCGGCCAGAACACCTACTGAAGAAGGAACACCGCTTAGTGAACAAAATCCTTTTCTTTTTCAGGAGGGAAAGTTGTTTGAAATGACTAGAAGTGGAGCCATCGACATGACCAAAAGGAACTATCCAGATGAAAACTATCACTTCTTACAAGTGGGGCAGCAGCCTCAGGAAGAAATTTCTTTATCTGAAGAAGTGAAAGAAGCAGCAGAGGTGGAATCTTCTAACCTGAAGAGCCCACCAGATCCATTTTTACCTTCTGAATCAGAGGACTCAGATATACAAGAGAAAGATGCATTGAAATACTCACCCCCAGCATCTGAGTCTGGTGATAAATCAGAAGAAATGATGGGTGAAGATGTCAGCATAGGCACCGCAAAAGCAGATCTTAAATCCAGAATTCCAATTAAAATGGGTATTTCAGCTTCCTCAAAATCACCAAAGAAAGAAACTGCTGCCTCTGAAGCTGAGCCCCTCTCCAGGCTGGAGGCTGACGTGGTTGATGATAGCAGTCAGGTGCCTTGCCCAATCTCTCCCGAGCAGTCTGGAGTAGAAGAAGAATTGGATTTTTCCAAAAGCACTAGATCAGTTTGTTCTGAACAGGGTGATGAGTCCCCAGACTCCTCCCCGGAGGAACAGAGATCTGTGATTGAAATCCCTACTGCTCTAATGGAGAGAGTGCCTTCTTGTGAAAGCAAATCCAAAATTCCTGTAAGAACAGCTGCTGCTGCAGCGCCATCCTTGCAACAACTGGAAAATGAGAGCCTTCCCACAGATGATGGTCTCCTAGACAGTTTGCAGTGGGAAGGGAAAGATGACCAAGCAAAACCAAAGTCTAAAATTCCTGTCAAAGCAGCTTTCCAAAAAGCTGAACAACAATATACATACACAGACACGTCTGTCCGCAAGCTAGAGTCACCCAAAGCTCTTGATACGACAAGCAAACTGCCCATGAAACAAGATAACCGAAGTAAATCTGAATCTGATGCAAGTATCCCCATGGACCCAAAGACCAAACGTTCCATAAAAGCTAGGAGTTATGCAGAGGCAGAATCAGAGACCAGGGAGAGGGAGAGAGAGATGGCACTTGAGCTAGAATCAGATGAGGCGACAACAGCAAGACCTAAGGTGTTTTCATCACGGTTGCCAGTTAAGAGCAGAAGCACTACAGCCTCCCACAGTGCTTTTAGTCCCACAAAAGAAAGTAAGGAACATTTTTTTGACCTTTACAAAAACTCCATAGAATTCTTTGAAGAAATTAGTGATGAAGCTTCTAAATTAGTGGAAAGACTCACGCAGTCAGAGAGAGAACAAGAATTAGTTTCAGATGATGAAAGCAGTAGTGCCCTAGAAGTTTCAGTTATTGAAAATGTGCCATCCAGTGAGACTCAGCAGTCAGTTCCTGAAGACATCTTTGACACCAGACCCATTTGGGATGAGTCTGTAGAGACTCAGATTGAACGTATCCCTGATGAAAATGTCCATGACCATGCTGAAGGTATTTGCCAACGACTGGGATTCCCTGTGCGACGCATGTCATGAATTAAACTCTTTGGTTGTTTTTGTTTTCTTTGCAGCGTGTGTGTATGTATGTTTGTATACTTGTGTAAAGTGTGTGGCATTTTCTTTTAAGCTTTTAGTGGTTAGTTGTGTTTGTTGTTTTTTTTTCCCTGTGAGCTGTGTTTGTTTTTTATGTTGTGTCCGTATTTTTCTTGTCTGTGAAACAATCTCAAGATTGCAAACCATGAATGTTTTTGAGAAGTGTTGTCTTAATAAACAAAAACACTTCTAAAAATATGTTATTCTTTTACCATTAAGCTGATTGCTCAGGTCATGCACGTTTTGGCTTTTGGCTTTCCCTGGCCCTATTTGTAACTACTATTTTTTTTTACTAATAATGAAATATCAGGACATTGATTGAAACTGAAACAGGCAAATTAATTTTCTTTGGAGTGGTTGTACAAAGATATCCACAGAAGTTTTAAACAATTAAATTTTTTCATGTTCCTTTTTTGGACCATCTCTATCTCAAGAAAATTCCACGTTGCCAGCAACTTTAGTACAAGTTTTCTGGTGTTTGGTTTTCCTCTCACCTACTTGTGTTATACTAGTACTGAGAAGCCACAGTGGAAATCCAGTAGCTAAAATGAAGCATGCATTTATCATTAACCTTAAGCAATTTTCTGAATATGAGATGTTGCAATCCATGTGTGCGTTCTGGGAAAATCAAAACTCAGATTCTGCCATCCTCAAATGAGCTTTGGGGATGGGAGGAACAGTCAATTTCACTGTTACTGAAATAAATGAAGACTGGCCAATGAACCTCTGATTTTTCCTTGCCTTCATTGTAAGTATTTTGTAGCACTCCTTAGTTGAAAGGGTCTAACTGAAATTAACAGTATCTCAAATACAAACCATGATATGAATTGCCGTATGGACTGTTAGTATAAAACTTTCCCTACAACAGAAAGAATATAAGCAGAAACACTGGTCCAGATGAATTTTTCAACCTTGGCATTTACTAAGGAGGCATGAAAATTACAGCTCCTGACTTATCTAAAGTCTTTAAGTAAAGTTAGAATGAAGTTTTAGAATAAAACGCTTTGCCAAAATAGGCACAGTATGCTTTTAAGTCCTTGTTTAGATTTTCACATGAAAGCCTGATTTTCACATGGAAAATGTAGATAGCCCTGTATTTTTTGAAAAACCAAGCTGCTTTTTTTTTTTTTTCTCTTTTTTTCCCCCCCAATTTTTAAACCTGGGGACTTACAGTCCTCGCTGTAGTTGCCTAAATGTGATAGCCTGTTCGTGTTTAGTTTATAGCACTTAGATAAAAATGATGCTTTCCTTTTTGGTCTATATCACCTGTGAAAAGGGTTTTTAACTTGTAAAAGGCAACCTGTGGCTCTCTTTGACCTTTAGATCAACAGGATGATCAGGAAAGGACAGAGGAAAGACTGGCCCACATTGCTGATCATCTTGGATTCAGCTGGACAGGTAAAATGCATATTGCCTACACTGGAGAAGAAGGAAGGGAGCATTCCTCACTTTTATTGTGTGTTTCAGATGATTTCCTGATTATCTAAGTGTGTTTTGTAGAAATATGTCAGTAGCTTGCTGCCTTCTGGTTATTAAGATTCTTATAGCTTATTAGGTAAGAAATCGGGTGCAGAGGTAAGACCTCTGCACTTGCTGTGGCACCTCCAGAGGGAATACTTTGAGGATGAGAGAGTGACAAAGAGCTGGCATAGGTTACCCTACTCTTTCTTGGAAAATGAAGCAACAATGGCTAGAAGATTCACAGAATCACAGAATTGTAGGAGTTGGAAGGGACCTCCAGAGATCGTCGAGTCCAGCCCCCTGCCAAAGCAGGTTCCCTAGAGAAGGTCACACAGGTCGGCGTCCAGATGGGTCTTGAATGTCTCCAGAGAAGGTGACTCCACAACCCCCCTGGGCAGCCTGTTCCAGTGCTCTGTCACCCTCACCGTGAAGAAGTTCTTTCTCACATCGGCAAGGAACCTCCTGTAGTCCTTGTGGCCATTGCCCCTTGTCCTGTCCCCACAGGCCACTGAAAAGAGGTTGGCCATCTCCCTTTGTCTCCCAAAATAATCCCAAGATAAATGAATACATGAAAAAACATCATCTGTGTTGTGGAACTCCTGAGCTGGAAGGGCACTTTAGGGATAAATGACATCGGCTTCACTCCTCAGAACTGTCCTGTGGGGAAGGGGTAAAAAGGTATTTGTAACAATCCCATTAATATTGAGAATTTAATAGATCTGAAGCACTTAAAATTCCTGGGGAAAAGTGAGAGTAATGTGGAATGAAATGCGGATGCCTATCATGGAAAATCTGCCTAAAAATGTTTACAAAGAAAAACAGCTGTGCAGAAATCTCAGTGCTGTGTCAAATTGTGCAATGCCACAAAAAAACCCCAAACCTGCTTAAAAATAATTAAATCTGGTCTTCATATTTTTGTATCTATCCCTAGAGTAGTACCACACTCCTGAATATAGTCAAGGCTCTAGGAGTTAAAGGAGAATTGTTAACTTCTTGGTAGTGAAGGTTGAGCTCTATCATGTTTTCATAAGCATTTTCAGAGTATGTACGTGATATCATTGATACTTTTGCTTATTATGCTCACCTCTTCCTTTCCTGTCCTCTATTTCGATCCATAGAGAAGACTGGGAGCATATGTCGCTCATCCCGACATGGATTATCTTGAAATCAGTAGGACTTGAACCTGTGCAATGTAACAAATTAGGAATATGCTGAAATTTTTATATATGAATAGATAATTTGAAAGCAAAACTAGACGACATAAATGCTTGTCAGAATAGATATTAATGTCTCAGAGCATTTCGGAAAGTGCAGGGTTATACATCTACATAAATATTCCTGTCTTATGGTAAAGGTTGACTGTAGTAAAGATTACTGTGTCATATGTTACTTTGGGGGGATAAAATAGTTTTCAAGCTTATTTGAGTACCTATGATTTTAATTTAATGTGTACATACTGTGCATTTGTTGAAGTGTACAGTTGCAGCAAGTTACAGTCTGGCCTGGAAATAAGATTATCTGGAGTTTGGGGGTTAGGGTCCACTCTGCCCCATTAAAACAAGGCAACCTCCAAAATCCAGTTCATGCCACTATTCTGATAATGACAATGCAATAGAATATGAATCCTTCTTTGTGAAGGAAGAAGGAATCTGGACACCAGAAGCAACAGTGGAAATCTCACAAATTCTCCATGTCTTTTAACTCATTTGATGATCTGTTTCAGTAGTTGCCTCTTAGCCTGGCAATGGCAGAAAATTGCTCTTGGTTCTGGATACTATAAGGATGTGGCTACACATTATTGAACCATTAATCTTTTTTGGACTGTTGTCTGAACTTACGCCACATCAGAAAAGGCATCAGTTGTTTTTAGTTTCATGTTTTCTTTTCTGGGTTTTCAACTGTAATTTGTAGACATGAAACAAGTCCATCAAAGTAATAGTACTATACTTTAATCTAGCCTTCAAAATGCCATTACTTAAAAATAATTCTTTTACTAAATTTTGATATGTTTCTGAAATATTCATCATTTCAGGGGATAGAATCTGCTGAGCACGATGCTGTGTAGCTAGAAATATTTTTATCAGCTCATGTGCTATTTCTGCAGCTGCAATCTGTTTGATAACTTGTCATCGCTAAATTTTGCCAGTACTGTTGTGCCTCTGACAACTGGGAGTGGTAGGCACAAAAAAAGAAAAGCTCACACAGGCCTGTAACTTCTAAAAAAACCCATAGATTTCTGTCTTTGTCATGAACTGTTTAACAGTGTCTCTCTCTATAACACAAATAGCAGCAAAGGGAATTTGGTTTCACAGAAAGTTTGTAATCCAGTGGGTGCTGGTGGCTGAAAAATAGATGTGGGGTGGGGGAAAAAGAAAAAAAAATCTTTACAAAGATGGACTTCTTTTTCAGAGCTAGCAAGAGAACTGGATTTCACAGAAGAGCAAATTCACCAGATCCGAATTGAAAATCCTAATTCACTTCAAGACCAGAGCCATGCACTCCTCAAATACTGGCTTGAAAGGGATGGGAAACACGCGACAGGTTTGTTTCCAGTTACCGTGCATATAGCTGCCTGCAATTTGCTAGGTGAGGTGACAGATGCATGTTATAATCACAGAAAGAAAATTTGGGTAAAATTCAGGCTATAGAAAGAATGACCATACGTTGTAGTGTGGGTTTTTTTTAAGCTTACCTGTATAACATGGAATTCTCAGAGGAAATAATGTGATCATGCTCATTTGAGGTTGAGGCAGAACATCTTACAGCAAAGAAAGAGCGGAAAAGCACTGAGGACACTCCTTCATAAAGTGAAAAATGTTTGGGGAAACTAAACAGGTTTGTTAAAGGAAAACAACCTAAACTAGTGGTAATTTTTATAGGCAGCCCTTCAGTTAATTTTAGATTTTACATAGCAATGCTTATAAATGCATCTGTATTTTCTACATGATGTTATATTGTTCAGTATCCTTTGTATGGGAAACAGAAGGGAGAACATAGGAATTCTTAACTCACTATATGGTGTCATTCTAATGCCACAGATACAAACCTTACCCAATGTCTCACAAAAATCAACCGGATGGATATCGTTCACCTAATGGAGACTAGCGGCATAGACTCCATGCAGGCCCACGGCACTCGGACGTATGCAGAAATTGAACAAACAATAGGATTGGACCATAGTGAAGGTAAACATCTCCCGATCTAGACTGCCCGGATTGTCTCAGCTGAGCCCGAGCTTCTGTCCTAAAATGTGTGATTAGGACAATCTGTTATTACTTGTGACTGACCACTAAAGTCTCATTTTGAAAGCAAGGGTGGTGGAGATGAATGTGGAATGACATCATACAGGTCACGATGGCAGCAGGTATAAGATCTCTGCATTAGGTGATTCTTGTAAAGCAGATACAGGACTGTTGTCAGAACCTACTGCAAATACTTATGCCCAGTTTGTTGGGGTTTTTTTCCATATAAACTTTCATAAAAGTTAAGGAATTTGCATTAGGATTCGACCAAAATATGTAAAAGTAAAACTACTCCTGGCTTTGGAATGTCCTTGGGAGTCAAGTATTCAGGCTACTGTAGTTCTGCTATGATGCTGTTGGATTTCTCACATTTAAAAGGTCAGCGGGTTAAATCAATGTTTGTAAGCTAAAGAAAGACCTCCAGGTCACGTGAAATAAAATTCACTTTTCTGGAAGTGATACTTTTACATCCTTACCTTTTCATTTAACTAGTAGCTCTGTAAAGTATTAGACAGCTGCAAATGGCCATTTTTAAGAGAATGTTGCAACAGAAGGTTGCTTGCTATAATTAGCATTCTAATATCACTGCCGATTAGTTTAAGAGCATTAAACTCCAAGTCCTGCTCGAGTTCAAGTCTAACAGTTACGTTCTTCTCCCAAGCTGTTTGTCAGTTTGACAGATTCCCAGTGAACGTGGCTCATAAGAAAAAAAGCACCAACCCCACGCCTGAGGCTTGTAGCCTGTGGAACAGAAAAGCATTGTTCAGCAGAATAAGAACCCTTGCTTTAAGATTAGAGGTTTGGGGTGGGTGGTTATGTTTATATTCTTTGGAGCACTAGTTCATGCAGCTAGTCCTGTATTAATTTCTTTGTCCATACTTCAGCTATATTTTTCCATATGCAAATAAATAATGGATGGGGCAAAAAAAGGTCACTAAAACCAATCCTAGCCTGCTGGAAAAAAATCTGTTGTAGAATCTTCTTTCATACTTGGAGGGTTTCAAGATTAATTACTCTAGATATGGGTAAACTTTATTTTGACTGTTACTGTCAAGAGGTATTATTTGGCAGTACTGGCGGTAATCCAGTGGTCCTTCAGCTACTTAGAGATATTCCATCCTCTCCTACTCAAGATGTCTAAAAATTCCATGTAGTATGCTCCACTGGGGATTTTAAATGCATATGGGGAATGAAAAGGACTTCTTTCATTCCAGCAAGACTTGTAGTGACATTTCTCATCTGTCTGTTTTTAAAGGCTTTTCTGCACTGCAAGAAGAAGTGTACAGTTCAAGACACAAGCAAGAACAACACCACAGAACTTCTAAAGATGGTGACCAAGCTGAACACCCTCCTATTGTCTCCGAGGAAGATGTGTCTGTTAGTTATTCTCCTTTTCAGGACAGTACTCCCAGGAGTGAGGCAGAAGTATCAATGGCTGAGCTCCTGAGACAAGCACATAAGGAACAAGTGGAAGCTGAATTCTCAGGGAAACCCCAAGACATGCCAGAAAAAACATCTGCACAGCATGAATATTTGTACGTGTCAAAAGACCAGAATGAAACCTATGTGCAACCGATAATAAGATTTTACTGGTTTCTTTGAAATATATGAACTCATTAGACTTTTACTCTGATAGCACATTCTAGTTCATACTGCAGGTCTGACTTATTAAACTGTAGAGGAAGCCTTAAGGATTGGGAGAGAAAGTCAGTTTGTCAGTGTGGACATAACACAATAGTCTAGTCTAGTACATACACAAGAAAAGAGGTAATGTAGAGGTGGTTTGTTTTTTTTTTTTTGCAAACAGCGCATGTTTTTTTGGATGTGAGATGGCAAATAATGTTGAACTTAAACGAATTAACAGGAGAGGAGCCTCTCCTTGAGGCTCCATGTTGGAGAACCCTATGCAGGGTTGATTCTGGTATCCCCAGTAGTTGGGGAGCACAACATATTGTCAGAACTCAACTTGTGTCAGAAAAAAAAAATATGCATGCAAGTTAGTATATTACTCTTACATGCAAGTTAGTATATTACTCTTACCTACTGATGGGATCAGTTATGGAGAAGGAAATCTGGACTCTTATTAAAATGTACTAAGTTCCATGTTTGAGCTTTAGAATGAGAGGGGGAAAAAGCAAGAATGTTGACACTAGCTTCAAAGGATCTCAGAAGTTTTAGAAGCTGAAGGTTTCATTTTTTGAGGCTCACTTTTTCAGGCTGCAATTTGAGCAGCATGAGTATAGCAGTGGGTTTTTTTTTTTTTTGTTTTAACCGATATATCTGAAAAGAGAAAAGTCAACCTCAACTGAAGATTCTAGGTAGTGAAACAAGTAATTTCTTCATTATTAAGGCACATCAGAGGTGACCTTTTCAAGATAGCATCAGAGTTAGAAGGTTACTTGATCAGTTAGATGAGAGTTTGCTTAATATCAGAAGTGATGATTATTATTCACCCATACACAACAGAAAACTCTTGCATATGCTTTTATATATGTATTGCCTAAGTGCTTACCTAGTATCGTGTGTAGTAATGTGGTTAAAAGACATCAGAAGAGAGTGGTGGCTGGCAGGGACAGGGAGGAGATTGTTTCTCTCTACTCTGCTCTTGTGAGGCCCCATCGACAGTACTGCATCCAGACCTGGCAACCTCAGTTCAAGAAAGATGTGGAGCTGTTGGAGAGGGTTCAGAGGAGGCCACGAAGATGATCGGAGGCCTGGAACACCTCCCCTGTGAGGACAGGCTGAGGGAGCTGGGCTTATTCAGCTGGGAGAAGAGAAGGCTTCAGGGGACCTCATTGCATCCTTCCAGTACTTAAAGGGAGCATATAGATAGGAGGGAAATCAGATTTTCACAAGGGTAGATAGTAGTAGGACAAAGGGGAATGGATTTAAGCTGGGAGAGGGAAGGTTTATATTGGGTATTGGGGGAAGTTCTTCACAGAAAGAGTGGTGAGGTGCTGGAACAGGCTACCCAGAGAGGTGGTGGATGCCCCAACTCTGGAGGTGTTGAAGCCCAGGTTGGATGGGGCCCTGGGGAACCTTATCTAGATCTGGGCCAGGGGGTTGGTGGCCCTGCTTGTGGCAGGGGGGTTGGAACTCGGTGATCTTTGGAGTCCCTTCCAACCCAGGCCATTCTGTGTGATTCTGTGAGACTTGTGGCAGCAATTAAACCATAGCAATGTTTAACAGTAAAAGTAACATTACAAACAAAAACAGATTCTCCACTAAGTTTTTGTTTGATAAGGCTCCAGAATTCTACCTGAAAGTTGGTTTCTCCTTGCCTACAGCTGTATAGCTTGTAATTAATATCGCAGTTCCTTCACATCCATCTGTAAAGATCCAGGCTCTTTCTCCCCACCGAAATAATAGGTAATATGTAGATTTTCAAGGGCACAGGTGACAGCAAAGCTCATATAAATCCTTTACAGAGACCAGGTTTTGCAGAATTGGGTGCAAGATGGGGAGAATTCCTAGCCAGATTGATTGCTGAGGAGTATCAGTTATTTGCTAGATGACTGAATCAGCATATGTGGAAACTGGAAATTGGTACTAAGCTCCATTGAACCTGTGATTCACAGTGTCACAACTCCGAGAAAGGAGCAGTCCACAGCATCAGTAACCGAAAAAGCAGCAAGCAAAAAATCTGCACCCATCGGTGTGGCAAAGGCAGAGAGAGAACAGCCACCCCCACAATCCCCCTCATTTGCTCGGAGAAGTGACTCTCCCATTGTCCAAGAGCCTGAGGACCCCCAACTCCACCAGGATGACCTCTCTCCAAGGAGAACTAGTCTTGTGATAGTGGAGTCAACTGATGAACAGGCAGAAAAGTTTGGAAAAGACTATGAAGAGGAATCCTTAGAAAAGGTAAATAACAACTTTGCCTTAAAGTAATTGACACAAAAGAACAAGTTTTGCATCTCACTCATTGGTCTGTGACAGATATGTCCATGCACGTGAGAGACAATGAGCATAAATAACAAGTGCATAGAAGGACCATATACAAGTGAAAGCTGAAAAACAGATGTAATGAAGGAAAACAACTAAAAGCTTATGAAGAAAAGCAAGAGTAGTCCAGAGCAGTGTGAAGAGTGACATGATAAATACCGTAAAGCTAATAAGATGGAAAGCAGGCTGCAGGAAGTACATGATAAAATCCTAAGAATGTACTGGAAGCACTTGAGAGTGGTGTTTATGTAGCATGCAAACAGTAAAGAGAAATGGAGACAGGAGATGAAAGAGGACAACAAAAGCTACGTGAGGTGGGTCATTGGTTGTGAAAGACAAAGGAACCTTAGCGCAGTGTTTGGAGAGGGGGAGATGTCAAAAGCAATGAAAGAAAGAAACTATATGGTTATTAGTGGGGAATATAAATTGCTTGGCAGGTACAGGTTTATGAATAAACAGCTTGTTTTGCTGTTCCAAGCGGAAGAAAAGGAGAAGGCGTAATTGGGCAGGCAATCAGTTTTCTCAGTGAAGTTAGAACAGAGGAAGGACTTGAACAGAAATTGTTTCCTGTTTTGACATTCACCTAGAAACAGGCTCTTCTTTCTTTGCTATTGATGTTGCCAGATGAGTGAAAAGCTTCAGAGCTCTGCCTCTGGGATCTCGGGAAAAGGTTGAATAGAGCATGTGTAGGATAAAACAGATGTTGAAAGGTTAGCTGCAATAGGACACAACACAGAGGCTGGTGTAGGAAAGACTGCCCTCAAAGATAGTTTTACACTGTTGATATTTCCCAGTGGTTCATTTCAGCATCCTTTGCCTTCTGACCTCTTCATTTAAATTTTTAATTTTTCCCTATGCAGGAAAGAGAAGAACATGAACACCTGTCACTAACTGTTCTTAATCTTTACAGTGCTGAGGCTATCATCCTGTAGTTGAAACCATGTAGTCCTACTGTCTGTATGCTGCATTGTGTACTTCAAGTAGGGAGGATTAAAAGGCTTTCCTATCATTTTCTGTGTAATTAACACAGAAACCATATTTGATACGTATGAATTGCAGAGCTGGTGTTAGAAATACCTTCTAATCCCCTTGCAACAACATCATGCCACAAATTTCAGGCTTGTTCCTGGCAACCTTTAAGGTCACTAAGACCAGTAAGAGCTTCCTATAGAATTAGTACTGTAAAGATTCACCCTTTGTTTTTTGATATGCCAGTGAGCAGTTCATATATTGTCAAGTGGCCAGAGCTTCCCACCCCGCATCAGTGGTTCACAGATGAAAGTCAGGTAAGAGGCCAAACTCCTAAAAGCAAGCATTTTCAGACATGGAGATGGTTTAAATAGAAACAAGACAAAGCCTGTTAAGTACTGCTGGTAAGACCTACAACAGAGCACTGCTTCCATGCTTCCACTAGGAGTTAGCAGAGGAGTTAGGTGGGCTGGAGATCAGCTCAGATGAGGACGAGATGGTCACTACCAGGATCGTTCGTCGCCGGGTGATTATTCAGGTACTGAGTGCTGTTGAAGGGTGGCATGAGCCTGTGATGACTAGGTCCTGGTAACACCTTTAGGCATGCTGTTGAGACAACCACTTGGCTGGTATTGCAGCTGAGGCTGGAATGCTCCTGAAAACTGCACAGACATTGGATAAGCTGTTCCAATACCTTTTCTTGAAGGAAGGATTGTAGTAACACTGCTAACCCAGCTCTAAATCCCGTTAGTGCCTCAGCACAAGGAGAACAAAGACTTCTAGCCCCCATACTCAACACGGTCAACTAAAAAATATTTACCCCTCCTTTGTGGCATAACTTTCCTTTGCACACCTTTTAAAGTATTTATTTGCAGCACACCTTTTTCCCCCCTAACATTTCCCAATTTGCTTTTCATTCTTTAACCAATTAACCCACTAAAAATGGTGGATTTCAAGTCACCAACACCAAGGCCTTGCTTCACCAAACTTTGTTCTTTGTCATACAGGCTGATAGTATGCCTGAAATGCCACCAGAAACAGTCACAGAAGAGCAATACACAGATGAACATGGCCACACAGTGGTAAAGAAGGTATTGTCAGCCATGCCCCTTGCTACCTTCTTACTGTTCTATAAAAGGAAGGAAAACATCCACATACATGCCAAATTTTCTTTGGTGAAGAGGTGTGATTTTTAAGAGTAGAGCGTGGAAGGAAGCAGAATTTCAGCTAATGAGACAGTCCTAAATTTGAAGGTTTATTTTGATTCACAGCATCATTCTGGTTTACACTTTATAACTTAATATGACATGTTCTGTTAATTTTTCCACTTAAGGCAAGTGAAATTCACCACAGACCCACACTTCCAAGGAATAGTTGGCTTTAAAAAAACAAAAGAAACCACAAAAAGCAAATGCAAACATACCACCATAATTTTATCTAAAATTGTATTAATTAAATACATTAATTAAATTAATGGAGGACTAGCTCCTCCATTAATGGAGATTAATTTAGCTCACTAGTTCAGCAGTTTAGGTTAGTGCCATCGGTATCACAGGGTGATGTCCATGTCCCACTGTAAATCTCATTCTAAGCATTTGACATCCAAGCAGCCAACCTCCCACTTTCAGCAACCGTTCTGAAAGTGCAAGTCTGAAAGTGTTCTCCAGGAGTTGTGTGGTTGTAAAGTATGTTTATTCTCTCAAGTCATTCCAATATCTAGATTGCAACCATTTCTGAAGGATTGTATGGAAACTTGCTGCGTGGTAACCTGGATAGGGAGAATGCATCAACTTGCAGCTTTACCACAAGTATTTGTGAGTATACATTAAAGACCAAAACATGGAACCATCAGTGTAGGTGTTTCTGTGTAGGAAAAAAAAAAGGCCTGTTGGGTAGAAAATACTATACATACATATATATATATATATAAAGGAGGAATATGTTAGTGTTAATTCCTTTGGGACAGAGCCCTGTTTCCTTCCTTCAGGTCACCAGAAAGATCATCCGGCGATACATTTCTCCAGATGGCACAGAGAAAGAGGAAGTCCTCATGCAAGGAGCGCCCCAGGCACCTGTCACTGTTAAGGAAGGAGATGGCTATTCCAAAGTTGTAAAGCGGGTTGTTCTGAAGAGCGACAGTGAACATTCAGAGGTCAGATCTTCTACTTCCCTTGCAATGTTACAAAGCACCAGTACGCCAACAATTCCATTGTCCTCTCGCCACTCAGTTTGCAGTGGTTTAAAAACTTTTTTAAAATTTTCTTGCAGATGGAGAGGCCTCAGAATAAACACAGGGAAAAGGCAGAGGGTAGAAAGGTGGGCAGGGAAAAAGGGCAGTTTTCTCTGAAAATAACTCAGGATTTGGAGTTTGTGATTCGTGGGAAGTACCAAGTTCATAGGGAAGGCAGCTTTGTACTAAGTTGAATAGTAGATAAATGATAAATGGAATAATATAGGTACATAGGTAGGTAGAGAGATATGATAGAGAGATAGATACAAATGGTAAATCTGTCCTTGTTATTCCTCTCACTGTAATAAGAAAATGAGTAAATGCTGGAGCAAAATTATCTGATGCTCTCCAGGTTTCTACAGTTAAGCCCTTCTAAAACTATATAGTTATATGAGGCTAACTTTGCTTTGATGAGGCCAAAGAAAAACCCCATGTTACTTTCATGGAAACTATAGCCCCAGGTAATTGAAAAAGCAACCTGAAAAGGTATGTGCTTTTCAGTGGATCTTTTCCTGCCTTAGTTCACCATGTAGCTCTACAGGCATTTGGATCAGCAAAACTGAGGCTGTAATGGAGGGCCAGAATCCAGGAATAGGAGTCGCTTTCAGCAGTACCGCAGTTGAAAGCAGCGTTTAACAAGTGGTCATTAGAGATGCTAAAAACATGACTGCTGTTCAATCATGAGAATTAATTCTCTAGAAGCAAGGTAACAAGAAAAAAAAGTCATTATTTATTTTTTTAGTTAGCTGACTGTACCAGAACTACTTGTTACCATGTGGCACCCATAAACATTAAATTTTTATTTTGTCAAATAAAATCAGTGTTGTCACTTTCCCACGGCATTCTAATATTCTGGTCTGTTGATCCTCAAGAGTTCCTTGAGTTTTACAGGTGTGACTTGTGTCTCAAAAGAATTAATTTTAAGATACGGACTGATACCACTAGTTCATACTACCTGTGTGGTTCAGAGTAAAAGGTCTGCTTGTTACTCAGTGGGTACTCCAGTGTGATGCCTGTACCCCTGCTATCTTCAGGCTAGCTCAGGCTCCAGAAGAAGTTTTCATCCTGCCAGCATAAAGCTGCTCAGCAATATAGATTATTCAGGTCTGTTCCTGCTGCCTGAGCTGGCTACACCATCTTGTTTCGGAGCAGGTAATAAAATACACGCTTGCTGTTTTGAGGTGTACACATAGGTAGCGAAACACATATGTTCTTGTTCTCTACAGCAGTGATTAAGAAGGAATGACCGAGCGACAAAATGTTTTGTCAACATCAGTTAAATAATTCATATCCAGTGTACTTCTGCTCTCTAACCTTACAGGTGACCCTGTCTGAACCTGATGTTTTGCCTAGTGCCTCCAAATTCCAGTCTGAACCAGTGGAAGGCCGGAAGGTCAGCAAAGTCATCAAGACCACTCTAGTGCAGGGAGAGAGAACGGAGAAACACCTGGGGGATGCCAGCTTAGCTACTGATCTTCCATCAGCCAAAGAGGACTTTGAAGAGGTAAAAATGCTGTTTAAATGAAATATTAAACCACGTGTCACAATGTACCTGGGGACACATTCTACCCTGTTGAGAGTTCTGTTGGTGGAAGTTCGTACTCGACTATGGAGTATAAACCTCTGTTGTTATAGCCAGCTGTCAAAAGGATTAGTATATACAGTGTGTGTGTAAGCCAGCATTACAGACTTACTTGGGAAACATTTTGAGAGTCTAAAAAAAAACCCATGGAGGCTTTAAGTAAAGGTGTTGGAGATGGTGGGTGTGGTTACTATTAAAAAGGTTCAGACATGTGTTACTACGCGTGGAGCTGATTTTAGAAATTGATACAGATAAGTCTACTCTCTGGGTGCATTGAAGTATTTGTCCTTGAAAGGAAGAAATAGCTGTGAAGCTGATTAGCACCTTTCCTGAGGTTTTTGCTTTTTCTGATAAGTTTAGACATTTCAGTAATGGAAAAGTGATACTGGATTGACAGAGGTTTTCCTATAAGGAACTGATAGCACTTCAATCTTAATCCATTTTACCATACCTGTAAACAACATGTGTAAAGATGTGTTTTAGTAAAATGAAACTATCCTGTACAAGAAACTGTAACTAATCCATAAATTTGAGGAATATTTGAAGGGATGCAAATAGCCAGCAGTTGCTTCTCTTATCTCCCTATTCATCATTTTCTCAGCATGCAACTTCATTAACATAAAGCACTAAGGTATGAGGAACAAATATCTTCTGTCCTGGGTTTTGGGGTTGTGTTTTAATTTGAAGTTTGTGTTTTAATTTGAGGCGCTGAGCTATACAGGTAACCAAATGAAAGTCCAACTGCCCGCTTTAGTAGAGAAGGAAATCCTGACAAAGGATGGATCAGTTATTAAAAGGTTTGGCTTGTCATGCCAGTGAACTGTTACTGGAAAAGGATTAACAAAAATGCATAATAGAGGAGTGGATTTGAGTGAAGTGACACCACTGGCAACATCTAAAGCTTTACCTGCAGAAGTACTAAAGATTGTTACTAACACGCTGTAACGGGGAGGGATATACACACTGGGAAGCTCTACATTCACTTGAAAAGACTCTGTGAATTGGGCTGTGGTGGGTTTGCCCTGGCTGAGCACCACGCAGCTGCTCCCTAACCATTCTGTCCCACCGTGGAGTGGTGGAGAGAAGGGGAAGAGCCAAAGCGAGAAAACTGATGGGTTGAATAAAGACAGTTCAGTAAGCAAAGGAAAGGGAAAGACCAACCAAGCAAGTGATGCGAAAGGCAGTCACTCACCAACTCATGCAAGCAGTCTGAGACCCAGACAGTCACTGAGCAGTCACCACCTTGGAGGACATAACCCCATACCCCCTCCCTACACCCACTTCTATTGCTGAGCATGATTCTGTATTGTATGGAATATCCCTTGGGCCAGTTTGGGACAGCTGTCCTGGCTGAACGAAGTTAGCTCCATCCTGGCTCGACCCAGACCAAAGGGGTATCACTGCCAAGCTGATTTCATAGGCGATGATACAAGAATAACTGCGATTTACAGTTATCTGCACTAATCAAGGTTACTTCAATTATTATTTTTCTCATACCAGTTGATTGTGTGATAGTTTGGTAATTTGAATGTTGTCAAAATAGATGAGAGAACACTTGGAGATAGATATGTTTAGATATATGTGTGTGACAGTTGAATCTTCTGAAGAACGAGGTAGGGCAGGTAGGAAAACACTCTTTTGGGAAAAAAAAAAATCTAGTGCAAGAAGTTTATTTGTCCCTATCATGGGCAGCTTGACCCCAGGCTGCTTCAAGCTAGGTATCTCTTACACACCTTTTCTGTCAAACCACTTGTACTGATAGTGACTGTTGGGATGGTAAAGCCAGTGTTAGCACCCAGAAGAACACCCTGACCAAGCTGTGTCTGCTGTAAAGTGCATATGGTCATTCTGGTCAAGTGAGGAAGTGTCAGCTAATAAAAATCGAGCTGTTCCTGGCTGAGCGTGCAGGAATTTCCAAGGGTACTTGGCTTCCTGTGGCCCTCTGTCAAGAATGATGACTCAAACTTTGGCCACAAAGTTTGGACACAAAATGTAAGGCTTAGCAAGCGTCTGCCCTCGGACACCAACCTTTATTTGCCTAGATGTGGAAGGGACTTGGTGAGGTGTAAGGTTCTGACCAGCAGAGCAGGATGGTTGCAATGAGGTGAGGAAGTTGCTGACAGGATAGATTAGGGTTACTGCAAAGGTGTTTTACTGGCTGTCAGAAGCCACACTTGTTCAGGAGGAAGTGTTGAATAAATTAATCAAAGTGGTGTTGTGCAGGACAGCTCTGTATGTTGGGAGTTAAATACAGCAAATGGGAAAGTCTTGTGTGAATTTCAACATAACATGGCATGTCTGTGTGTTGCAGCATGTTTTTCTGCCCAGCATTTAAACCTGAATATTTAATCTGCATGTATAGAGATGAGTTGCTGTTGATTTACACCTTGGAAACCCATTAAAGTGGTGAAGTGTGGGGTATTTGGAATGCATAGCGGCAATCTGACATCTTCTCATGTTATTTTAAATGAAAAAAGCCTTAAGACTGCAGCTGAAAAGGAGCATTAAAAAAAAACCCAACCAACCAACCAAAAAAAAAACCTAAAACAAAACAAAACAAAAAAACCAACTTTGAGGAACCATGGGTGTTTAAAGACAGTTTTCTTATTTTTTTGTTTCAGGACGACACTGAGTAAAGCCAGCACACAGAAGAGGACTGTGATGAAGGATCGGTATGGGAAACGCGTTCACATAGAAGAGCTGGAAGACACGCCCGAAGCACTGCCGCAGGATGACCTCCAATATGACCTCCAGCAGCTTCTCAGACACTTCTGCAAAGAAGACTGGAAAGAGGAGGCAAAGTGAGAAGCTGCTACCCCTCAACGCAACCGCGTAACCATCCATCCCATATGCAGCATTCATCTTCTCTAGGTGTAGACATTATTTCCTACACAATCCCTGGAAGACACTGCCACTTCTACTTGTGCAGATGCGGTGAATTCATTTCTTCCCCGCCCCGTTATTTGCTTTTGGGTTTCGGTTACTTTTCTTTTTACCCTGTAAGCTAATTTGTGACCAAAGATAGCATCCTTCAGTCAGGATGATTTATCCACCGAATCGTCGTCTTTGTGCTGTACTGGGAATCTTGTCAGCTTCCCCACTTCTTGCTGTCCCTTTGCTTCTGCAGTAGCTTCACAAAATCGCATTTGTCAAGCCAACTTCATCTACAGGCCTCTTCAAGTGACTATGTATATGCATCATGGAAAAAAATAAAAAGGGAGTTGACGTGTAAACTGTATATAGCAAGAGTATTTGGACTTACGAGACTGCAGAGAACACACTGCCTATGACTACGATTAGCATCATGGATTACAAGGTCTATCGACACCGTGGAACAGCAATTAATGAAATAATATTAACACAATCCACTGCAAACACAGACTGAGGAGGAAGCACTGCAGATCTACTGCATCCGTAATACTTCCAGTTTAGGGATCGATTATAGTCAAAGGCTCTAAGAGTCAGGCTAAAAACCTGGAAATTCAGCTGTTCTTGTGAAGTAGCAGCTGAGTGTGGCCATCAGTGCTTCTGAGACCTCCGGACAGCCACTTACAGATTTCCAGAAACAGAATTAAAAAAAAAAAAGGAAAAAAATTAAAAAAATAATAATAAGTAAATACCCAATTAGGTAACCAACATGCTAGCAGCTATATCTATGGCACATTTACATACGGTATTAAAAATCTTTTAGATCTGGACATGTGGCAGGGTGTATTAAACAATTATAACTACAGTAGTTTCCTGTTTTCATCACCGCTTAGCAAACCACACTGTCTTCTTGGTGGTACCTCCTGCTGGCCGCTGCACTGTAGATAACTATGGGAGAAAGACTTACCCACTTTACAAGGAGAATAATTAATTCACCGTGTTTTATCAAGATTGCCTCTTATCTGATACATGCATGTGGCATTTGAAGATCAAAGCCAAACCCTCCTGTAATCATGACAGCTTGTTCGCCCTCTTAGCACTGAGCGAGCAGTTTTTATCTCCCAACCAAGTTGTTTTTAAAAGAGAAAGTGCTCACAGCCCTCAAAAGCCAGTTTCTCTTCATATTTTGTTATCTCTATATATAATATATATATTTCTAAGCTAACCCTCTGAAAACCACGATAGTGTGTCTGCACTTTGATTTTCAAAAAAGGGAAAGAGAGATCTGACATCTTGGGATGTTCTATACCTTAATAATCCATAGAGGGAGCTCTGTAGTGGTTTAGCATATATAATGCACACACACTAAATGTTTTTTAAATGTCTGTTTGATTTTTTTGATAGTACACTGAGAGTAAAACAAATCCTCTCCTCTAGGAGTAACACTTTTTCCAAGCTTATCCGGCTATTGTAGGGTTGTTTGGATTGTTTGGGCTTTTTTTTAATGACTCACTCAGTGCTCAAGAACAAGGGCACTTCTTCATTAAGGTAACAAGACGCCAAAAGCATGAAAACACCTTGGGAGTTCTGGCTTCCTGCAGGCAAAACCACCCGAGGTGCCATGCTAATGCTGCTTTTTTTTTTTTTTGGGGGGGCAGGCAGG